>CM058079.1:4313617-4426149 GCA_030247045.1 Colobus guereza | reverse complement strand
TCATCTCATAGAGTTAAATCATTCTTTGGATTGAGCAGTTTGAAATCACTGTTTTGTGGCATCTGAGGAAGGACATTTGGGAACGATCCTTAGAATATGGAGAAAGAAATATCCTCAGGTAAAATCCAGAAGGAAGCTCTTTGAGGCTTACGGTGAAAAAGGAAATATCTTCAGATAAAAACTGGATAGAAGCTTTCTGAGAAACTACTTTGTGATGTATGCATTCCACTCACAGAAATATACCTTTCTTCTCATAAGGCAGTGTTTGAACACTGTTCCTGTGAAACTGCTTTGTGACGTGTGCATTCCACTCAGGGAGTTATACCTCTTTTCTCATAAGGCAGTGTTTGAACACTGTTCTGTAAAACTAAAAAGTGATATTCTGGAGCACATAGAAGACTATGGCAAAAGGTGATATATCCTCAAATGAAACCCAGAAAGAAGCATTCCAAGAATCTGCTCTCTGATATGTGCATTCACTTCACAGAGTTAAAGCTTACTCTACATTTCCCAGTTTGAAACTCTGTCTTTGAAGAATCTGTGAAGGATATTTAGTGATGCCGGAGGCTTGTGGTGAGCTTCTCTTTTCATTGAGCAGTTTTCTAACCCTGTGTATGTTTAGCGTGTGATGGGATATTCAGGAGCGCTTTACTGTGATGAGCAAGGAATGTCTTCCATTGAAAACTGGGGAGAAGTCTCTGAGCAACTGCTTTGTGATTTGTGTATTCATCTGTTAGTGTTAAATCGTTCCTAGGATTGAGCAGTTTGAAATCACTGGTTCTGTGGAATCTGAGGAAGGATATTTGGGAATGCTCTTTTGAATATGGAGAAAGAACTATCCTCAAGTAAAAACCAGAAGGAAGCTCTTTGAGGCTTATGGTGAGAAAGGAAACGTCTTCAGATAGAAACTGGAGAGAAGCTTTCTGAGGAGCTGCTTTGTGACGTGTGCATTCCACTCACAGAAATATACCTTTCTTCTCCTAGAGGATTCTGGAAACCCTTTTGGAGAAACAGCTACCAAGAGATATTCGGGAGTATGGTGATGGCTATGGTGAAAAAGGAAATATCCTCAGACAAAAACTGGAAAGAAGATTTCTGTGAAACTGCTTTCTGTTAGATATATTTATTCATCTCATAGTTAAAACTTTTCTTATATTATGCAATTTGGAAACTCCGTCATGCACGGATCTGAAGGGACATTCGGGAGCACATTCAGGCCTATGGTGAAAGAGGAGATATCTTCAGATAAAAACTGGATAGAAGCTTTCTGAGAAACTACTTTGTGATGTATGCATTCCACTCAGGAGTTATACCTCTTTTCTCACAAGGCAGTGTTTGAACACTGTTCCTGTGAAACTGAAAAAGTGATATTTCAGAGCATTGAGGACTATGGCGAATAGTGAAATATACTGAAATAAAATCGAGGAAGAAGCATTCCAAGAATCTGCTCTCTGATATGTGCATTCACTTCACAGAGTTAATGCTTACTCTATGTTGCCCAGTTTGAAACTCTGTCTTTGAAGAATCTGTGAAGGATATTTAGTGATGCCGGAGGCTTGTGGTGAGCAAGGAAAAGTCTTCTGATGAAACCTGCAGAGAAACGTTCTGAGCAACTGCTTTGTGATGTGTGTATTCGTCTCATCGAGTTAAACCATTCTTTGGATTGAGCAGCTTGAAATCACTGTTTTGTGGAATCTGAGGAAGGACATTTGGGAACGATCCTTAGAATATGGAGAAAGAAATATCCTCAGGTAAAATCCAGAAGGAAGCTTTCTGTGAAACTGCTCTGTGTCGTCTTAATTCCTCTCACTCAGTTAAGCCTCTCTTTTCATTGAGCAGTTTTCTAACCCTGTGTATGTTTAGCATGTGATGGGATATTCAGGAGCACTTTGAGGCTTACGGTGAAAAAGGAAATATCTTCAGATAGAAACTGGAGAGAAGCTTTCTGAGGAACTGCTTTGTGACGTGTGCATTCCACTCACAGTGTTATACCTCTCTTCTCATACAGCGTTGGGGAAACCCTTTTGGAGAAACAGGTACCAAGTGATATTCAGGAGCATGTTGATGCCGATGGTGAAAAGGAAATAGCCTCAGACAAAAACTGGAAAGAAGCTTTCTAGGAAACTACTCTGTGATATGTGTAATCATCTCACATAGATAAAGCTTTCTTTACATTATGCAGTTTGGAAACTGTCATGGACGGATCCACAAAGGGACATTCGGGAGCACATTCAGGACTATGGTGAAAAGGAAATATCTTCAGATAAAAACTGGAAAGAAGCTTTCTGTGAATCTGCTTTTGCTATGTTTATTCATCTCACATAGATGAAGCTTTCTTTACATTATGCAGCTTGGAAACTCTGTCTTTGAAGAATCTGTGAAGGATATTTGGGATCACATTCAGGCCTATGGTGAAATAGGAAATATAGTCAGATAAAAACTGGAGAAGCTTTCTGAGAAACGTCTTCAGATAGAAACTGGAGAGAAGCTTTCTGAGAAACTACTTTGTGATGTATGCATTCCACTCAGGAGTTATACCTCTTTTCTCATAAGGCACTGTTTGAACACTGTTCTGTAAAACTAAAAAGTGATATTTGGAGCACATTCAGGCCTATGGTGAAAAGGAAATATCTTCAGATAAAAACTGGAAAGAAGCTTTCAAGAAACTGCTCTCTGATATGTGCATTCACTTCACAGAGTTAAAGCTTACTCTACATTTCCCAGTTTGAAACTCTGTCTTTGAAGAATCTGTGAAGGATATTCAGGAGCACTTTGAGGCTTATGGTGAAAAGGAAATATCTTCAGATAAAAACTGGAGAAGCTTTCTGAGCAACTGCTTTGTGATGTTTGTATTCATCTCATAGAGTTAAATCATTCTTTGGATTGAGCAGTTTGAAATCACTGTTTCTGTGGAATCTGAGAAAGGACATTTGGGAATGCTCTTTAGAATATCCTGAAAAGAAATAACCTCAGATAAAACCAGAAGGAAGCTTTCTGTGAAACTGCTTTGTGACATGTGCATTCCACTCACAGTTAAGCTTCTCTTTTCATTGAGCAGTATTCTAACACTGTTTATGTTTAGCGTGTGAAGGGATATTCAGGAGCACTTTGAGGCTTATGGTGAAAAGGAAATATGTTCAGATAGAAACTGGAGAGAAGCTTTCTGAGGAACTGCTTTGTGACGTGTGCATTCCACTCACAGTGTTATACTTCTCTTTCATATAGCATCAGGAAACCCTTTTGGAGAAACAGGTACCAAGTGATATTCAGGAGCATGTTGATGCCTATGGTGAAAAGGAAATAGCCTCAGACAAAAACTGGAAAGAAGCTTTCTGTGAATCTGCTTTTGCTATGTTTATTCATCTCATAGAGTTAAATCATTCTTTGGATTGAGCAGTTTGAAATCACTGTTTCTGTGGAATCTGAGGAAGGACATTTGGGAGCACATTCAGGCCTATGGTGAAAAGGAAATATCTTCAGATAGAAACTGGAGAGAAGCTTTCTGAGAAACTGCTTTGTGATGTGTGCATTCCACTCAGGAGTTATACCTTTTTCTCATAAGGCACTGTTTGAACACTGTTCCTGTAAAACTATCAAAGTGATATTCAGGAGCACATTCAGGCCTATGGTGAAAAGGAAATAGCCTCAGACAAAAACTGGAAAGAAGCATTTCAAGAAACTGCTCTCTGATATGTGCATTCATTTCACAGAGTTAAAGCTTACTCTACATTTCCCAGTTTGGAAAGTCTGTCTTTGAGGAATCTGTGAAGGGATATTCAGGAGCACATTCAGGCCTATGGTGAAAAGGAAATATCTTCAGATAAAACTGAGAGAAGCTTTCTGAGCAACTGCTTTGTGATGTTTGTATTCATCTCATAGAGTTAAATCATTCTTTGGATTGAGCAGTTTGAAATCACTGTTTTGTGGAATCTGAGGAAGGACATTTGGGAATGCTCTTTAGAATATCCTGAAAAGAAATAACCTCAGATAAAACCAGAAGGAAGCTTTCTGTGAAACTGCTTTGTGACGTGTGCATTCCTCTCACTCAGTTAAGCCTCTCTTTTCATTGAGCAGTATTCTAACACTGTTTATGTTTAGTCTGCAAAGGGATATTCAGGAGCACTTTGAGGCTTATGGTGAAAAGGAAATATCTTCAGATAGAAACTGGAGAGAAGCTTTCTGAGAAACTGCTTTGTGACGTGTGCATTCCACTCACAGTGTTATACCTCTCTTCTCATACAGCATCAGGAAACCCTTTTGGAGAAAAAGCTACCAATGAACATTTGGGAGCACATTCAGGACTATGGTGAAAAGGAAATATCCTCAGACAAAAACTGGAAAGAAGATTTCTGTGAAACTGCTTTGTGATGTGTATTCATCTCATAGAGTTAAATCATTCTTTGGATTGAGCAGTTTGAAATCACTGTTTTGTGGAATCTGAGGAAGGACATTTGGGAGCACATTCAGGCCTATGGTGAAAAGGAAATATCTTCAGATAAAAACTGGATAGAAGCTTTCTGAGAAACTGCTTTGTGATGTATGCATTCCACTCAGGAGTTATACCTCTTTTCTCATAAGGCAGTGTTTGAACACTGTTCCTGTAAAACTATCAAAGTGATATTCAGAGCACATTGAAGACTATGGTGAAAAGTGAAATATCCTCAGACAAAAACTGGAAAGAAGCATTCAAGAAACTGCTCTCTGATATGTGCATTCATTTCACAGAGTTAAAGCTTACTCTACATTTCCCAGTTTGAAACTCTGTCTTTGAAGAATCTGTGAAGGGATATTCAGGAGCATGTTGATGCCTATGGTGAAAAGGAAATATCTTCAGATAAAAACTGGATAGAAGCTTTCTGAGCAACTGCTTTGTGATGTGTATTCATCTCATAGAGTTAAATCATTCTTTGGATTGAGCAGTTTGAAATCACTGTTTTGTGGAATCTGAGGAAGGACATTTGGGAGCACATTCAGGACTATGGTGAAAAGGAAATATCTTCAGATAAAAACTGGAAAGAAGCTTTCTGAGAAACTGCTTTGTGATGTGTATTCATCTCACAGAGTTAAAGCTTACTCTACATTTCCCAGTTTGAAAGTCTGTCTTTGAGGATTCTGTGAAGGGATATTCAGGAGCATGTTGATGCCTATGGTGAAAAGGAAATATGTTCAGATAGAAACTGGAGAGAAGCTTTCTGAGAAACTGCTTTGTGATGTGTGCATTCCACTCAGGAGTTATACTCTTTCTCTACAGTTTGGAGAAACAGGTACCAAGTGATATTCAGGAGCATGTTGATGCCTATGGTGAAAAGGAAATAGCCTCAGACAAAACTGGAAAGAAGCTTTCTGTGAAACTGCTTTGTGATGTGTATTCATCTCACAGAGTTAAAGCTTACTCTACATTTCCCAGTTTGAAAGTCTGTCTTTGAGGATTCTGTGAAGGGATATTCAGGAGCACATTCAGGACTATGGTGAAAAGGAAATATCCTCAGACAAAACTGGAAAGAAGCTTTCTGAGCAACTGCTTTGTGATGTGTATTCATCTCACAGAGTTAAAGCTTACTCTACATTTCCCAGTTTGAAAGTCTGTCTTTGAGGATTCTGTGAAGGGATATTCAGGAGCACATTCAGGCCTATGGTGAAAAGGAAATATCTTCAGATAAAAACTGGAAATAGGAGATATCTTCAGATAAAAACTGGAAGAAGCTTTCTGAGAAACTGCTTTGTGATGTGCATTCCACTCAGGAGTTATACCTCTTTTCTCCTAAGGCAGTGTTTGAACACTGTTCCTGTAAAAGTGATATTCAGAGCACATTGAAGACTATGGTGAAAAGGAAATATCTTCAGATAAAAACTGGAAAGAAGCTTTCTGAGAAACTGCTTTGTGACATGTGCATTCATTTCAGAGTTAAAGCTTACTCTACATTTCCCAGTTTGGAAAGTCTGTCTTTGAGGATTCTGTGAAGGGATATTAAGTGGCAACTGGAGGCCTGTTGTGAGCAAGGAAATGTCTTCCATTGAAAACTGGAGAGAAGCTTTCTGAGCAACTACTTTGTGATGTGTATTCATCTCATAGAGTTAAATCATTCTTTGGATTGAGCAGTTTGAAATCACTGTTTCTGTGGAATCTGAGAAAGGACATTTGGGAACGCTCTTTAGAATATCCTGAAAAGAAATATCCTCAGGTAAAATCCAGAAGGAAGCTTTCTGTGAAACTACTCTGTGTCATGTGAATTCCACTAGCACAGTTAAGCTTCTCTTTCATTGAGCAGTATTCTAACTCTGTAATTGTTTAGTCTGTGAAGGGATATTCAGGAGTGCTTTGAGGCTTATGGTGAAAAAGGAAATATCTTCAGATAGAAACTGAAGAGAAGATTTCTGAGGAGCTGCTTTGAGACGTGTGCATTCCACTCACAGAGTTATACCTTTCTTCTCATAAGGCAGTGTTTGAACACTGTTCTTGTAAAACTAAAAAGTGATATTCAGAGCACATTGAAGACTATGGTGAAAAGTGAAATGTCGTCAAATAAAACCCAGAAAGAAACATTCCAAAAACTGCTCTCTGACATGTGAATTCATTACACAGAGTTAAAGCTTACTCTACATTTCCCAGTTTGAAACTCTGTGTTTGAGGAATCTGTGAAGGGATATTAAGTGGCAACTGGAGGCCTGTTGTGAGCAAGGAAATGTCTTCCATTGAAAACTGGAGAAGCTTTCTGAGCAACTGCTTTGTGATGTGTATTCATCTCATAGAGTTAAATCATTCTTTGATTGAGCAGTTTGAAATCACTGTTTCTGTGGAATCTGAGAAAGGACATTTGGGAACGCTCTTTAGAATATCCTGAAAAGAAATACCCTCAGGTAAAAACCAGAAGGAAGCTTTCTGTGAAACTGCTCTGTGTCATGTGAATTCCACTTGCACAGTTAAGCTTCTCTTTTCATTGAGCAGTATTCTAACACTGTCTTTGTTTAGTCTGTGAAGGGATATTCGGGAGCACTTTGAGGCTTATGGTGAAAAAGGAAATATCTTCAGATAGAAACTGGAGAGAAGCTTTCCGAGGAGCTGCTTTGTGACGTGTGCATTCCACTCACAGAGTTATACCTTTCTTCTCATAGAGGATTGGGGAATCCCTTTTGGAGAAAAAGCTAACAGGGACATTCGGGAATATATGGATGGCTATGGTGGATAAGGAAATATCCACACACAAAAACTGGAAAGAAATTTTCTGTGAAACTGCTTTGTGATAGATATGTTTATCCATCTCACACAGACAAAACTTTCCTTATATTACGCAGCTGAAAACTCTGTCATGAACATATTGCAGAAGGGACATTCAGGAGCACATTCAGGACTATGGTGAAAAAGAAAATATGTTCAGATAAAAACTGGAAAGAAGCTTTCTCTGAATCTGCTTTTTGCTATGTTTATTCATCTCACATAGATAAAGTTTCTTTACATTACGCAGCTTGGAAACTCCGTCATGGATGGAACCATGAAGGGATATTCAGGATCACATTCGGGCCTATGGTGTAAAAGGAAATATCGTCAGATAAAAACTGCAGACAAGCTTTCTGAGAAACTGCTTGGTGATGTGTGCATTCCACTCAGGGAGTTATACCTTTCTTCTCATAAGGCACTGTTTGAACACTGTTCTTGTAAAACTAAAAAAGTGATATTCAGAGCACATTGAAGACTATGGTGAAAAGTGAAATGTCGTCAAATAAAACCCAGAAAGAAACATTCCAAAAAACTGCTCTCTGACATGTGAATTCATTACACAGAGTTAAAGCTTACGCTACATTTCCCAGTTTGGAAAGTCTGTCTTTGAGGATTCTGCGAAGGGGTATTAAGTGGCAACTGGAGGCCTGTTGTGAGCAAGGAAATGTCTTCCATTGAAAATTGGAGAGAAGCTTTCTGAGCAACTCTTTTGTGATGCTTGTATTCATCTGATAGAGTTAAATCATTCTTTGGATTGAGCAGTTTGAAATCACTGTTTCTGTGGAATCTGAGAAAGGACATTTGGGAACGCTCTTTAGAATATCCTGAAAAAGAAATAACCTCAGATACAAAACAGAAGGAAGCTTTCTGTGAAACTACTCTGTGTCACGTGAATTCTGCTTGCTGAGTTAACCTTCTCTTTCCATTGAGCAGTATTCTAACTCTGTAATTGTTTAGTCTGTGAAGGGATATTCAGGAGTGCTTTGAGGCTTATGGTGATAACGGAAATATCTTCAGATAGAAACTGAAGAGAAGATTTCTGAGGAGCTGCTTTGAGACGTGTGCATTCGACTCACACAGTTATACTTTTCTTCTCATAAGGCAGTGTTTGAACACTGTTCTTGTAAAACTAAAAAGTGATATTCAGAGCACATTGAAGACTATGGTGAAAAGGAAATATCCTCAGACAAAAACTGGAAAGAAGCTTTCTGAGAAACTGCTTTGTGATAGATATGTTTATTCATCTCACAGAGTTAAAGCTTACTCTACATTTCCCAGTTTGAAAGTCTGTCTTTGAGGATTCTGTGAAGGGATATTCAGGAGCACATTCAGGACTATGGTGAAAAGGAAATATCTTCAGATAAAAACTGGAAAGAAGCTTTCTCTGAATCTGCTTTTGCTATGTTTATTCATCTCACAGAGTTAAAGCTTACTCTACATTTCCCAGTTTGAAAGTCTGTCTTTGAGGATTCTGTGAAGGGATATTCAGGAGCACATTCAGGACTATGGTGAAAAGGAAATATCTTCAGATAAAAACTGGAAAGAAGCTTTCTGAGAAACTGCTTTGTGATGTGTGCATTCCACTCAGGAGTTATACCTTTCTTCTCATAAGGCAGTGTTTGAACACTGTTCTTGTAAAACTAAAAAGTGATATTCAGAGCACATTGAAGACTATGGTGAAAAAGGAAATATGTTCAGATAAAAACTGGAAAGAAGCATTCCAAGAAACTGCTCTCTGATATGTGCATTCATTTCACAGTGTTAAAGCTTACTCTACATTTCCCAGTTTGAAACTCTGTGTTTGAGGAATCTGTGAAGGGATATTAAGTGGCAACTGGAGGCCTGTTGTGAGCAAGGAAATGTCTTCCATTGAAAATTGGAGAGAAGCTTTCTGAGCAACTGCTTTGTGATGTGTGTATTCATCTCATAGAGTTAAATCATTCTTTGATTGAGCAGTTTGAAATCACTGTTTCTGTGGAATCTGAGAAAGGACATTTGGGAACGCTCTTTAGAATATCCTGAAAAGAAATAACCTCAGATACAAAACAGAAGGAAGCTTTCTGTGAAACTGCTCTGTGTTGTCTTAATTCCTCTCATTCAGTTCAGCCTCTCTTTTCATTGAGCAGTATTCTAACTCTGTAATTGTTTAGTCTGTGAAGGGATATTCTGGAGTGCTTTGAGGCTTATGGTGAAAAGGAAATATCTTCAGATAGAAACTGGAGAGAAGCTTTCTGAGGAACTGCTTTGTGATGTGTGTATTCATCTCACATAGATAAAGCTTTCTTTACATTACGCAGCTTGGAAACTCTGTCATGGACGGATCCACGAAGGGACATTCAGGAGCACATTCAGGACTATGGTGAAAAGGAAATATCCTCAGACAAAAACTGGAAAGAAGCTTTCTGTGAAACTGCTTTGTGATAGATATGTTTATTCATCTCACATAGATAAAGCTTTCTTTACATAACGCAGCTTGGAAACTCTGTCATGGACAGATCCACGAAGGGACATTCAGGAGCACATTCAGGACTATGGTGAAAAGGAAATATCTTCAGATAAAAACTGGAGAAGCTTTCTGAGGAACTGCTTTGTGATGTGTGCATTCCACTCAGGAGTTATACCTCTTTTCTCATAAGGCAGTGTTTGAACACTGTTTCTGTAAAACTAAAAAGTGATATTCAGAGCACATTGAAGACTATGGTGAAAAGTGAAATATCCTGAAATGAAACCCAGAAAGAAGCATTCCAAGAAACTGCTCTCTGATATGTGCATTCACTTCACAGAGGTAAAGCTTACTATATGTTGCCCAGTTTAGAAACTCTGTGTTTGAGGAATCTGTGAAGGGATATTATGTGGTGCCCAGAGGCTTCTGGTGAGCAAGGAAATGTCTTCCTATGAAAACTGGAGAACCTTTCTGAGCAACTGCTTTGTGGTGTGTGTATTCATCTCATAGAGTTAAATCATTCTTTGATTGAGCAGTTTGAAATCACTCTTTTATGGAATCTGAGGAAGGACATTTGGGAACACTTTAGAATATGGAGAGACATATCCTCAGGTAAAATCCAGAAGGAAGCTTTCTGTGAAACTGCTCTGTGTTGTCCTAATTCCTCTCATTCAGTTCAGCCTCTCTTTTCATTGAGCAGTTTTCTAACCCTGTTTATGTTTAGCGTGTGAAGGGATATTCAGTAGCGCTTTGAGGCTTATGGTGAAAAGGAAATATCTTCAGATAAAAACTGGAGAAGCTTTCTGAGGAACTGCTTTGTGATGTGTGCATTCCACTCACAGAGTTATACTTTTCTTCTCATACAGCATCGTGGAAACCCTTTTGAGAAAAAGGTACCAAGTGATATTCGGGAGTATGTTGATGCCTATGGTGAAAACAGAAATAGCATGAGACAAAAACTGGAAAGAAGCTTTCTGTGAAACTGCTTTGTGATGTGTGTATTCATCTCACAGAGATAAAACTTTCCTTATATTACCCAGTTTGAAACTCTGTGTTTGAGGAATCTGTGAAGGGATATTCAGTAGCGCTTTGAGGCTTATGGTGAAAAGGAAATATCTTCAGATAAAAACTGGAAAGAAGCTTTCTGTGAATCTGCTTTTGCTATGTTTATTCATCTCACATAGATAAAGCTTTCTTTACATAACGCAGCTTGGAAACTCTGTCATGGACAGATCCATGAAGGGATGTTCGGGAGCACATTCAGGCCTATGGTGAAAAGGAAATATCTTCAGATAAAAACTGGAAGAAGCTTTCTGAGAAACTGCTTGGTGATGTGTGCATTCCACTCACAGAATTATACCTTTCTTCTCATAAAGTACAGTTTGAACACTGTTTCTGTAAAACTAAAAAAGTGATATTCAGAGCACATTGAAGACCATGGCGAAAAGTGAAATGTCGTCCAATAAAACCCAGAAAGAAGCATTCCAAGAAACTGCTTTCTGACATGTCCATTCATTTCACAGTGTTAAAGCTTACTCTACATTTCCCAGTTTCGAAAGTCTGTCTTTGTTGAATCTGCGAAGAGACATTAACTGGCGACCAGAGGCCTGTGGCGAGCAAGGAAATGTCTTCCGTTGAAAATTGGAGAGAAGGTTTCTGAGCAACTCTTTTGTGATGTGTGTATTCATCTCATAGAGTTAAGTCATTCTTTTGATTGCACAGTTTGAAATCACTCTTTCTGTGGAACCTGAGAAAGGACATTTGGGAACACTCTTAAGAATATGCTGAAAAACAAATACCCTCCGATAAAAACAAGAAGGAAGTTTTCTGTGAAACTCCTCTCTGTCACGTGAATTCTGCTTGCACAGTTAAGCTTCTCTTTTCATGGAGCAGTATTCTAACACTGTTTTAGTTTACCCTGCGAAGGAATATTCCGGAGCGCTTTGAGGCTTACGGTGAAAAAGGAAGTATATTCAGATAGTAACTGGAGAGAAGCTTTCAGAGGAGCTGTTTGTGACGTGGGCATTCCACTCACAGAATTATACCTTTCTTCTCATAGAGGATAGGGGAGTCCCTTTGGGAGGAAAAGCTACCAATGGACATTCTGGAGTATAGGGACGACTATGGTGAAAAAGTAAATATCCTCAGACAAAAATTGGAAAGAAGATTTCTGTGAAACTGATTTGTGATAGATATGGTTATTCATCTCACAGAGATAAAACTTTCCTTATATTACCCAGTTTGGAAACTCCGTCATGGACAGATCCATGAAGGGATGTTCGGGAGCACATTCATGCCTACAGTGAAAAAGGAGATATCTTCAGATAAAAACTGGATAGAAGCTTTCTGAGAAACTGCTTTGTGATGTGCATTCCACTCACAGAATTATACCTTTCTTCTCATAGAGGATTGGGGAATCCCTTTTGGAGAAAAAGCTACCAATGGACATTCTGGAGTATAGGGACGACTGTGGTGAAAAGTAAATATCCTCAGACAAAAATTGGAAAGAAGATTTCTGTGAAACTGATTTGTGATAGATATGTTATTCATCTCACAGAGATAAAACTTTCCTTATATTACCCAGTTTGAAACTCCATCATGGACAGATCCATGAAGGGATGTTCGGGAGCACATTCAGGCCTATGGTGAAAAGGAAATATCTTCAGATAAAACTGGATAGAAGCTTTCTGAGAAACTGCTTTGTGATGTGCATATTCCACTCAGAGAGTTATACCTCTTTTCTCATAAGGCAGTGTTTGAATACTGTTCCTGTAAAACCAGAAAAGTAATATTTCAGAGCACGTGGAAAACAATGGCGAAAAGTGAAATATCCTGAAATGAAACCCAGAAAGAAGCATTCCAAGAAACTGCTTTCTGACATGTCCATTCATTTCACAGTGTTAAAGCTTACTCTACATTTCCCAGTTTGGAAAGTCTGTCTTTGAGGATACTGCAAAGGGATATTAAGTGGAGACTGAGGACATGTGGTGAGTAAGGAAATGTCTTCCATTGAAAACTGGAGAGAAGCCTTCTGAGCAACTGCTTTGTGGTGTGTGTATTCATCTCATAGAGTTAAATCATTCTTTGGATTGAGCAGTTTCAAATCACTCTTTCCATGGAAGCTGAGAAAGGATATTTGGGAATACTTTGAAGAATATGCTGAAAAAGAAATACCCTCTGATAAAAACCAGAAGGAAGCTTTCTGTGAAACTGCTCTGGGTCACGTGAATTCCACTAGCACAGTTAAGCTTCTGTTTTCATTGAGCAGTATTCTAACACTGTTTTAATTAAGTCAGCTAAGGGATACACGGGAGAGCTTTGAGGCTCATGGTGAAAACGGAAATATCTTCAGATAGAAACTGGCTAGAAGATTTCCTAGGAGCTGCTTTGTTGCATGTCCATTAGACTCACAGAGTTATACTTTTCTTCTCATAGAGGATTGGGGAATCCCTTTTGGAGAAACAGGTACCAAGTGATATTCGTGAGCATATAGATGCCGATGGTGAAAAGGAAATATCCTCAGACAAAAATTGGAAAGAAGATTTCTGTGAAACTGATTTGTGATAGATATGTTATTCATCTCACAGAGATAAAACTTTCCTTATATTACCCAGTTTGAAACTCCATCATGGACAGATCCATGAAGGGATGTTCGGGAGCACATTCATGCCTACAGTGAAAAGGAGATATCTTCAGATAAAACTGGATAGAAGCTTTCTGAGAAACTGCTTTGTGATGTGCATATTCCACTCAGAGTTATACCTCTTTTCTCATAAGGCAGTGTTTGAACACTGTTCCTGTAAAACCAGAAAAGTGATATTCAGAGCACATTGAAGACTATGGTGAAAAGTGAAATATCCTCAGACAAAAACTGGAAAGAAGCTTTCTGAGAAACTGCTTTGTGATGTGTGTATTCATCTCACAGAGATAAAACTTTCCTTATATTACCCAGTTTGGAAAGTCTGTCTTTGTTGAATCTGCGAAGAGACATTAACTGGCGACCAGAGGCCTGTGGTGAGCAAGGAAATGTCTTCCATTGAAAACTGGAGAGAAGCCTTCTGAGCAACTGCTTTGTGGTGTGTGTATTCATCTCATAGAGTTAAATCATTCTTTGGATTGAGCAGTTTGAAATCACTCTTTCCATGGAACCTGAGAAAGGATATTTGGGAACACTTTGAAGAATATGCTGAAAAGAAATACCCTCCGATAAAACCAGAAAGAAGCTTTCTGTGAAACTGCTCTGGGTCACGTGAATTCCACTAGCACAGTTAAGCTTCTGTTTTCATTGAGCAGTATTCTAACACTGTTTTAATTAAGTCAGCTAAGGGATACACGGGAGAGCTTTGAGGCTCATGGTGAAAACGGAAATATCTTCAGATAGAAACTGGAGAGAAGCTTTCTGAGAAACTGCTTTGTGATGTGCATTCCACTCACAGTGTTGTACTTCTCTTCTCATACAGCATCGGTGAAACCCTTTTGGAGAAAAAGCTACCAGAGGACAAACGGGTGTTTATGGATGGCTATGGTGAAAAAGGAAATATCCTCAGACGAAAACTGAAAAGAAGCTTTCTGTGAAACTGCTTCTTGATAGATATGTTTCTTCATTTCACATGGATAAAATTTTCTTTTTATTACGCAGTTTTGAAACGCCATCTTGGATGGATTCGCAAAGGGACTCTCAGCAGCACATTCAGGCCTATGGTTATATAGGAAATATCTTCAGATAAAAACTGGAGGGAAGCTTTCTGAGAAACTGTTTTGTGATGTGTGTATTCGTCTCATAGAGTTAAACAATTCTTTGGATTGAGCAGTTTGAAATCACTGTTTTGTGGAATCTGAGGAAGGATATTTGGGAACGCTTCTCAGAATATGGAGAAAGAAGTATCCTCAGGTAAAATCCACAAGGCAGCTTTCTGTGAAAGTGCTCTGTGTCGTCTTAATTCCTCTCACTCTGTTAAGCCTCTCTTTTCAATGAGCAGTTTTCTAACCCTGTTTATGTTTAGCGTGTGAAGGGATATTCGGGAGTGCTTTGAGGCTTATGGTGAAAAAGGAATTATGTTCAGATCGAAACTGGAGAGAAGCTTTCCAAGGTACTGCTTTGTGACGTGTGCATTCCACTCACAGTGTTGTACTTCTCTTCTCATACAGCATCGGTGAAACCCTTTTGGAGAAACAGGAACCAAGTGATATTCGTGAGCATATAGATGCCGATGGTGTAAAGGGAAATAGCCTCAGACAAAAACTGGAAATAAGCTTTCTATGAAACTGCTCTGTGGTATGTGTATTCTTCTCACATAGATAAAGCTTTCTTTGCATTACACAGCTTGGAAACTCTGTCATGAACGGATCCATGAAGGGACATTTGGGAGCACATTCTGGACTATGGTGAAAAAGGAAATATCTTCAGATAAAAACTGGAAAGAAGCTTTCTGTGAAACTGCTCTGTGGTATGTGTATTCTTCTCACATAGATAAAGCTTTCTTTGCATTACACAGCTTGGAAACTCTGTCATGAACGGATCCATGAAGGGATGTTCGGGATCCCATTCAGGCCTATGGTGGAAAAAGAAATATCATCAGATAAAAACTGGAAAGAAGCTTTCTGAGCAACTGCTTTGTGGTGTGTGTATTCATCTCACAGAGTTATACCTCTTTTCTCATAAGGCAGTGTTTGAACACTGTTCCTGTATATCTAAAAAGTGATAATCAGAGCACATTGAAGACTATGGTGAAAAGTGAAATATCCTCAAATAAAACCAGAAGGAAGCATTCCAAGAAACTGCTCTCTGACATGTCCATTCATTTCACAGAGTTAAAGCTTACTCTACATTTCCCAGTTTGAAAGTCTGTCTTTGAGGATTCTGCAAAGGGATGCTAAGTGGCAACCAGAGGCCTGTGGCGAGCAAGGAAATGTCTTCCATTGAAAACTGGAGAGAAGCTTTCTGAGCAACTCTTTGTGAGTTTTGTATGCATCTCATAGAGTTAAATCATTCTTTGGATTGAGCAGTTTGAAATCACTGTTTCTGTAGAATCTGAAAAAGGACATTAGGGAATGCTCTTTAGAATATCCTGAAAAGAAATAACAGAGTTTCCAACCTGAGTAACATAAAGGAAGCTTTATCTACGTGAGATGAATGCACATACCACAGGGCAGTTTCATAGAAAGCTTCTTTCCAGTTTTTGTCTGAAGATATTTCCCTTCTCACCATAGACGTGAATATGCTCCAAAATACCCTTTTGTACCTTTTTCTCCTAAAGGATTTCCCCAATGCTGTATGAGAAGAGAGATATAACGCTGTTAGTGGAATGCACACGTCACAAAGCAGTTTCTCAGAAAGCTTCCCTCCAGTTTCTATCTGAACATATTTCCTTTTTCAATGTATGCCTCAAAGCGCTCCCTAATATCCCTTCGCACGCTAAAGATAAACAGTGTTAGAAAACTGTTCAATGAAAAGAGAAGCTTAACTGAGTGAGAGGAATTCACACGACACAGAACAGTTTCACAGAAAGCTTCCTTCTGGATCTTAGTGAGTATATTTCTTTCTCCATATTCTAAAGAGCATTCCCAAATGTTCTTTCTCAGATTCCACAGAAACAGTGATTTCAAACTGCTCAATCCAAAGAATGATTTAACTCTATGAGATGCATACAAACATCACAAAAATGTTTCTGTGAAACTGCTCTGTGGTATGTGTATTCTTCTCACATAGATAAAGCTTTCTTTGCATTACACAGCTTGGAAACTCTGTCATGAACGGATCCATGAAGGGACATTTGGGAGCACATTCTGGACTATGGTGAAAAGGAAATATCCTCAGACAAAAACTGGAAAGAAGCTTTCTGAAAGTGCTCTGTGTCGTCTTAATTCCTCTCACTCTGTTGCCTCTCTTTTCAATGAGCAGTTTTCTAACCCTGTTTATGTTTAGCGTGTGAAGGGATGTTCGGGATCCCATTCAGGCCTATGGTGGAAAAAGAAATATCATCAGATAAAACCTGGAGAAAAGTTTTCTGAGAAACTGCTTGGTGATGTGTGCAATCTACTGAGGGATTTATACCTTTCTTCTCTTAAGGCATTGTTTGAACACTGTTCCTGTCTATCTAAAAAAGTGATAATCAGAGCACATTGAAGATTATGGTGAAAAGTGAAATATCCTCAAATAAAACCAAGAAGGAAGCATTCCAAGAAACTGCTCTCTGGCATGCCCATTCATTTCACAGAGTTAAAGCTTACTCTACATTTCCCAGTTTGGAAAGCCTGTCTTTGAGGATTCTGCAAAGGGATGCTAAGTGGCAACCAGAGGCCTGTGGCGAGCAAGGAAATGTCTTCCGTTGAAAATTGGACAGAAGCTTTCTGAGCAACTCTTTTGTGAGTTTTGTATGCATCTCATAGAGTAAAATTATTCTTTGGATTGAGCAGTTTGAAATCACTGTTTCTGTAGAATCTGAAAAAGGACATTAGGGAATGCTCTTTTAGAACATCCTGAAAAGAAATAACAGAGTTTCTAACCTGAGTAACATAAAGGAAGCTTTATCTACGTGAGATGAATACGCATATCTAAGAACAGTTTCACAGAAAGCTTCTTTCCAGTTTTGTCTGAAGATATTTCCTTTTCACCATAAGCTTCAAACTGCTCAATCCAAAGAATGATTTAACTCTTTGAGATGAATACACATATTACAGAACAGTATCACAGAAAGGGTTTCCTAGATGCAGTATGAGAAGAGAGATATAACGCTGTTAGTGGAATGCACACAACACAAAGCAGTTTCTCAGAAAGCTTCTGTCCAGTTTTTATCTGAGGATATTTCTTTCTCCATATTCTAAAGAGCATTCCCTAATGTCCTTTTCAGACGCTAAAGATAAACAGTGTTAGAAAACTGCTCAATGAAAAGAGAAGCTTAACTGAGTGAGAGGAATTCACACGACACAGAACAGTTTCACAGAAAGCTTCCTTCTGGATCTTAGTGAGTATATTTCTTTCTCCATATTCTAAAGATCTTTCCCAAATGTTCTTTCTCAGATTCCACAGAAACAGTGATTTCAAACTGCTCAATCCAAAGAATGATTTAACTCTTTGAGATGAATACATACATCACAAAGCAGTTTCTCAGAAAGCTTCTGTTCAATTTTCAATGGAAGACAATTCCTTGCTTGCCACAGGCCTCTGGTGGCAACTTAATATCCCTTCGCAGAATTCTAAAAGACAGGCTTTCCAAACTGGGAAATGTAGAGTAAGCTTTATCTCTATGAAATGAAGGAAATGTCAGAGAGCAGTTTCTTGGAATGCTTCCTTCAGGGTTTTATTTGAGGATATATCACTTTTCACCATAGTCTTCAATGTGCTCTGAATATCACTTTTTGGTTTTACAGGAACAGTGTTCAAACAGTGCCTTATGAGAAAAGAGGTATAACACCCTGAGTGGAATGCACACAACACAAAGCAGTTTCTCAGAAAGCTTCTGTCCAGTTTTTATCTGAGGATATTTCCTTTTCACCATTGGCCAGAATGTGATCCTGAATATCCTTCGTGGATCCATCCATGACGGAGTTTCAAACTGCATAATATAGAGAAAGTTTTATCTATGTGAGATGAATAAACACAGCAAAAGCAGATTCACAGAAAGCTTCTGTCCAGTTTTTATCTGAAGATATTTCCTTTTCACCATAGTCTTCAATGTGCTCTGAATATCACTTTTTGGTTTTACAGGAACAGTGTTCAAACAGTGCCTTATGAGAAAAGAGGTATAACACTGTGAGTGGAATGCACACAACACAAAGCAGTTTCTCAGAAAGCTTCTCTCCAGTTTCTATCTGAACATATTTTCTTTTCACCATAAGCTTCAAAGTGCTCCTGTATATCCTTCATACACTAAACATGAACAATGTTAGAAAACTGCTCAATGAAAAGAGAAGCTTAACTGAGTGAGAGGAATTCACACGACACAGAACAGTTTCACAGAAAGCTTCCTTCTGGATCTTAGTGAGTATATTTCTTTCTCCATATTCTAAAGATCTTTCCCAATAGTCCCTCCTCAGATTTCAAGAAGCAGTGATTTCAAACTGCTCAATCCAAAGAATGATTTAACTCTGTGAGATGAATAAACACAGCAAAAGCAGATTCACAGAAAGCTTCTGTTCAATTTTCAATGGAAGACAATTCCTTGCTTGCCACAGGCCTCTGGTGGCAACTTAATATCCCTTCGCAGAATTCTAAAAGACAGGCTTTCCAAACTGGGAAATGTAGAGTAAGCTTTATCTCTATGAAATGAAGGAAATGTCAGAGAGCAGTTTCTTCAAACGCTTCTCTCTGTGTTTTATTTGAGGATATATCACTTTTCACCATAGTCTTCAATGTGCTCTGAATATCACTTTTTGGTTTTACAGGAACAGTGTTCAAACAGTGCCTTATGAGAAAAGAGGTATAACACCCTGAGTGGAATGCACACAACACAAAGCAGTTTCTCAGAAAGCTTCTTTCCAGTTTTGTCTGAAGATATTTCCTTTTTCACCATAGGCCTGAATATGCTTTCAAATATCCCATCGTGGATCTGTCCTTGACGGAGTTTCCAAACTGCATAATATAGAGAAAATTTTATCTATGTGAGATGAATAAACACAGCAAAAAGCAGATTCACAGAAAGCTTCTGTCCAGTTTTTATCTGAAGGTATTTTCTTTTGCACCATAGTCTTGATGGCACTCCTGAATATCCTTTCGCAGATCCATCCATGACAGAGTTTCCAAGCTGCGAAATGTAGAGAAAGATTTATCTATGTGAGATGAATACGCATATCTAAGAACAGTTTCACAGAAAGGGTTTCCTAGATGCAGTATGAGAAGAGAGGTATAACACTGTGAGTGGAATGCACTTGTCACAAAGTAGATCCTCGGAAAGATTCTCTCCAGTTTCTATCAGAACTTATTTCCTTTTTTATCATAAGCCTCAAAGTGTTCCTGAATATCCCTATGCACGCTAAACATAAACACTGTTAGGAATCTACTCAATGAAAAGTGAAGCTTAACTGGGTGACTGGAATTCACACGACACAGAACAGTTTCACAGGAAGCTTACTTCTGGTTTTTATCTGAAGGTATTTCGATTTTCCTCATAGTTCTGAATGTGATCCCAAATGTCCTTTCTCAGATTCCACAAAACAGTGATTTCAAACTGCTCAATCCAAAGAAAGATTTAACTCTTTGAGATGAATACATACATCACAAAGCAGTTGCTCAGAAAGCTTCTGTCCAGTTTTTATCTGAAGATATTTCCTTGCTCACCACAGGCCTCTGGGGGCCACTTAATATCCCTTCGCAGAATTCTAAAAGACAGGCTTTCCAAACTGGGAAATGTAGAGTAAGCTTTATCTCTATGAAATGAAGGAAATGTCAGAGAGCAGTTTCTTCAAACGCTTCTCTCTGTGTTTTATTTGAGGATATATCACTTTTCACCATAGTCTTCAATGTGCTCTGAATATCACTTTTTTGGTTTTACAGGAACAGTGTTCAAACAGTGCCTCATGAAAAGAAAGGTATAACACCCTGAGTGGAATGCACAAATCACCAACAGACGCTCAGAAAGCTTCTCTATAGTTTTTATCTGATGATATTTCCTTTTTCACCATAGGCCTGAATGTGCTTTCAAATATCCTGTCGTGGATCTGTCCTTGACGGAGTTTCAAACCGCATAATATAGAGAAAGCTTGATCTATGTGAGATGAATAAACACAGCAAAAACAGATTCACAGAAAGCTTCTGTCCAGTTTTTATCTGAAGGTATTTTCTTTTTCACCATAGTCTTGAAGGCTCTCCTGAATATCCTATCACAGATCCATCCATGACAGAGTTTCCAAGCTGCGAAATGTAGAGAAAGATTTATCTATGTGAGATGAATACGCATATCTAAGAACAGTTTCACAGAAAGGGTTTCCTAGATGCAGTATGAGAAGAGAGGTATAACACTGTGAGTGGAATGCGCTTGTCACAAAGCAGATCCTCGGAAAGATTCTCTCCAGTTTCTATCAGACTTATTTCCTTATTTATCGTAAGCCTCAAAGTGTTCCTGAATATCCCTATGCACGCTAAACATAAACACTGTTAGGAATCTACTCAATGAAAAGTGAAGCTTAACTGGGTGACTGGAATTCACACGACACAGAAGAGTTTCACAGGAAGCTTACTTCTGGTTTTTATCTGAAGGTATTTCTTTTGCAGCTTATTTAAAAGAGTATTCCCACATTTCCTTTCTCGGGTTCCAAAGAAACAGTGATTTCAAACTGCTCAATCAAAAGAACGATTTAACTCTATGAGATGAATACATACATCACAAAGCAGTTGCTCAGAAAGCTTCTCTCCAGTTTTCAATGGAAGACATTTCCTTGCTCACCACAGGCCTCTGGGGGCCACTTAATATCCCTTCGCAGATTCCTCAAAGATGTAGTTTCCAAATTGGGCAATGTAGAGTAAGTTTTAACTCTGTGACATGAATACACATATCAGAGAGCAGTTTCTTGGAACGCTTCTTTCTGGGATTTATTTGAGGAAATTCCACTTTTCGCCATACTCCTCAATGCGATCCAAAATATTACTTTTTCGGTTTTACAGGAACAGTGTTCAAACACTGCCTTATGAGAAAAGAGGTTTAACTCCCTGAGTGGAATGCACACATCAAAAAGCAGGTTCTCAGAAAGCTTCTCTCCGGTTTTTGTCTGAAGATATTTCGATTTTCCTCATAGTTCTGAATGTGATCCCAAATGTCCCTTCGTGGACCCATCCATGACAGAGTTTCCAAGGAGTATAATGTAAAGAAATCTTTATCTATGTGAGATGAATACATACATCACAAAGCAGTTTCTCAGAAAGCTTCTTTCCAGTTTTGTCTGAGGTTATATCTCTTTTCTGCATATGCATCAATATGCTCCCAAATATCCCTTGGAACGTTTTTCTCCAAAAGGGTTTAACTGATGCTGTTTGAGAAGAGAGGTATAACATTGTGAGTGGAATGCACACGTCACAAAGCAGTTTTTCAGAAAGCTTCTCTCCAGTTTTCATCTGAAAAGATTTCCTTTTTCACCATAGGCCTGAATGTGCTCCCGGATGTTCCTTTGTGGATCCGTCCATGACAGAGTTTCCAAAGTGTGTAATATAAAGAAAGTTTTACCTCTGTGAGATGAATAAATATATCTATCACAAAGCAGTTTCACAGAAAGCTTCATTCCAGTTTTTGTCTGAGCATATTTCCTTTTTCACCACAGCTGTCCATATACTCCCGAATGTCCCTTGGTAGCTTTTTCTCCAAAAGGGATTCCCAAATTCTGTATGAGAAGAAAGGTATAACTCAGTGAGTGGAATGTGCATGTCACAAACCAAGTCCTTGGAAAGCTTCTCTCCAGTGTCTATCTAAAGATATTTCCGTTTTCACCATAAACCACAAAGCACTACCGAGTATCCCTTCACAGACTAAACAGAAACAGTGGTACAATACAGCTCAATGAAAAGAGAAGCTTAACTGTGTGAGTGGAATTCACACCATCCAGAGCAGTTTCAGCGAAAGCTTACTTCTGTTTTTTATCTGAGGGTATTCATTTTTCAGCATATTCTAAAGAGCGTTCCCAAATGTCCTTTCACAGGTTCCACAGAAACAGGGTTTTCAAACTGCTGTATCCAAAGAATGATTTAACTATATGAGATGAATATACATGTCAAAAAGCAGTTGCTCAGAAAGCTTCTCTCCAGTTATCAACAGAAGACATTTCCTTGCTCACCACAGACCTCCGGGCACCACTTAATATCCCTTCGCAGATTCCTCAAAGACAGAGATTCCAAACTGTGCAAAATAGAGAAAGCTTTAACTCTGTGAAATGAATGCACGTATCAGAGAGGAGTTTCTTGGAATGCTTCTTTCTGGGTTTTATTTGAGGATATTTCCCTTTTCGCCATAGTCTTCAATGTGCTCCGAAATGTCAGTTTTTTGGTTTTACACGAATGGTGTTCATATACTGCCTTATGGAAAAGAGGTATGACCCCCGAGTGGAATGCACACATCACAAAGCAATTTCTCAGAAAGCCTCTCTCCAGTTTTTATCTGAAGATATTTCCTTTTCACCATAGGCCTGAATGTGCTCCTGAATTTCCTTCGTGGATCCGTCCATGACAGAGTTTCCAAAGTGTGTAATATAAAGACAGTTTTATCTATGTGAGAGAATAAATATATGTATCACAAAGCAGTTTCACAGAAAGCTTCTTTCCAGTTTTGTCTGAGGATATTTCCTTTTCACAATAACCATACATATACTCCCAAATGACCCTTGGTAGCTTTTTCTCCAAAAGGGATTCCCAAATTCTGTATGAGAAGAAAGGTATAACTCAGTGAGTGGAATGTGCATGTCACAAACCAAGTCCTTGGAAAGCTTCTCCAGTGTCTATCTAAAGATATTTCCGTTTTCACCATGAACCACAAAGCGCTACCGAGTATCCCTTCACAGACTAAACAGAAACAGTGGTACAATACAGCTCAATGAAAAGAGAAGCTTAACTGTGTGAGTGGAATTCACACCATCCAGAGCACTTTCAGAGAAAGCTTACTTCTGTTTTTTATCTGAGGGTATTCAATTTTCAGCATATTCTAAAGAGCGTTCCCAAATGTCCTTTCACAGGTTCCACAGAAACAGGGTTTTCAAACTGCTGTATCCAAAGAATGATTTAACTCCATGAGGTGAATACACACATCGAAAATCAGTTGCTCAGAAAGCTTCTCTCCAGTTATCAATGGAAGACATTTCCTTGCTCACCACAAACCTCCGGGTGCCACTTAATATCCCTTCGCAGATTACTCAAAGACAGAGATTCCAAACAGTGCAAAATAGAGAAAGATTTAACTCTGTGACATGAATGCACGTATCAGAGAGCAGTTTCTTGGAATGCTTCTTTCTGGGTTTTATTTGAGGATATTTCCCTTTTCGCCATAGTCTTCAATGTCCTCCGAAATGTCAATTTTTTGGTTTTACACGAATGGTGTTCATATACTGCCTTATGGAAAAGAGGTATGACCCCCGAGTGGAATGCACACATCACAAAGCAATTTCTCAGAAAGCCTCTCTCCAGTTTTTATCTGAAGATATTTCCTTTTTCACCATAGGACTGAATGTGCTCCTGAATTTCCCTTCGTGGATCCGTCCATGATGGAGTATCCAAATTGCATAATATAAACACAGTTTTATCTATGTGAGAGAATAAATATATGTATCACAAAGCAGTTTCACAGAAAGCTTCTTTCCAGTTTTTGTCTGAGGATATTTCCTTTTTCACAATAACCATACATATACTCCCAAATGACCCTTGGTAGCTTTTTCTCCAAAAGGGATTCCCAAATCCTCTATGAAAAGAAAGGTACAACTCTGAGAGAAATGCACAAGTCACTAAGCAGCCCCTCAGAAACTTTCTCTCCAGTTTCTATCTGAAGATATTTTGGTTTTCACCGTAAGAGTCAAATGCCCCCGAAATTCCCTTCACAGACTAAACAAAACCAGTGTTAGGATACTGATCAATGAAATGAGAAGCTGAACTGAACGAGTGGAATTCACATGACACAGAGCAGTTTCACAGAAAGTTTCCTTCTGGTTTTTATCTGAGGGTATTTCTTTTTCAGTATATTCCAGGGAACGTTCCCAAATGTCCTTTCTCAGGTTCCAAAGAAACAGTGATTTCAAACTGCTCAATCCAAAGAATGATTTAAGTCTATGAGATGAATACACACATCCCAAAGCAGTGGCTCAGAAAACGTCTCTCCAGTTTTCAACGGAAGACATTTCCTTGCTCACCACAGGCCTCCGGGCACCACTTAATATCCCTTTGCAGATACTTCAAATATAGAGTTTCCAAAGTGGCCTATGTACGGTAAGTTTTAACTCTGTGAGATGAATGCACATATCAGAGAGTAGTTTCCTGGAAAGCTTCTTTCTGGGTTTTATATGAGGATATTTCACTTTTTGCCATAGTCTTCAATGTGCTCCGAAATACCACTTTCTCGGTTTTACAGGAACAGTGTTCAAGCGCTGCCTTATGAGAAAAGAGGTATAACTCCTAGAGTGGAATGCACACTTCAAAAAGCACTTTCACAGAAAGTTTCCTTCTGGTTTTATCTGAAGATATTTCCTTTTACACCATAGTCCTTAATGTGCTTCAGAATGTCCCTTCGTGGATAGACCATGATGGAGTTTCCAAGCTGCATAATGTAAAGAAAGCTTTATCTATGTGAGATGAATAAACATAGCAAAAAGCAGATTCACACAATGCTTTTTTCCAGTATTTATCTGAAGATATTTCCTTTTTCACCCGAGTCCTGAATGTGCTCCTTAATGTCCCTTCGTGGATCAGTCCATGACTTAGATTCCAAGTTGTGTAACATAAAAAAGCTTTATGTATGTGAGATTAATACACATAGCAAAAAGCAGGTTCACGAAAAGTTTCTTTGCCGTTTTTATCTGATGATGTTTCCTTTTTTTACCTAGTCCTGAATGTGCTCCTGAATGTCCCTTCGTGGATCCGTCCATGACAGTGTTTCCAAGCTGCATAATGTAAAGAAAGCCTTATCTATGTGAGATGAATACAGATAGCATAGAGCAGATTCACAGAAAGCTTCTTTCCAGTTTTGTCTGAGGATATTTCCTTTTCACAATAACCATACATATACTCCCAAATGACCCTTGGTAGCTTTTTCTCCAAAAGGATTCCCAATACTCTATGAAAGAAAGGTATAACTCTGTGAGATGAATTCACACATCACAAAGCAGCTCCTCAGAAAACTTCTCTCCAGTTTCTATCTGAAGATATTTCGGTTTTCACTGTAAGAGTCAAATGCCCCGAAATTCCCTTCACAGACTAAACAAAACCAGTGTTAGGATACTGATCAATGAAATGAGAAGCTGAACTGAATGAGTGGAATTCACATGACACAGAGCAGTTTCACAGAAAGTTTCCTTCTGGTTTTATCTGAGGGTATTTCTTTTCAGTATATTCCAGGAACGTTCCCAAATGTCCTTTCTCAGGTTCCAAAGAAACAGTGATTTCAACTGCTCAATCCAAAGAATGATTTAAGTCTATGAGATGAATACAGACATCCCAAAGCAGTGGCTCAGAAAACGTCTCCAGTTTTCAATGGAAGACATTTCCTTGCTCACCACAGGCCTCCGGGCACCACTTAATATCCCTTCGCAGATACTTCAAATATAGAGTTTCCAAAGTGGCCTATGTACGGTAAGTTTTAACTCTGTGAGATGAATGCACATGTCAGAGAGTAGTTTCCTGGAAAGCTTCTTTCTGGGTTTTATGTGAGGATATTTCCCTTTCCGCCATAGTCTTCAATGTGCTCCAAAATACCACTTTCTCGGTTTTACAGGAAGAGTGTTCAAGCGCTGCCTTATGAGAAAAGAAGTATAACTCCCTGAGTGGGATGCACACTTCAAAAAGCAGTTTCTCAGAAAGCTTATCTCTGGTTTTTATCTGAAGATATTTCCTTTTACACCATAGTCCTTAATGTACTTCAGAATGTCCCTTCATGGATCAGACCATGACGGAGTTTCCAAGCTGCATAATGTAAAGAAAGCTTTATCTATGTGTGATGAATAAACATAGCAAGAAGCAGATACACACAATGCTTCTTTCCAGTATTTATCTGAAGATATTTCCTTTTTCACCAGAGTCCTGAATGTGCTCCTTAATGTCCCTTCGTGGATCCGTCCATGACAGAGTTTCCAAGCTGCATAATGTAAAGAAAGCTTTATCTATGTGAGATGAATACAAACATCACAAAAGAGCTGCTCAGAAAGCTTCTCTCCAGTTTTTATCTGATGATGTTTCCTTTTTTACCTAGTCCTGAATGTGCTCCTGAATGTCCTTCGCGGATCCGTCCATGACAGAGTTTCCAATCTGCATAATGTAAAGAAAACCTTATCTATGTGAGATGAATACAGATAGCATAGAGCAGATTCACAGAAAGCTTTTTTTCTCTTTTGTCTGAGGTTATTTCCCTTTTCACCATAGGCATCAATATGCTCCGAATATACCTTGGTACTTTTTCCTCCAAAAGGGCTTCCCCAATGTTTTATGAGAAAAGAGGTATAACACTGTGAGTGGAATGCACATGGCACAAAGCAGCTCCTCAGAAAACTTCTCTCCAGTTTCCATGTGAACATATTTCCTTTTTCACTCAAAGCCTCAAAGTGCTCCTGAATATCCCTTTGCATGCTAAAGAAAAACAGTGTTAGAAAACCTCTCAATGAAAAGAGATGCTTAACTATGTGAGTGGAATCCACGTGACACAGAGCAGTTTCACAGAAAGCTTCCTTCTGGCTTCTATCTGAGTTTATTTCCTTTTCAGGATATTCTGAAGAGTGTTCCAAATGTCCTCTCTCAAATTGCACAGAAACAGTGATTTCAACTGCTCAATCCAAAGAATGATTTAACTCTGTGAGACGAATACAAACATCACAAAAGAGCTGCTCAGAAAGCTTCTCTCCACTTTTCAATGGAAGACATTTCCTTGCTCACTACAGTCCTCCTGTTGCCACTTAATATCCCTTCGCAGAATCCTCAAAGACAGACTTTCCAAACTGGGAAATGTAGAGTAAGTTTTAACTCTGTGAAATGAATGGACATATCAGAGAGCAGTTTCTTGGAATGCTTCTTTCTGGGTTTTATTGGACGACATTTCACTTTTCGCCGTAGTCTTCAATGTGCTCTGAATATCACTTTTTTAGTTTTACAGAACAGTTTTCAAACAGTGCCTTATGAGAAGAGAGGTGTAACTCCCTGAGTGGAATACACACACCACTAAGCAGTTTCTCAGAAAGCTTCTCTCCAGGATTTATCTGACAATATTTCCTTTTCACCAGAGTCCTGAATGTGCTCCTGAATGTCCCTTCATGGATCAGACCATGACGGAGTTTCCAAGCTGCATAATGTAAAGAAAGCTTTATCTATGTGAGATGAATACAGATAGCATAGAGCAGATTCACAGAAAGCTTCTTTCCAGTTTTGTCTGAGGTTATTTCCTTTTCACCATAGGCATCAATATGCTCTGAATATACCTTGGTACTTTTTCTCCAAAAGGGTTTCCCTGATGCTGTATGAGAAGAGAGGTATAACACTGTGAGTGGAATGCACATGGCACAAAGCAGCTCCTCAGAAAACTTCTCTCCAGTTTCCATGTGAACATATTTCCTTTTTCACTCAAAGCCTCAAAGTGCTCCTGAATATCCCTTTGCATGCTAAAGAAAAACAGTGTTAGAAAACCTCTCAATGAAAAGAGATGCTTAACTATGTGAGTGGAATCCACGTGACACAGAGCAGTTTCACAGAAAGCTTCCTTCTGGCTTCTATCTGAGTTTATTTCCTTTTCAGGATATTCTGAAGAGTGTTCCAAATGTCCTCTCTCAAATTGCACAGAAACAGTGATTTCAACTGCTCAATCCAAAGAATGATTTAACTCTGTGAGATGAATACAAACATTACAAAAGAGCTGCTCAGAAAGCTTATCTCCACTTTTCAATGGAAGACATTTCCTTGCTCACTACAGTCCTGCGGTTGCCACTTAATATCCCTTTGCAGAATCCTCAAAGACAGACTTTCCAAACTGGGAAATGTTGAGTAAGTTTTAACTCTGTGAGATGAATACAGATAGCATAGAGCAGATTCACAGAAAGCTTCTCTCCAGTTTCTATCTGAACATATTTCCTTTTCAGGATATTCTGAAGAGTGTTCCAAATGTCCTCTCTCAAATTGCACAGAAACAGTGATTTCAACTGCTCAATCCAAAGAATGATTTAACTATATGAGATGAATATACATGTCAAAAGCAGTTGCTCAGAAAGCTTCTCTCCAGTTTCCATGTGAACATATTTCCTTTTACACCATAGTCCTTAATGTGCTTCAGAATGTCCCTTCATGGATCAGACCATGACGGAGTTTCAAGCTGCATAATGTAAAGAAAGCTTTATCTATGTGAGATGAATACAAACATCACAAAAGAGCTGCTCAGAAAGCTTCTCTCCAGTTTCCATGTGAACATATTTCCTTTTTCACTCAAAGCCTCAAAGTGCTCCTGAATATCCCTTTGCATGCTAAAGAAAAACAGTGTTAGAGAACTGGTCAATGAACGGAGAACCTTAACTGAGAGAGAGGAATTCATACAAAACATAGAAATTTCACAGAACGTTTCTTTCCAGTTTTAATCTGATGCTAATTCCCTTTTACCATATTCGTGAATATGCCTCCAAATATCCCTTGGTACCTTTTCCTCCAAAAGGGTTTCCTGATGCTGTATGAGAAGAGAGGTATAACACTGTGAGTGGAATGCACATGGCACAAAGCAGCTCCTCAGAAAACTTCTCTCCAGTTTCCATGTGAACATATTTCCTTTTTCACTCAAAGCCTCAAAGTGCTCCTGAATATCCCTTTGCATGCTAAAGAAAAACAGTGTTAGAAAACCTCTCAATGAAAAGAGATGCTTAACTATGTGAGTGGAATCCACGTGACACAGAGCAGTTTCACAGAAAGCTTCCTTCTGGCTTCTATCTGAGTTTATTTCCTTTTCAGGATATTCTGAAGAGTGTTCCAAATGTCCTCTCTCAAATTGCACAGAAACAGTGATTTCAACTGCTCAATCCAAAGAATGATTTAACTCTGTGAGATGAATACAAACATCACAAAAGAGCTGCTCAGAAAGCTTCTCTCCACTTTTCAATGGAAGACATTTCCTGAATATCCCTTTGCAGAATCCTCAAAGACAGACTTTCCAAACTGGGAAATGTTGAGTAAGTTTTAACTCTGTGAAATGAATGGACATATCAGAGAGCAGTTTCTTGGAATGCTTCTTTCTGGGTTTTATTGGACGACATTTCACTTTTCGCCGTAGTCTTCAATGTGCTCTGAATATCACTTTTTTAGTTTTACAGAACAGTTTTCAAACAGTGCCTTATGAGAAGAGAGGTGTAACTCCATGAGTGGAATACACACACCACTAAGCAGTTTCTCAGAAAGCTTCTCTCCAGGATTTATCTGACAATATTTCCTTTTCACCAGAGTCCTGAATGTGCTCCTGAATGTCCCTTCATGGATCAGACCATGACAGAGTTTACAAGCTGCATAATGTAAAGAAAGCTTTAGCTATGTGAGAAGAATGCACATATCAGAGAGCAAATTCACAGAACGTTTCTTTCCAGTTTTAATCTGATGCTAATTCCCTTTTTACCATATTCGTGAATATGCCTCCAAATATCCCTTGGTACCTTTTCCTCCAAAAGGGTTTCCCTGATGCTGTATGAGAAGAGAGGTATAACACTGTGAGTGGAATGCACACGTCATGAAACAGTTCCTCTTAAAGCTTCTCTCCAGTTTCTATCTGAACATATTTCCTTTTTCACTCAAAGCCTCAAAGTGCTCCTGAATATCCCTTTGCATGCTAAAGAAAAACAGTGTTAGAAAACCTCTCAATGAAAAGAGATGCTTAACTATGTGAGTGGAATCCACGTGACACAGAGCAGTTTCACAGAAAGCTTCCTTCTGGCTTCTATCTGAGGTTATTTCCTTTTCAGGATATTCTGAAGAGTGTTCCAAATGTCCTCTCAAATTGCACAGAAACAGTGATTTCAACTGCTCAATCCAAAGAATGATTTAACTCTGTGAGATGAATACAAACATCACAAAAGAGCTGCTCAGAAAGCTTCTCTCCACTTTTCAATGGAAGACATTTCCTTGCTCACTACAGTCCTCCATTGCCACTTAATATCCCTTTGCAGAATCCTCAAAGACAGACTTTCCAAACTGGGAAATGTTGAGTAAGTTTTAACTCTGTGAGATGAATACAGATAGCATAGAGCAGATTCACAGAAAGCTTCTCTCCAGTTTCTATCTGAACATATTTCCTTTTCAGGATATTCTGAAGAGTGTTCCAAATGTCCTCTCTCAAATTGCACAGAAACAGTGATTTCAACTGCTCAATCCAAAGAATGATTTAACTCTGTGAGATGAATACAAACATCACAAAAGAGCTGCTCAGAAAGCTTCTCTCCAGTTTCCATGTGAACATATTTCCTTTTACACCATAGTCCTTAATGTGCTTCAGAATGTCCCTTCATGGATCAGACCATGACGGAGTTTCAAGCTGCATAATGTAAAGAAAGCCTTATCTATGTGAGATGAATACAAACATCACAAAAGAGCTGCTCAGAAAGCTTCTCTCCAGTTTCCATGTGAACATATTTCCTTTTTCACTCAAAGCCTCAAAGTGCTCCTGAATATCCCTTTGCATGCTAAAGAAAAACAGTGTTAGAGAACTGGTCAATGAACGGAGAACCTTAACTGAGAGAGAGGAATTCATACAAAACATAGAAATTTCACAGAACGTTTCTTTCCAGTTTTAATCTGATGCTAATTCCCTTTTACCATATTCGTGAATATGCCTCCAAATATCCCTTGGTACCTTTTCCTCCAAAAGGGTTTCCTGATGCTGTATGAGAAGAGAGGTGTAACTCCTGAGTGGAATACACACACCACTAAGCAGTTTCTCAGAAAGCTTCTCTCCAGTTTCTATCTGAACATATTTCCTTTTTCACTCAAAGCCTCAAAGTGCTCCTGAATATCCCTTTGCATGCTAAAGAAAAACAGTGTTAGAGAACTGGTCAATGAACGGAGAACCTTAACTGAGAGAGAGGAATTCATACAAAACATAGAAATTTCACAGAAGGCTTCCTTCTGGTTTTGTTTGAGGGTATTTCTTTCTCCATATTCTAAGGAGCATTCCCAAATGTCCTTCCTCAGATTAATAGAAACAGTGATTTCAACTGCTCATCCAAAGAATGATTTAACTATATGAGATGAATATACATGTCAAAAGCAGTTGCTCAGAAAGCTTCTCCAGTTTTCAACGGAAGACATTTCCTTGCTCACTACAGTCCTCCATTGCCACTTAATATCCCTTTGCAGAATCCTCAAAGACAGACTTTCCAAACTGGGAAATGTAGAGTAAGTTTTAACTCTGTGAAATGAATGGACATATCAGAGAGCAGTTTCTTGGAATGCTTCTTTCTGGGTTTTATTGGACGACATTTCACTTTTGCCATAGTCTTCAATGTGCTCTGAATATCACTTTTTAGTTTTACAGAACAGTTTTCAAACAGTGCCTTATGAGAAGAGAGGTGTAACTCCTGAGTGGAATACACACACCACTAAGCAGTTTCTCAGAAAGCTTCTCTCCAGTTTCTATCTGAACATATTTCCTTTTCACCAGAGTCCTGAATGTGCTCCTGAATGTCCCTTCATGGATCAGACCATGACGGAGTTTCAAGCTGCATAATGTAAAGAAAGCTTTAGCTATGTGAGAAGAATGCACATATCAGAGAGCAAATTCACAGAACGTTTCTTTCCAGTATTTATCTGAAGATATTTCCTTTTACCATATTCGTGAATATGCCTCCAAATATCCCTTGGTACCTTTTCCTCCAAAAGGGTTTCCCTGATGCTGTATGAGAAGAGAGGTATAACACTGTGAGTGGAATGCACACGTCATGAAACAGTTCCTCTTAAAGCTTCTCTCCAGTTTCTATCTGAACATATTTCCTTTTTCACCATAAGTCTCAAAGTGCTTCCGAATATCCCTTCAAACGCTAAACATAAACAGTGTTAGAGAACTGGTCAATGAACGGAGAACCTTAACTGAGAGAGAGGAATTCATACAAAACATAGAAATTTCACAGAAGGCTTCCTTCTGGTTTTTGTTTGAGGGTATTTCTTTCTCCATATTCTAAGGAGCATTCCCAAATGTCCTTCCTCAGATTAATAGAAACAGTGACTTCAAACTGCTCATCCAAAGAATGATTTAACTATATGAGATGAATATACATGTCAAAAGCAGTTGCTCAGAAAGCTTCTCTCCAGTTTTCAACGGAAGACATTTCCTTGCTGACAACAGGCCTCTGAGCGCCAATTAGTGTCCCTTCGCAGATTCCTCAAGAGAGAGTTTCCAAAGAGGGCAACGTAGAATAAGCTTAATCTCTGTGAAATAAAGGCACATATAAGGAAGCATTTTCTTAGAATGCTTCTTTTTGGATTTTATTTGAGGAGAGTTCACTTTTGGCCATACTGTTCTCGTGGAATTGGCAAAGTGATATTTGGGAGCCCATGGAGGGTTATGGTGAAAAAGGAAATATCCTCAGATTAAAACTGGAAAGAAGAGTTCAGAGAAACTGCATTGCGATGTGTGAATGCAACTCACACAGTTACCCTTTTCTCTTCAGTGATCAGTTTGCTAACACAGTTTTCTTGAAATCTGCAATGGGATACATCTTAGCGCTATACAGCTTATAGTGAGAAAGGAAATATCCTCAGATAAAAACGTGAAAGAAGGTTTCTGAGAAATTGCTTCCTGATATGTGACTTCATCTCACAGAGTTACACCACTATTGTGTGCAGCCCTATACTAGCAGCTTTTTAGTGGATTCTGAGAACTGATATTTCGGATGGGTTTGAACAGTAGAAGGAAAAAGCAAATATCCTCTGTGAAAAACTGGAATGAAGCTTCCTGAGAAACTGCTTTATATGTGAATTCATTCCACGGTGTTACACCACTCTTTCAAGGAAGAGTTTGCTAGCAGTGATTTTTTGGCATCTCAGAAGTGATGTCTTGGATATCGTTGAATGCCATGGTGAGTAATGAAATATCCTCAGACAAATCTGCAGAAAAGCTTTCTCAGAAACTTCTTCATTGTGGGTGAGTTCACCTAACAGAGTTACTTCATCGCTTTCATGGAGAAGCTTGCTAACAGTGTTTTCGCAGAATCTGCAATACGACACATGGTGGCGCTCCGACACCACAAATAACCTCAGCTCAAGAAAGAAAGACGCTTTCTGAGAAACAGCTTTGTGCTCTGTGAATTCAACACACTGAGATACACTGGCATTTCCAGGAGCCTCTGGCTAGCCCTGATTTGTGGAATCTGAGAACTGATATTTCAGATGCCATTGAAGACTATAGGGCCAAAGGAAATATCCTCCAATAAAAATGAGAATGAAGCTTTCTGAGAGACTTCTTTGTGATATGTGAATTCATCTCACTGAGTTACATCTCTCTCATCTTGAGGCCGTTCACTAAGACTGTTCTCGTGGAATTGACAAAGTGATATTTGGGATCCATTGAAGGCTAAGGTGAAAAGGAAATATCCTCAGATAAAAACTGGAAAGAAGCGTTCAGAGAAACTGCGATGCGATGTGTGAATGCAACTCACACAGTTACACTTTTCTCTTTGGGGATCAGTTTGCTAACACAGTTTTCTTGAAATCTGCAGTGGGACACTTCTTAGCGCAATGAAGCTTATGGTGACAGAGGAAATATCCCAGGATAAAAACTAGAAAGAGCTTTCGCAGAAACTTCTTTGTGATATGTGAATACATTCTCATGGAGTTACACATATGTTTCACGGGGTAGTCGAAGAAGACTGCCTTTGAGGATGCTGAGAAGGACTACATTGAATCGCATTGAGGCCTATGCTGATAGAGGAAATATCCTCCAATAAAATGAGAATGAAGCTTTCTGAGAGACTTCTTTGTGATATGTGAATTCATCTCACTGAGTTACATCTCTCTCATCTTGAGGCCGTTCACTAAGACTGTTCTCGTGGAATTGGCAAAGTGATATTTGGGATCCATTGAAGGCTAAGGTGAAAAGGAAATATCCTCAGATAAAACTGGAAAGAAGCGTTCAGAGAAACTGCATTGTGGTGTGTGAATGCAACTCACACAGTTACACTTTTCTCTTTGGGGATCAGTTTGCTAACACAGTTTTCTTGAAATCTGCAGTGGGACACTTCTTAGCGCAATGAAGCTTATGGTGACAGAGGAAATATCCCAGGATAAAAACTAGAAAGAGCTTTCGCAGAAACTTCTTTGTGATATGTGAATACATTCTCATGGAGTTACACATATGTTTCACGGGGTAGTCGAAGAAGACTGCCTTTGAGGATGCTGAGAAGGACTACATTGAATCGCATTGAGGCCTATGCTGATAGAGGAAATATCCTCAATTAAAACCTTGATAGAAGCTTTGTGAGAAACTTCCTTGTGATACTTGAATTCATCTCACAGAGTTACACCTTCCTCTTCATGAAGCAGTTTGTTAACACTGTGGCCGTGGAATCTGCAAAGTGATATTTGGAAGTGCATTGAGGCCTATGGTGAAAAAGGAAATATCCTCAGATACAAACTGGAAAGAAGCTTTCTGGATCGGGGCGGAGCAAGATGGCCGAAGAGGAACAGCTCCAGTCTCCAACTCCCAACACGAGCGACACAGAAGACCAGTGATTTCTGCATTTTCAACTGAGATACTGGGGTCATCTCACCAGGGAGTGCTAGACAATCGGTACTGGTCACCGGCTGCAGCCCGACCAGTGAGAGCTGAAGCAGGGTGAGGCATCTCCTCACCTGGGAAGCCCAAGGGTGAAGGGAATCCTTTTTCCTAGCCAGGGGAACTGAGACACACAACACCTGGAAAATGGGGTAACTCCCACACCAATACTGCACTTTAAGCAAATGGGCACACCAGGAGAATATATCTGACACCTGTCCAGGAGGTTCCCATGCCCACAGAGCTTCCCTCATTGCTAACACAGCAGTCTGCGATCTAACCGCAAGGCAGCAGCAAGGCTGGGGGAGGGGTGCCCGCCATTGCTGAGGCTTAAGTAGGTAAACAAAACCGCTGGGAAACTCGAACTTGGTGGAGCTCAAAGCAGCTGAAGGAAACCTGCCTGTTCCTGTAGACTCCACCTCTGGGGACAGGGCGCAGCTGTAAAACAACAACAACAACAAAAGCAATGGAAACCTTTGCAGACACAAACGACTCTGTCTGACAGCTTTGAAGAGAGCTGTGAATCTCCCAACACGGAGGCTGAGATCGAAGAAGGGACAGACTGCCTGCTCAAGTGGGTCCCTGACCCCTGAGTAGCCTAACTAGGAGACATCCCCCACTAGGGGCAGTCTGACACCCCACACCTCACAGGGTGGAGTACACCCCTGAGAGGAAGTTTCCAAAGTAAGAATCAGACAGGTACACTCGCTGTACAGCAATATTCTATCTTCTGCAACATCTGCTGCTGATACCCAAGTAAACAGGGTCTGCAGTGGACCTCAAGCAATCTCCAACAGAGCTACAGCTGAGGGTCCTGACTGTTATAAGGAAAACTATCAAACAGGAAGGACACCTATACAAAAACTCCATCAGTACGTCACCATTACAAAAGACCAGAGGCAGATAAAACCACAAAGATGGGGAAAAAGCAGGGCAGAAAAGCTGGAAATTCAAAAAATAAGAGCACATCTCCCCGTGCAAAGTAGAGCAGCTCATCACCAGCAAGGGATCAAAGCTGGTCAGAGAATGACTTTGACGAGGTGAGAGAAGAAGGCTTCAGTCCATCAAACTTCTCAGAGCTAAAGGAGGAATTACGTACCCAGTGCAAAAAATTAAAAATCTTGAAAAAAGAGTGGAAGCATTGATAGCTAGAATAATTAACGCAGAGAAGGTCATAAATGAAATGCCAGAGATGAAAACCATGACACGAGAAATATGTGAAAAAATGCAAAAGCTTCAGTAACCGACTCGATCAACTGGAAGAAAGAGTATCAGCGATTGAGGATCAAATGAATGAAATGAAGCGAGAAGAGAAACCAAAAGAAAAATAAGAAAAATAAATGAACAAAGCCTGCAAGAAGTATGGGATTATGTAAAAAGACCAAATCTATGTCTGATTGGAATGCCTAAAAGTGAGGGGGAAAATGGAACCAAGTTGGAAAACACTCTTCAGGATATCATCCAGGAGAACTTCCCCAACCTAGTAGGGCAGGCCAACATTCAAATTCAGGAAATACAGAGAATGCCACAAAGATACTCCTCGAGAAGAGCAACCCCAAGACACATGATTGCCAGATTCACCAAAGTTGAAATGAAGGAAAAATCTTAAGGGCAGCCAGAGAGAAAGGTCGGTTACCCACAAAGGGAAGCCCATCAGACTAACAGCAGATCTCTGCAGAAACTCTACAAGCCAGAAGAGAGTGGGGCCAATATTCAACATTCTTAAAGAAAAGAATTTTAAACCCAGAATTTCATATCCAGCCAAACTAAGTTTCACAAGTGAAGGAGAAATGAAATCCTTTAGAGATAAGCAAATGCTTAGAGATTTTGTCACCACCAGGCCTACCTTACAAGAGACCCTGAAGGAAGCCCTAAACATGGAAAGGAACAATTAGTACCAGCCATTGCAAAACAACAACAACAACAACAACAACAACAACAACAACAACAACAACAACAACAACAACAACAACAACAACAACAACAACAACAACAACAACAACAACAACAACAACAACAACAACAACAACAACAACAACAACAACAACAACAACAACAACAACAACAACAACAACAACAACAACAACAACAACAACAACAACAACAACAACAACAACAACAACAACAACAACAACAACAACAACAACAACAACAACAACAACAACAACAACAACAACAACAACAACAACAACAACAACAACAACAACAACAACAACAACAACAACAACAACAACAACAACAACAACAACAACAACAACAACAACAACAACAAAAGCAATGGAAACCTTTGCAGACACAAACGACTCTGTCTGACAGCTTTGAAGAGAGCTGTGAATCTCCCAACACGGAGGTTGAGATCTGAGAAGGGACAGACTGCCTGCTCAAGTGGGTCCCTGACCCCTGAGTAGCCTAACTGAGACATCCCCACTAGTGGCAGTCTGACACCCCACACCTCACAGGGTGGAGTACACCCCTGAGAGGAAGCTTCCAAAGTAAGAATCAGACAGGTACACTCGCTGTTCAGCAATATTCTATCTTCTGCAACATCTGCTGCTGATACCCAGGCAAACAGGGTCTGCAGTGGACCTCAAGCAATCTCCAACAGAGCTACAGCTGAGGTCCTGACTGTTAGAAGGAAAACTATCAAACAGGAAGGACACCTATACAAAAACTCCATCAGTACGTCACCATTACAAAAGACCAGAGGCAGATAAAACCACAAAGATGGGGAAAAAGCAGGGCAGAAAAGCTGGAAATTCAAAAATAAGAGCACATCTCCCTGCAAAGGAGAGCAGCTCATCACCAGCAAGGATCAAAGCTGGTCAGAGAATGACTTTGACGAGGTGAGAGAAGAAGGCTTCAGTCCATCAAACTTCTCAGAGCTAAAGGAGGAATTACGTACCCAGTGCAAAAATTAAAAATCTTGAAAAAGAGTGGAAGCATTGATAGCTAGAATAATTAATGCAGAGAAGGTCATAAATGAAATGCCAGAGATGAAAACCATGACACGAGAAATACGTGACAAATGCACAAGCTTCAGTAACCGACTCGATCAACTGGAAGAAAGAGTATCAGCGATTGAGGATCAAATGAATGAAATGAAGCGAGAAGAGAAACCAAAAGAAAAAGAAGAAAAGAAATGAACAAAGCCTGCAAGAAGTATGGGATTATGTAAAAGACCAAATCTATGTCTGATTGGAATGCCTAAAAGTGAGGGGAAAATGGAACCAAGTTGGAAAACACTCTTCAGGATATCATCCAGGAGAACTTCCCCAACCTAGTAGGGCAGGCCAACATTCAAATTCAGGAAATACAGAGAATGCCACAAAGATACTCCTCGAGAAGAGCAACCCAAGACACATAATTGCCAGATTCACCAAAGTTGAAATGAAGGAAAAATCTTAAGGGCAGCCAGAGAGAAAGGTCGGTTACCCACAAAGGGAAGCCCATCAGACTAACAGCAGATCTCTTGCAGAAACTCTACAAGCCAGAAGAGAGTGGGGGCCAATATTCAACATATAAAGAAGCAGAAAAGATGTTTCAAGTAATGCGTGCCAAGTACATCAGAAGTGAAAAATACACCTTTACAGAAAAGGCTTAGAGTTGTGCCCATGGCCTGGGACTCTCGATGTACATAACTATTTAATGCAGTGGCAGCGGTGGCAGCCTTCCCGAGAGGACTTAAAAGCAGAAGCAAACTGAGATGCTTCCCGCAGCTGTGGATGATTCTCCAGGACTCTTTTTTACCTTGAGCACTTGCCTCGTGAGACTTCATAGAACAGTGGTTTACTGTCCCCCTTCTCACCTCCTCATTCTCTCTGGCTCTTTCTCTCTTCCTCTTCTCACCCTCCTCCCTCCCTTAGCCATCACTTCTGGGAAGTAAAGAACTTGACTTAGTGCGGAAAAAAAAAAAAAAAGAGTCAAGACCCATCAGTCTGCTGTATTCAGGAGACCCATCTCACATGCAGAGATATACATAGGCTCAAAATAAAGGGATGGAGAAGATCTACCAAGCAAATGGAGAACAAAAGCAGGGTTGCAATCCTAGTCTCTGATAAAACAGACTTTAAACCATCAAAGATCAAAAGAGACAAAGAAGGCCATTACATAATGGTAAGGGATCAATTCAACAGGAAGAGCTAACTATCCTAAATATATATGCACCCAATACAGGAGCACCCAGATTCATAAAGCAAGTCCTTAGAGACTTACAAAGAGACTTAGACTCCCATACAATAATAATGGGAGACTTCAACACTCCACTGTCAACATTAGACAGATCAACGAGACAGAAAGTTAACAAGGATATCCAGGAATTGAACTCATCTCTGCAGCAAGCAGACCTAATAGACATCTATAGAACTCTCCACCCCAAATCAACAGAATATACATTCTTCTCAGCACCACATCGCACTTATTCCAAAATTGACCACATAATTGGAAGTAAAGCACCTCAGCAAATGTAAAAGAACAGAAATTATAACAAACTGTCTCTCAGACCACAGTGCAATCAAACTAGAACTCAGGACTAAGAAACTCAATCAAAACCGCTCAACTACATGGAAACTGAACAACCTGCTCCTGAATGACTACTGGGTACATAACGAAATGAAGGCAGAAATAAAGATGTTCTTTGAAACCAATGAGAACAAAGATACAACATACCAGAATCTCTGGGACACATTTAAAGCAGTGTGTAGAGGAAATTTATAGCACTAAATGCCCACAAGAGAAAGCTGGAAAGATCTAAAATTGACACTCTAACATCACAATTAAAAGAACTGGAGAAGCAAGAGCAAACACATTCAAAAGCTAGCAGAAGGCAAGAAATAACTAAGATCAGAGCAGAACTGAAGGAGATAGAGACACAAAAACCCTCCAAAAATCAATGAATCCAGGAGTTGGTTTTTGAAAAGATCAACAAAATTGACAGACCGCTAGCAAGACTAATAAAGAAGAAAAGAGAGAGGAACCAAATAGTCGCAATAAAAAATGATAAAGGGATATCACCACCGACCCCACAGAAATACAAACCACCATCAGAGAATACTATAAACACCTCTATGCAAATCAACTAGAAAATCTAGAAGAAATGGATAATTTCCTGGACACTTACACTCTTCCAAGACTAAACCAGGAAGAAGTTGAATCCCTGAAAAGAACAATAGCAGGCTCTGAAATTGAGGCAACAATTAATAGCCTACCCACCAAAAAGTCCAGGACCAGATGGATTCACAGCTGAATTCTACCAGAGGTACAAGGAGGAGCTGGTACCATTCCTTCTGAAACTATTCCAATCAATAGAAAAGAGGAATCCTCCTAACTCATTTTATGAGGCCAACATCATCCTGACACCAAAGGCTGGCAGAGACACAACAAAAATAGAGAATGTTAGACCAATGTTCCTGATGAACATCGAAGCAAAAATCATCAATAAAGTACTGGCAAACCGGATTCAGCAGCACATCAAAAAGCTTATCCACCATGATCAAGTGGGCTTCATCCCTGGGAGGCAAGGCTGGTTCAACATTTGCAAATCAATAAACGTAATCCAGCATATAAACAGAACAAAATACAAGAAACACGTGATAATCTCAATAGATGCAGAAAAGGATTTTGACAAAATTGAACAGCTCTTCATGCTAAAAACGGTCAATAAATTCGGTATTGATGGAACGTACCTCAAAATAATAAGTGCTATTTATGACAAACCCACAGCTAATATCATACTGAATGGGCAAAAACTGAAAAAATTCCCTTTAAAAGCTCCCACAAGAGAGGGATGCGCTCTCTCACCACTCCTATTCAACATAGTGTTGGAAGTTCTGGCTAGGGCAATCAGGCAAGAGAAAGAAATAAAGAGTATTCAGTTAGGAAAAGAAGAAGTCAAATTGTCCCTGTTTGCAGATGACATGATTGTATATTTAGAAAACCCCATCATCTCAGCCCAAAATCTCCTTAAGCTTATAAGCAACTTCAGCAAAGTCTCAGGATACAAAATTAATATACAAAAATCACAAGCATCCTTATACACCAGTAACAGACAAACAGAGAGCCAAATCATGAATGAACTTCCATTCACAATTGCTTCAAAGAGAATAAAATACCTAGGAATCCAACTTACAAGGGATGTAAAGGACCTCTTCAAGGAGAACTACAAACCACTGCTCAGTGAAATCAAAGAGGACACAAACAAATGGAAGAACATACCATGCTCATGGATAGGAAGAATCAATATCGTGAAAATGGCCATACTGCCCAAGGTTATTTACAGATTCAATGCCATCCCCATCAAGCTACCAATGAGTTTCTTCACAGAATTGGAAAAAAACTGCTTTAAAGTTCATATGGAACCAAAAAGAGCCCACATTGCCAAGACAATCCTAAGTCAAAAGGACAAAGCTGGAGGCATCACACTACCTGACTTCAAACATACTACAAGGTTACAGTAACCAAAACAGCATGGTACTGGTACCAAAACAGAGATATAGACCAATGGAACAGAAGAGTCCTCAGAAATAATACCACACATCTACAGCCATCTGATCTTTGACAAACCTGAGAGAAACAAGAAATGGGGAAAGGATTCCCTATTTAATAAATGGTGCTGGGAAAATTGGCTAGCCATAAGTAGAAAGCTGAAACTGGATCCTTTCCTTACTCCTTATATGAAGATTAATTCAAGATGGATTAGAGACTTAAATGTTAGACCTAATACCATAAAACCCTAGAAGAAAATCTAGGTAGTACCATTCAGGACATAGGCATGGGCAAGGACTTCATGTCTAAAACACCAAAAGCAACGGCAGCAAAAGCCAAAATTGACAAATGGGATCTAATTAAACTAAAGAGCTTCTGCACAGCAAAAGAAACTACCATCAGAGTGAACAGGCAACCTACAGAATGGGAGAAAATTTTGCAATCTACTCATCTGACAAGGGCTAATATCCAGAATCTACAAAGAACTCAAACAAATATACAAGAAAACAAACAACCCCATCAAAAGTGGGCAAAGGATATGAACAGACATTTCTCAAAAGAAGACATTCATACAGCCAACAGACACATGAAAAAATGCTCATCATCACTCGCCATCAGAGAAATGCAAATCAAAACCACAATGAGATACCATCTCACACCAGTTAGAATGGCAATCATTAAAAAGTCAGGAAACAACAGGTGTTGGAGAGGATGTGGAGAAATAGGATCACTTTTCACTGTTGGTGGGATTGTAAACTAGTTCAACCATTATGGAAAAGAGTATGGCAATTCCTCAAGGATCTAGAACTAGATGTACCATATGACCCAGCCATCCCACTACTGGGTATATACCCAAAGGATTATAAATCATGCTGCTATAAAGACACATGCACACATATGTTTCTTGCGGCACTATTCACAATAGCAAAGACTTGGAATCAACCCAAATGTCCATCTGTGACAGACTGCATTAAGAATATGTGGCACATATACACCATGGAATAGTACGCAGCCATAAAAACGGATGAGTTTGTGTCCTTTGTAGGGACATGGATGCAGCTGGAAACCATCATTCTTAGGAAACTATCACAAGAACAGAAAATCACACACCGCATGTTCTCACTCATCGGTGGGAACTGAACAATGAAATCACTTGGACTAGGGAAGGTGACCATCACACACTGGGACCTATCATGGGGCGAGGGGAGGGGGGAGGGATTGCACTGGGAGTTATACCTGATATAAATGATGAATTGATGGGTGCTGACGAGTTGATGGGTGCAGCACACCAACATGGCACAAGTATACATATGTAACAAACCTGCACGTTATGCACATGTATCCTAGAACTTAAAGTATGATAAAAAAAAAAGAAGGAAGCGTTCTGAGAAACTGCATTATGACATGTGAATGCAACTCACTGACTTACACTTTCCTTTCCATGGATCCGTTTGCTCACAGTGTTTTCTTGAAATCTACATTGGGATATTTCTTAGCACAATGAAGCTTATGGTGACAAAGGAAATATCCTCAAATAAAAACTAGAGAGGAGCTTTCTGAGAAACTTCTTTGTGATCTGTGAATTCATCTCACAGAGTTACAACCTAGTCTTTATGAAGCAGTTTGCTAACACTGTTGTGGAATCTGCAAGGTGATATTTGGGAGCCCATGGAGGGCTATGGTGAAAAGGAAATATCCTCAGATAAAAACTGGAAAGAAGCGTTCAGAGAAACTGCATTGTGATGTGTGAATGCAACTCACACAGTTACCCTTTTCTCTTCAGGGAGCAGTTTGCTAACACAGTTTTCTTGAAATCTGCAATGGGATACTTCTTAGCACTATGCAGCTTACAGTGAGAAAGGAAATATCCTCAGATAAAACGTGAAAGAAGCTTTCTGAGAAATTGCTTCCTGATATGTGACTTCATCTCACAGAGTTACACCACTATTTCGTGCAGCCGTTTGCTAGCAGCTTTTTGTGGATTCTGAGAACTGATATTTCGGATGGGTTTGAAGAGTAGAAGGACAAAGGAAATATCCTCCGAGAAAAACCAGAATGAAGCTTTCTGAGAAACTGCTTTGTGATGTGTGAATTCATTTCACAGTGTTACACCACTCTTTCATGGAGGAGTTTGCTAGCAGTGATTTTGTGGAATCTCAGAAGTGATATCTTGGATATCATTGAATCCCATGGTGAGTAATGAAATATCCTCAGACAAATCTGCAGAGAAGCCCTCTCAGAAACTTCTTGGTTGTGGGTGAGTTCAGCTCACAGAGTTACTTCATCGTTTTCATTGAGAAGCTTGCTAACAGTGTTTTCGCAGAATCTGCAATAAGACACACGGTGGCGCTCTGAGACCACAAATAACCTCAGCTCAATAAAGAAAGACGCTTTCTGAGAAACTGCTTTGTGCTGTGTGAATTCAACTCACTGAGATACACCGGTATTTCGTGGAGCCGTTGGCTAGCCCTGCTTTTGTGGAATCTGAGAACTGATATTTCGGATCCCATTGAAGACTATAGGGCCAAAGGAAATATCCTCCGATAAAAGTGAGAAAGAAGCTTTCTGAGAAACTTCTTTGTGATCTGTGAATTCATCTCACAGAGTTACACCTTTCTCCTCATGAAGCCATTTGCTAAGACTGTTCTCGTGGAATTGGCAAAGTGATATTTGGGAGCCCATGGAGGGCTATGGTGAAAAAGGAAATATCCTCAGATAAAAACTGGAAAGAAGCGTTCTGAGAAACTGCATTGTGACATGTGAATGCAACTCACAGAGTTACACTTTCCTTTCCATGGATCCGTTTGCTCACAGTGTTTTCTTGAAATCTACATTGGGATATTTTTAGCACAATGAAGCTTATGGTGACAAAGGAAATATCCTCAGATAATAACTAGAAAGAAGCTTTCTGAGAAACTTCTTTGTGATCTGTGAATTCATCTCACAGAGTTACAACCTAGTCTTTATGAAGCAGTTTGCTAACACTGTTGTGGAATCTGCAAGTGATATTTGGGAGCCCATGGAGGGCTATGGTGAAAAGGAAATATCCTCAGATAAAAACTGGAAAGAAGCGTTCAGAGAAACTGCATTGTGATGTGAATGCAACTCACACCGTTACCCTCTTCTCTTCAGGGATCAGTTTGCTAACACAGTTTTCTTGAAATCTGCAATGGGATACTTCTTAGCACTATGCAGCTTATAGTGAGAAAGGAAATATCCTCAGATAAAACTGAAAGAAGCTTTCTGAGAAATTGCTTCCTGATATGTGAATTCATCTCACAGAGTTACACCACTATTTCGTGCATCTGTTTGCTAGCAGCTTTTTGTGGATTCTGAGAACTGATATTTCGGATGGGTTTGAAGAGTAGAAGGACCAAGGAAATATCCTCAGATAAAAACTGGAAAGAAGCTTCTGAGAAACTGCTTTGTGATGTGAATTCATCTCACAGAGTTACACCACTCTTTCATGGAGGAGTTTGCTAGCAGTGATTTTGTGGAATCTCAGAAGTGACATCTTGGATATCTTTGAATCCCATGGTGAGTAATTAAATATCCTCAGACAAATCTGCAGAGGCCCTCTCAGAAACTTCTTGGTTGTGGGTGAGTTCAGCTCACAGAGTTACTTCATCGTTTTCATGGAGAAGCTTGCTAACAGTGTTTTCTTGAAATCTGCAATGGGATACTTCTTAGCACTATGCAGCTTATAGTGAGAAAGGAAATATCCTCCGATAAAATGAGAAAGAAGATTTCTGAGAAACTGCATTGTGATGTGTGAATTCAACTCACTGAGATACACCGGTATTTCCTGGAGCCTTTGGCTAGCCCTGCTTTTGTGGAATCTGAGAACTGATATTTCGGATCCCATTGAAGACTATAGGGCCAAAGGAAATATCCTCCGATAAAATGAGAAAGAAGATTTCTGAGAAACTTCTTTGTGATCTGTGAATTCATCTCACAGAGTTACACCTTTCTCCTCATGAAGCAGTTTGCTAACACTGTTGTCGTGGAATCTGCAAGGTGATATTTGGGAGCCCATGGAGGCTATGGTGAAAAGGAAATATCCTCAGATAAAAACTGGAAAGAAGCTTCTGAGAAACTGCATTGTGACATGTGAATGCAACTCACAGAGTTACACTTTCCTTTCCATGGATCCGTTTGCTAACAGTTTTCTTGAAATCTACATTGGGATATTTCTTAGCACAATGAAGCTTATGGAGACAAAAGAAATATCCTGAAATAAAAACTAGAAAGGAGCTTTCTGAGAAACGTCTTTCTCATATATGAATTCATCTCACAGAGTTACAACCTCGTCTCTATGAAGCAGTTTGCTAACACTGTTGTCGTGGAATCTGCAAAGTGATATTTGGGAGTGCATTGAGGCCTATGGTGAGAAAGGAAATATCCTCAGATAAAAACTGGAAAGAAGCTTCTGAGAAACTGCATTGTGATGTGTGAATTCATCACGCAGATTTTCACACTTCCTTCCAGTAGCAGTTTGCTAACACCGTTTTCGTGGATTCTGCAAAGTGATATTTGGGAACCCATTGAGGGCTATGGTGAAAAGGAAATATCCTCCCATAAAAACTGGAAAGAAGCGTTCAGAGAAACTGCATTGTGACATGTGAATGCAACTCACACAGTTACACTTTTCTCTTGGGGATCAGTTTGCTAACACAGTTTTCTTGAAATCTGCATTGGGATATTTCTTAGTGCAATGAAGCTTATGGTGACACAGAAATATCCTAGGATAAAACTGGAAAGAAGATTTCTGAGAAACTGCTTTGTGATGTGAATTCATCTCACAGAGTTACACATATGTTTCATGGAGCAGTCGAATAAGACTGCCTTTGAGGAACCTGAGAAAGGCTACATTGGATCTCATTGAGGCCTATGCTGATAGAGGAAATATCCTCAGATAAAACTAGAAAGAAGCTTTCTGAGAAAGTTTTCTGTGATGTGTGAATTCATCTCACAGTGTTACACCTTTCTCCTCATGAAGCAGTTTGCTAACACTGTTGTCGTGGAATCTGCAAGTGATATTTGGGAGCCCATGGAGGGCTATGGTGAAAAGGAAATATCCTCAGATAAAAACTGTAAAGAAGCGTTCTGAGAAACTGCATTGTGACATGTGAATGCAACTCACAGAGTTACACTTTCCTTTCCATGGATCCGTTTGCTAACAATGTTTTCTTGAAATCTACATTGGGATATTTTTAGCACAATGAAGCTTAAGGAGACAAAAGAAATATCCTGAAATAAGATCTAGAAAGGAGCTTTCTGAGAAATTGCTTCCTGATATGTGAATTCATCTCACAGAGTTACAACCTCGTCTCTATGAAGCAGTTTGCTAACACTGCTGTCGTGGAATCTGCCAAGTGATATTTGGGAACACATTGAGGACTATGGTGAGAAAGGAAATATCCTCAGATAATAACTAGAAAGAAGCTTTCTGAAAATAGTTTTCTAATGTGTGAATTCATCACGCAGATTTTCACACTTCCTTCCAGTAGCAGTTTGCTAACACTGTTTTCGTGGATTCTGCAAAGTGATATTTGGGAACACATTGAGGACTATGGTGAGAAAGGAAATATCCTCAGATAAAAACTGGAAAGAAGCGTTCTGAGAAACTGCATTGTGACATGTGAATGCAACTCACAGAGTTACACTTTCCTTTCCATGGATCAGTTTGCTAACAGTTTTCTTGAAATCTACATTGGGATATTTTTAGCACAATGAAGCTTAAGGAGACAAAAGAAATATCCTGAAATAAGATCTAGAAAGGAGCTTTCTGAGAAACGTCTTCCTCATATATGAATTCATCTCACAGAGTTACAACCTCGTCTCTATGAAGTATTTTGCTAACACTGCTGTCGTGGAATCTGCAAGTGATATTTGGGAACACATTGAGGACTATGGTGAGAAAGGAAATATCCTCAGATAAAACTAGAAAGAAGCTTTCTGAAAATAGTTTTCTAATGTGTGAATTCATCACGCAGATTTTCACACTTCCTTCCAGTAGCAGTTTGCTAACACTGTTGTGGAATCTGCAAGTGATATTTGGGAACCCACTGAGGATATGGTGAAAAGGAAATATCCTCAGATAAAAACTGGAAAGAAGCTTCTGAGAAACTGCATTGTGACATGTGAATGCAACTCACAGAGTTACACTTTCCTTTCCATGGATCCGTTTGCTAACAGTGTTTTCTTGAAATCTACATTGGGATATTTCTTAGTGCAATGAAGCTTCTCGTGACACAGCAAATATCCTAGGATAAAAACTGGAAAGAAGATTTCTCAGAAACTTGTTTGTGATGTGCGAATACATCTCACAGAGTTACACATCCGTTTCATGGAGCAGTCGAATAAGGCTGCCTTTGAGGAACCTGAGAAAGGCTACATTGGATCTCATTGAGGCCTATGCTGATAGAGGAAATACACTCCATTAAAAACTTGATAGAAGCTTCATGAGAAAGTTTTCTGTGATGTGTGAATTCATTTCACAGGGTTACACCTTTCTCCTCATGAAGCGCTTTGCTAAAACCGTTGTCGTGGAATCTGCAGAGTGATATTTGGGAGCTCCTTGAGGCTATGGTGAAAAAGGAAATATCCTCAGATAAATACAGGAAAGAAGCGTTCTGAGAAACTGCATTGTGACATGTGAATGCAACTCACAGAGTTACACTTTCCTTTCCATGGATCCGTTTGCTAACAGTGTTTTCTTGAAATCTACATTGGGATATTTCTTAGTGCAATGAAGCTTATGGTGACAAACGAAATTTCCTCAAACAAAAACTAGAAAGGAGCTTTCTGAGAAACTTCTTTGTGATCTGTGAATTCATCTCACAGAGTTACAACCTAGTCTTCATGAAGCAGTTTGCTCACACTGTTGTCGTGGAATCGGCAAGGTGATATTTGGGAGCGCATTGAGGCCTATGGTGAAAAAGGAAATATCCTCAGATAATAACTAAAAAGAAGCTTTCTGAGAACCTTCTTTGTGATCTGTGAATTCATCTCACAGAGTTACAACCTAGTCTTCATGAAGCAGTTTGCTAACACTGTTGTCGTGGAATCTGCAAGGTGATCTTTGGGAGTGCATTGAGGCCTATGGAGAAAAAGGAAATACCCTCAGATAATAACTAGAAAGAAGCTTTCTGAGAACCTTCTTTGTGATCTGTGAATTCATCTCACAGAGTTAGAACCTAGTCTTCATGAGCAGTTTGCTAAAACTGTTGTCATGGAATCTGCAGAGTGGTATTTGGGAGCTCCTTGAGACCTATGGGGAAAAAGGAAATATCCTCAGATAAATACAGGAAAGAAGTGTTCTGAGAAACTGCATTGTGGCATGTGAATGCAACTCACAGAGTTACACTTTCCTTTCCATGGATCAGTTTGCTAACAGGGTTTTCTTGAAATCTACATTGGGATATTTCTTAGTGCAATGAAGCTTATGATGACAAAGGAAATTTCCTCAAAGAAAAACTAGAAAGGAGCTTTCTGAGAAACTTCTTTGTGATCTGTGAATTCATCTCACAGAGTTACAACCCAGTCTTCATCAAGCAGTTTGCTAACACTGTTGTCGTGGAATCTGCAAGGTGATATTATGGAACACATTGACTCTTGTGTTGAAAAAGGAAATATTCTCAGATAAAAAGTAGAAAGAAGCGTTAAGAGAAACTGCATTGTGATGTGTGAATGCAACTCACACCATTTCCCTTTTCCCTTCAGGGATCAGTTGGCCTACACAGTTCTCTTGAAATCTGCAATGGGATACTTCTTAGTGCTATGCAGCTTATAGTGAGAAAGGAAATATCCTCAGATAAAAACATGAAAGAAGCTTTCTGAGAAATTGCTTCCTGATATGTGACTTCATCTCACAGAGTTACACCACTGTTTCATGTATCCGTTTGCTAGCAGCTTTTTTGTGGATTCTGAGAACTGATATTTCGGATGGGTTTGAAGAGTAGAAGGACCAAGGAAATATCTGCCGAGAAAAACCAGAATGAAGCGTTCTGAGAAATTGCTTTGTGATGTGTGAATTCATTCCACAGTGCTACACCACTCTTTCATGAGGAGTTTGCTAGCAGTGATTTTATAGAATCTCAGAAGTGATATCCTGGATATCGTTGAATCCCATGGTGAGTAATGAAATATCCTCAGACAAATTTGCAGAGAAGCCCTCTCAGAAACTTCTTGGTTGTGGGTGAGTTCAGCTCACAGAGTTACTTCATCATTTTCATGGAGAAGCTTGCTAACAGTGTTTTCGCAGAATCTGCAATTAGACACACGGTGCCCCTCGGAGACCACAAATAACCTCAGCTTTTTTGTGATCTCTAAATTCATCTCAGAGAGTTACAACTTTCTCCTCATGAAGTCGTTTGCTAAGACTTCTCATGAAATTGGCCAAGTGATATTTGACAACCCATGGAGGGCTAAAGTGAAAAAGGAAATATCATCAGATAAAAACTGGAAAGAAGTGTTAGCTCTAAGAAGTATCCCATTGCAGATTTCAAGAAAACTGTGTTAGCAAACTGTTCCCTGAAGAGAAATGGATAACTGTGTGAGTTGCATTCATACATTGCAATGCAGTTTCTCTGAACTCTTCTTTCCAGTTTTTATCTGAGGATATTTCCTTTTTAACCATAGCCCTGAATTAGCTCTCAAATCACTGTATGCTTCATTGTGTTAAGAAACATCACTATGTAGATTTCAAGAAAACACTGATAGCAAAGGATCCATCAAAAGGAGAGTGTAACTCTGTGAGTTGCTTTCACATGCCACAATGCAGTTTCTCAGAACTCTTCTTTCCAGGTTTTATCTGAAGATATTTCCTTTTTCACTATAGGCCTCAATGTGCTCCCAAATATCACTTTGCAGATTCCACGACAACAGTGTTAGCAAACTGCTTCATGAGGACTAGGTTGTAACTCTGTGAGATGAATTCACATATCACAAAGAAGTTTCTCACAAAGCTTCTATCAAGGTTTAAGTTGAGAATATTTCCTCTATCAGCGTAGGCCTCAATGCGATCCATTGTAGCCCTTCTCAGTTTCCTCAAAGGCAGTCTTAATCGACTGCTCCATGAAACGGAATTGTAACTCTGTGAGATGTACTCACACATCACAAAGAAGTTTCTGAGAAAGGATTTTTCTGGTTTTTAACTGAGGATACTTCCTTTGTCGCCATAAGCTGCATTGCCCTAAGAAGTATCCCACTGCAGATTTCAAGAAAACTGTGTTAACAAACTGATCCCTGAAGGGAAAAGTGTAACTGTCTGAGTTGCATTCGCACATCACAATGCAGTTTCTCAGAACGCTTCTTTCCAGTTTTTATTTGATGATATTTCCTTTTTCACCATAGCCCTCAATGGGCTCCCAAATGTCACTCTGCAGAATCCACGAAAACAGTGTTAACAAACTTCTACAAGAAGGAAAGGTGAAACTCTGCATGATGAATTCACACATCAGATAGCAAGGTCTCAGAAATCTTCTTTCTAGTTATTATCTGAGGATATTTCCTTTTTCACCATAGGCCTCAATGTGCTCCCAAATGTCACTTTGCAGATTCCACGACAACAGTGTTAGCAAAGTGTTTCATGAAGACTAGGTTGTAAATCTGTAAGATGAATTCTCATATCACAAAGAAGTTTCTCAGGAAGTTCCTTTCTATTTTTTAATTGAGGATATTTCCTCTATCTGCGTAGGCCTCAATGCGTTCTAATGTCACCCTTCTCAGGTATTTCAAAGGCAGTCTTAATCGACTGCTCTATGAAACGTAAGTGTAACTCTATGAGATGAATTCACACATCACAAAGAAGTTTCTGAGAAAGTTTCTTTCTAGTTTTTATCTGAGGACACATTCTTTGTCATCGTAAGCTTCATTGCACTAAGAAGTAGCCCATTGCAGATTTCAAGAAAACTGTGTTAGCAAACTGATTACTGAAGAAAAAGTGTAATTCTGTGAGTTGCATTCACACATCGCAATGCAGTTTCTCTGAATGCTTCTTTCCAGTTTTTATCTGAGGATATTTCCTTTTTCACCATAGCCCTCAATCAGCTCCCAAATATCACTTTGCAAAATCCACGAAAACAGTGTTAACAAACTTCTACAAGAAGGGAAAGGTGAATCTCTGTGTGATGAATTCACACATGAGAAAGCAATTTCTCAGAATGCTTCTTTCTAGTTTTTGTCTGAGGATATTTCCTCTATCTGCGTAGGCCTCAATGCGATCCATTGTAGCCCTTCTCAGTTTCCTCAAAGGCAGTCTTAATCGACTGCTCTATGAAACGTAAGTGTAACTCTATGAGATGAATTCACACATCACAAAGAAGTTTCTGAGAAAGTTTCTTTCTAGTTTTTATCTGAGGACACATTCTTTGTCATCGTAAGCTTCATTGCACTAAGAAGTAGCCCATTGCAGATTTCAAGAAAACTGTGTTAGCAAACTGATTACTGAAGAAAAGTGTAATTCTGTGAGTTGCATTCATACATTGCAATGCAGTTTCTCAGAACGCTTCTTTCCAGTTTTTATTTGATGATATTTCCTTTTTCACCATAGCCCTCAATGGGCTCCCAAATGTCACTCTGCAGAATCCATGAAATAAGTGTTAGCAAACTTCTAGTCAAAGGGAAAGGTGAAACTCTGCATGATGAATTCACACATCAGATAGCAAGGTCTCAGAAATCTTCTTTCTAGTTATTATCTGAGGATATTTCCTTTTTCACCATAGGCCTCAATGTGCTCCCAAATGTCACTTTGCAGATTCCACGACAACAGTGTTAGCAAAGTGTTTCATGAAGACTAGGTTGTAAATCTGTAAGATGAATTCTCATATCACAAAGAAGTTTCTCAGGAAGTTCCTTTCTATTTTTAATTGAGGATATTTCCTCTATCTGCGTAGGCCTCAATGCGTTCTAATGTCACCCTTCTCAGGTATTTCAAAGGCAGTCTTAATCGACTGCTCTATGAAACGTAAGTGTAACTCTGTGAGATGAATTCACACATCACAAAGAAGTTTCTGAGAAAGTTTCTTTCTAGTTTTTATCTGAGGACACATTCTTTGTCATCGTAAGCTTCATTGCACTAAGAAGTAGCCCATTGCAGATTTCAAGAAAACTGTGTTAGCAAACTGATTACTGAAGAAAAGTGTAATTCTGTGAGTTGCATTCACACATCGCAATGCAGTTTCTCTGAATGCTTCTTTCCAGTTTTTATCTGAGGATATTTCCTTTTTCACCATAGCCCTCAATCAGCTCCCAAATATCACTTTGCAAAATCCACGAAAACAGTGTTAACAAACTTCTACAAGAAGGGAAAGGTGAATCTCTGTGTGATGAATTCACACATGAGAAAGCAATTTCTCAGAATGCTTCTTTCTAGTTTTTGTCTGAGGATATTTCCATTTTCACAATAGGCCTCAGTGCGCTCCCAAATATCACCTTGCAGATTGCACAACAACATTGTTAGCAAAGTGCTTCATGAAGACTAGGTTGTAACCCTGTGAGATGAATTCACAGATCACAAAGAAGTTTCTCAGAAAGCTCCTTTCTAGTTTTTATTGGAGGATATTTCCTTTGTCACTGTAATCTTCATTGCACTGAGAAATATCCCAATGTAGTTTTCAAGAAAACACTGTTGGCAAACGGATCCATGGAAAGGAAAGTGTAACTCTGTGAATTGCATTCACATGTCACAATGCAGTTTCTCAGAACACTTCTTTCCAGTTTTTATCTGAGGATATTTCCTTTTTCAACATAGCCCTCAATCAGCTCTTAAATATCACTTTGCAGAATCCACGAAAATAGTGTTAGGAAACTGCTACTAGAAGGGAAAGGTGAAACTCTACGTGATGAATTCAAACATGAGAAAGCAATTTCTCAGAAAGCTTCTTTCTAGTTATTATCTGAGGATATTTCCTTTTTCAACATAGGCCTCAATGCGCTCCCAAATATCACTTTGCAGATTCCACCACAACAGTGTTAGTAAACTGTTTCATGAAGACTAGGTTGTAACACTGTGAGATGAATTCACATATCACAAAGAAGTTTCTCAGAAAGCTCCTTTCTAGTTTTTGTTTGAGGATATTTCCTTTGTCACCGTAAGCTTCATTGCGCTAAGAAATTTCCCTATCTAGATTTCAAGAAAACACTGTTAGCAAACGGATGCATGGAAAGGAAAGTGTAACTCCGTGAGTTGCATTCACATGTCACAATGCAGTTTCTCAGAACGCTTCTTTCCAGGTTTTATCTGAGGATATTTCCTTTTCCCCCATAGGCCTCAATGTGCTCCCAAATATCACTTTGCACATTCCACGACAACAGTGTTAGCAAACTGCTTCATGAAGACTAGGTTGGAACTCTGTGAGATGAATTCACAGATCACAAAGAAGTTTCTCAAAAAGTTTCTATAAAGTTTTAAATCGAGGATATTTCCTCTATCATTGTAGCCCTCAATGCAATCGAAAGTAGCCCTTCTCAGGTTCCTCAAAGGCAGTTTTAATCGACTGCTCCATGAAACGTAAGTGTAACTCTGTGAGTTGTATTCCCACTTCACAAAGAAGTTTCTGAGAAAGCTTCTTTCTAGTTTTTATATGAGGATACTTTCTTTGTCATCATAAGCTTTATTGTGCTAAGAATTTCCCACTGCAGATTTCAAGAAAACTGTGTTAGCAAACTGATCACTGAAGGGAAAAGTGTATCTCTGTGAGTTGCATTCATACATCACAATGCAGTTTCTCTTAATGCTTCTTTCCAATTTTTATCTGAGGATATTTTCTTTTTCACCATAGCCTTCAATGACGTCCCAAATATCACTTAGCAGAATCTACGAAAACAGTGTTAGCAAACTGCTACAAGAAGGGAATGGTGAATCTCTGTGTGATGAATTCATACATTAGAAAGAAATTTCTCAGAAAGTTTCTTTCTAGTTATTATCTGAGGATATTTCCTTTTTCACAATAGGCCTCAATGCTCTCCCAATTATCACTTTGCAGATTCCACGACAACAGTGTTAGCAAACTGCCTCATGAAGACTAGGTTGTAACACTGTGTTGTAAATTCACATATCACAAAGAAGTTTCTCACAAAGATTCTATCAAGGTTTTAATTGAGAATATTTCCTCTATCAGTGCAGGCCTCAATGCAATGCAATATAGCCCTTCTGAGGTTCCTCAAAGGCAGTCTTAATCGACTGCTCCATGAAATGTAAGTGTAACTCTGTGAGATGTATTCACAGATGACAGAGAAGTTTCTGAGAAAGCTTCTTTCTAGTTTTTATCTGAGGATACTTCCCTTGTCATTGTAAGTTTCATTGTGCTAAGAAGTAGCCCACTGCAGGTTTAAAGAAAAGTGTGTTAGCAAACTGATCACTGAAAAGTGTAACTTTGCGAGTTGCATTCACACATCGCAATGCAGTTTCTCTGAACGCTTCTTTCCAGTTGTTATCTGAGGATATTTCCTTTTTCACCATAGCCATCAATGAGCTCCCAAATATCACTTTGCAGAATCCACGAAAACAGTTAGCAAACTGCTACAATAAGGGAAAGGTGAACCTCTGTGTGGTCAATTCACACACCAGAAAGCAATTTCTGAGAAAGCTTGTTTACAGTTTTTGTCTGAGGATATTTTCATTTTCACCATCAGCTTCGGTGCACTCCCAAATATCACTTTGCAGATTCCACGACAACAGTGTTAGGAAACTGCTTCATGAAGACTAGGTTGTAACACTGTGAGATGAATTCACATATCACAAAGAGGTTTCTCAGAAAGCTCCTTTCTAGTTTTTGTTTGAAGATATTTCCTTTGTCACTGTTATCTTCATTGCACTGAGTAATATCCCAATGTAGTTTTCAAGAAAACACTGTTAGCAAACGGATCCATGGAAAGGAAAGTGTAACTCTGTGAGTTGCATTCACATGTCACAATGCAGTTTCTCAGAACGCTTCTTTACAGTTTTTATCTGAGGATATTTCCTTTTTCACCATAGCTCTCCATAGGCTCCCAAATATCACTTTGCCAATTCCATGAAAACAGTCTTAGCGAATGGCTTCATGAGGAGAAAGGTGAAACTCTGTGAGATGAATTCACAGATTACAAAGAAGATTCTCAGAAAGCTTCTTTCTCATTTTTATCGGAGGATATTTCCTTTGGCCCTCTGGTCTTCAATGGGATCCGAAATATCAGTTCTCAGATTCCACAAAAGCAGGGCTAGCCAAAGGCTCTAGGAAATACTTACGTCTCTGAGCTGAATTCACACAGCACAAAGCTGTTTCTCAGAAAGCGTCTTTCCTTCTTGAGCTGAGGTTTTTGTGGTCTCAGAGCATCACCATGTGTCTTATTGCAGATCCTGCGAAAACATTGCTAGCAAGCTTCTCCATGAAAACGATGAAGTAACTCTGTGAGCTGAACTCATCCACAACGAAGAAGTTTCTGAGAGGGCTTCTCTGCAGATTTGTCTGAGGATATTATATTACCATGGGATTCAACGATATCAAAGACATCACTTCTAGGACTCCCCAAAATCACTACAAGCAAACTGCTACACCGAAGTGTGGTGTAACACTGTGGAATGAATTCACACATCACAAAGCAGTTTCTCAGAAAGATTCATTCCGCTTTTTCTCTAAGGATATTTCATTTGTGAACAGAACGGAAAGTAAAGTAACGTAAGGGAATGGAACGCAGTAGGAAATGTAATGGAAGGGAAACGAATGCAATGAAATAAAATGGAATATGGAATGAAATGGAATATGGAATGGAATGGAATGGAACGGAATATGGAATGGAATGGAATACGGAATGGAATTGAATGGAATATGGAATAGAATGAAATGGAAAGGAATGGAATGTGAAATGGAAAGGAATTTAGTAGAATGGAATGGAATGGAAAGGAAGGGAATGGAATATGGAATATAATGGAAAACGAAATGAAATAGAATGTGGAATGGAATGGAATATGGAATGGAATGGAATAGGATATGGAAAGGGATGGAATATGGAATGGAATGGAATATGGAATGAGATGGAATGGAATATGGAATGGAATGGGATGGAATGGATGGAATGGAATGGAATATGGAATAAAATGGAATAAGGAATGCAATGGAATGGAAGATGGAATGGAATGGAATGGGGAATGGAATGGAATGGAACATGGAATAAAATAAGGATTGGAATAGAATATAATGTAATGGAATGGAATAAGGAATGGAATGCAGTGGAATGTAATTTGTTATGGAATGGAATATGGAATGGAATGGAATATTAAATGGATGGGAATGGAATGGAATATGGAATGGAAGGTAATGGAATGGAATATGGAATGGAATGGAATGGAATGGAATACGGAAAGCAATGGAATATGTAATGGCATGGAATATGGAATGGAATGGAATAGCATATGGAATGGAATGGAATTGAAAGGAATGGAATGTGGAATGCAATGGAAAGGTATATGGAATGGAATGGAATGGAATATGGAATGGAATAGAATGGAACAGAGTGGAATGGAATGGAATAAAGAATGGAATGGAATTCAATGGAATGGAATATGTAATTGAATGGAATGGAATGGAGTATGGAATTGAATGGAATGGAATGCGATGGAATATGGAATGGAATGGAACTGTGTATGGAATGGAAGGGAATATGGAATGGAATGGAATGGAGTATGGAATGGAATGGAATGGAATTGAATATGGACTGGAATGGAATGTGGAATGGAATGGAATATGGAATGGATCAAATGGAATAGAATGCAATGGATTGGAATGGAATATGGAAAGCAATGGAATTGCATGGAATGGAATGCAATATGGAATGTAATGGAATATGAAATGGAATATAGAATGGAATGTAATATGGAATGGAATGGAACGGAAAATAACATAAAGAAATGGAATGGAAAATGAAATGGAAAGGAAGGGAACAGAATGGAATGGAATATGGAATGGAATGAAATATGGAATGGAATGGAATATGGAATGAAATGGAAAGGAATATGGAATAGAATGGTATCGATTGGATGGAATGGAATGGAATATGGAAAGAAATGGAATAAGGAATGCAATGGAATGGAATATGGAATGGAATGGAATATGGAATGGAATGGAATATGGAATGGAATGGAATGGGGAATGGAATGGAATGGAATATGGAATGGAATGGAATATGGAATGGAATGGAATAGGGAATGCAATGGAATGGAGTAAGTATTGGAATATAATGTAATGGAATGGAATGGAAAAAGGAATGGAATGGAATGGAATGAAAAGGTATATGGAATGGAATGGAATGGAATTTGGTATGGAATGGAATATGGAATGAAATGGAATGAAATGGGTAATGGAATGGAATATGGAAAGGAATGGAATATGTAATGGAATGGAATATGGAATGGAATGGATTGGAATATGGAATGGAATGTAATGGAATATGGAATGTAATGGAATATGGAATGGAAGAAAACAGAATGGAATGGAATGACATATGGAATGGAATGGAAAGGGATATGAAATTGAATATGGAACATTATGGCATGTAATGGAATGAAATAGAATGGAATGGAATGGAAAGGAATAGGGAATGAAATGGAATATGGAAAGGAATGGAGTGGAATGGGATGAAATATAAAATGAAATATAGAATGGAATGGAATATAGAATGCAATGGAACAGAACGGAATGGAATGTAACGTAATGGAACGGAATATGAAATAGAATGGAAGGGAACAGAATGAAATGGAATGCAGTGGATATGGAATGGAATAGAATATGGAATGGAATGGAATGGAATCGAATGGAATGGCATGGAATGCAATGGAATATGGAATGGAATGGAATGGAATGGAATGGAATAAGGAATGGAATGGACTATGGAATGGAATGGAGATGAATAAAATGGAATGGAATATGGAATGGAATGGAATATGGAATGGGATCGAATGGAATAGAACAGGACTGAACGGAATGAAATATGTAACGGAATGGAATGGAACGGAAGGGAATGGAATGGAATGGAAAGGAATATTGAATGGAATGGAATATGGAAAGAAATGAAATATGGAATGGGATGGAATATGGAATTCAGTGGAATGCAATGGAATAAGAAACAAAATGGTATGACATATGGAATGGAATGGAATATGATTGGGATGGAATGGAGTGGTATGGAATGGAATATGGAACGGAATGGAATGGAGTGGAATGGAATATGAAATGGAATACTGAATGTAATATGGAAGGAAATGGAAAAGAATGGAATAGAATAAAATGCAATGGAATGGAATATGGAACGGAATGGAATACGAAATAGAATATAGAATGGAATTGAATATGGATTGGAACGGAATGTAACGGAACGGAATGGTACAGAATATGAAAACGAAAGGGAAGGAACGGAATGTAATGGAATACAATGGAATATGGAATGGAAAGGAATATGGAATGGATTGGAATGGAATGGAATTTGGAGTGGAATGGAAAAGGGAATGGAATGGAATATGGAATGGAATGGAATGGAATATGGAATGGAATGGAAAGGAATGTGGAATGCAAGGTAATGGAATAGAATGGGATGGAATGGAACACGGAATGGATTGGAATGGGATATAGAATGGAATGGAATGGAATGTGGAATGGAATGGAATATGGAATGCAATGAAATGAAATGGAATGGAATGGAATGGAATATGGAATGGAAAGGAACGGAATGAAATGGAATGGAATGGAATTTGGAATGGAATGGAATGGAATAGAATGGAAAGTAATGGAATATGTAATGGTACGGAATGGAATGGAATATGGAAAGGAATGCAATAAAAAGGAATGGATTATGGGATGGAATGGAATGGAATTTGGAATGGAATTGAGTATGGAATGAAATGCAATATAGAATGGAATTCAGTGGATTGGATTGGAATATGGAATGTAATGGATCATGAAATGGAATGGAATATGGAATGCAATGGAAATTGGAATGGAATGAATGGAATATGGAAAGGAATGGAATATGTTATGAAATAGAATATGGAATGGAATGGAGTGAAATATAGAATGAGGTGGACTGGAATGAAATGCAATATGGAATTAAAAGGAATAAGGAATGCAATGGAAGGGAATGTTACAGAATATGGAATAGAATGGAAAGAAATATGGAAAGGAATGGAATGGGAAATGGAAGAGAATGGAATATGGAATGGAATGGAATGAGGATTGGAATAGAATGGAATGGAATGGAATGGAATGCAATAAGAAACGGAATGGAAAGGAAAGAAATGCAAAGGAATATGGAATGGAATGGAATGGAATTTGGAATAGAATGGAATATGGAATGGAGTGGAATATGGAATGGAATGGAATATGGAATGTAATGGAATATGAAATGGAATGGATTATGAAATTGAATGGAATATGGAATGGAATGAAATGGAATGGAATGGAAAGGAACATGGAATGGAATGGAATATGTAATGTAAATCAATATGGAATGGAATGGAATGGAATATGGAAAGGAATGGAATGCAATGTGGACTGAAATGGAATAAGGAATAGAATGGTATTGAATGGAATGGAATATGTAATGGAACAGAATAGAATATGGAATGAAATGGAATGGAGAATTGAATGGAATGGAATATGGAATGGAATAGAATGGAATGGAATGCAATGGAATGGAATATATGGAATGGAATGGAATGGAGTGGAATGGAATGGAATCAAATGGAATATGGAATGAAATGGAATGGAATATGGAATGGAATGGAATATGGAATATGGAATAGAATGCAATGGAATATGGAATGAAATGCAATATGGAATGGAATGGAATTTGGTATGGAATGGAATGGAATACAATGGAATATGGAATGGAATGGAATATGGAATATGGAATGGAATGGTATATGGAAAGGAATGGATATGGAATGGAATGGAATGGAACGGAATGGAATGGATTGAATGGAATGGAATTGAATGGAATATGGAATGGAATGGAATTGAATGGAATGGAATACAATGGAATATGGAATGGAATGGAATAGAATATAATGTAATGGAATGGAATATAGAATGGAATTGAATGGAATGGAACATGGAATGGAATGGAAAGGAATGGAATATGAAATGAAATGGAAGGAACAGAGTGGAATGGAATGCAATGGAATATGGAGTGGAATAGAATAAGGAATGGAATTGAATGGAATAGAATATGGAATGCAATAGAACATTGAATGGAATGGAATCTGGAATGCACTGGAATGGAATATGGAATGGAATGGAATATGCAATAGGATGGAACGGAACATGCAATGGAATGGAATTGAATATGGAACGGAATGGAATATGGAATGGGATGCAATGAATGGAATGGAATGGAATATGGAATGGAATGGAATGCAATGGAATGGAATACAATATGGAATGGAATACGGAATGGAATAGGAATGGAATGGAATTGAATGGAATAGACTAAAATAGAATGGAATGGAATATGGAATGGAAAGGAATATGGAAAGAAATAGAATGAAATGGAATGGAATATGGAATGGAATAGAATGGAATGGAACATGGAATGGAATGTAATATGGAATGGAATGCAATGAATGGAATAATGAATGTAAAAGAGTGCAATGGAATGAAATGGAACATGGAATGTAATGGAATGTAATGGAATAGAATGGAATGGAATGCAATGGAATATGGAATGGAATGGAATATGGAATGGAATGGAATGGAAAGGAACAAAAAGGAATGAAACAAAATATGAAATGGAATGGAATGAAATGGAATGGAATGGAATATGGAATGGAATGGAATATGGAATGGAATGGAATGAAATGGAATGGAATGGAATATGGAATGGAATGGAATGGAATGAAACATGGAATGGAATGGAATATGGAATGGAATGCAATGAACGGAATATAGAATGAAATAGAGTGGAATGGAATGGAATGGAATGTGGAATGTAATGGAACAGAATGGAATGGAATGCAATGGAATATGGAATGGAATGGAATATGGAATGGAAAGGAATGGAACGGAACGAAAAGGAATGAAACAAAATATGAAATGGAATGGAATGAAATGGAAGGAACAGAGTGGAATGGAATGCAATGGAATATGGAATGGAATAGAATAAGGAATGGAATTGAATGGAATAGAATATGGAATGCAATAGAACATTGAATGGAATGGAATCTGGAATGCACTGGAATGGAATATGGAATGGAATGGAATATGCAATAGGATGGAACGGAACATGCAATGGAATGGAATTGAATATGGAACGGAATGGAATATGGAATGGGATGCAATGAAATGGAATGGAATGGAATATGGAATGGAATGGAATGCAATGGAATGGAATACAATATGGAATGGAATACGGAATGGAATAGGGAATGGAATGGAATTGAATGGAATAGACTAAAATAGAATGGAATGGAATATGGAATGGAAAGGAATATGGAAAGAAATAGAATGAAATGGAATGGAATATGGAATGGAATAGAATGGAATGGAACATGGAATGGAATGTAATATGGAACGGAATGCAATGAATGGAATAATGAATGTAAAAGAGTGCAATGGAATGAAATGGAACATGGAATGTAATGGAATGAATAGAATGGAATGGAATGCAATGGAATATGGAATGGAATGGAATATGGAATGGAATGGAATGGAAAGGAATATGGAAAGGAATGAAACAAAATATGAAATGGAATGGAATGAAATGGAATGGAATATGGAATGGAATGGAATATGGAATGGAATGGAATATGAAAGGCAATACAAGAGAACGGAATGGAATGGAATGCAATGGAATATGGAATGGAATGCAATGGAATGGAATGGAACGGAAACGAATGTGGAATGGAATGGTATATGGAATGGAATTGAATGGAATCACATATGGAACGGAATGGAATATGGAGTGGAATATGGAATTGAATGGAATGGAGTGGAATATATAATGGAGTGGAATATAGAATGAAATCGAATATGGTATGGAATGGAATGAAAGAGAAAGTAACGGAATGGAATGGAGTATGAAATCGAATGGAAGAGAACGGAATGGAATGCAATGCAATGGAACATAAAATGGAAAGGAATATGAAATGGAATAGAATGGAATGCAATGGAATATGGAATAAAATGGAACACAGTATGGAATGGAATATGGAATGGAATGGCATGGAGTGGAATATGGAATAGAATGCAATGGAATATGGAATGCAATGGAATGGAATGTGGAATGGAATGAAATATGAAACGGAAAGAAATGCAACGAAATGGAATGGAATGGAATTTAATGCAATATAGAATGGAATGGAATATGGAATGGAAAGGAATAAGCAATGGAATGCAATATGGAATGGAATGGAATATGGAATGATTTGGAATATGGAATGCAATGGAATATGGAATGGAATGGAATGGAATGGAGAATGGAATGGAATGGAATGGAATATGGAATAGAAGGAAATGGAATAAAATGGAATGGAATATGGAACAGAATGGAATATGAAATGGAATGGAATATGGAATGGAATGAAATGGAATGGAATATGGAATGAAATGGAATGGAATGCAATGTGGACTGAAATGGAATAAGGAATGGAATGGAATATGAATGGAATGGAGTATGGAATGGAATGGAATGGAATGTAATGGATCATGAAATGGAATGGATTATGAAATTGAATGGAATATGGAATGGAATGAAATGGAATGGAATGGAAAGGAACATGGAATGGAATGGAATGTAAATCAATATGGAATGGAATGGAATGGAATATGGAAAGGAATGGAATGCAATGTGGACTGAAATGGAATAAGGAATAGAATGGTATTGAATGGAATGGAATATGTAATGGAACAGAATAGAATATGGAATGAAATGGAATGGAGAATTGAATGGAATGGAATGTGAAATCGAATGGAATGCAATATGGAATGGATTACATGAAATGGAGTGGAATATGCAATAAAATGGAATATGGAATGGAATTAAATGGAAAGAAGTTGAATGGAATGGAATGGAATATGGACTTGAATGAAATATGGAATAAAATGGAATGGAATACGGAACGGAATGGAATATGAAATGGAATGGAATATGGAATGGAACGAAATGGAATGGAATATGGAATGAAATGGAATGCAGTGGAATATGGAATGAAATGGAATGAGGAATGGAATGGAATATAAAGGAAAGTATGTGGAATGGAATGAAATGGAATGGATTCAAATGGAATGGAATTGAATAAGGAAGACAACAGAAAGGAATATGGAATAGAATGGAAAGAAATATGGAAAGGAATGGAATGGAATGGAAGAGAATGGAATATGGAATGGAATGGAATGAGGATTGGAATAGAATGGAATGGAATGGAATGGAATGCAATAAGAAACGGAATGGAAAGGAAAGAAATGCAAAGGAATATGGAATGGAATGGAATGGAATTTGGAATAGAATGGAATATGGAATGGAGTGGAATATGGAATGGAATGGAATATGAAATGTAGTGGAATACCAAATGGAATGGATTATGAAATTGAATGGAATATGGAATGGAATGAAATGGAATGGAATGGAAAGGAACATGGAATGGAATGGAATATGTAATGTAAATCAATATGGAATGGAATGGAATGGAATATGGAAAGGAATGGAATGCAATGTGGACTGAAATGGAATAAGGAATAGAATGGTATTGAATGGAATGGAATATGTAATGGAACAGAATAGAATATGGAATGAAATGGAATGGAGAATTGAATGGAATGGAATATGGAATGGAATAGAATGGAATGGAATGCAAGGGAATGATATATGGAATGTAATGGAATGGCATGGAATGGTGTGGAATGGAATCAAATATGGCATAAAATGGAATGGAATATGGAATGGAATGGAATATGGAATTAAATAGAATGCAATGGAATACAGAATGAAATGCAATATGGAATGAAATGGAATATGGTATGGAATGGAATGGAATACAATGGAATATGGAATGGAATGGAACATGGTATGGAACGGAATGGTATATGGAAAGGAATGGGATATGGAATGGTATGAAATGGAACGGAATGGAATGGATTGTGGAATGGGATTGAATGGAATATGGAATGGAATGTAATTGAATGGAATGGAAACAAATATGGAATGGAATGTAATATACAGTGTAATGGAATACGGAATAGAGTGGAACTGAACGGAATGGACCATAATGGAGAGGAATGGAATATGAAATGAAATGGAAGGGAACAGAGTGGAATGGAATGCAATGGAATATGGAGTGGAATAGAATAAGGAATGGAATTGAATGGAATAGAATATGGAATGCAATAGAACATTGAATGGAATGGAATCTGGAATGCACTGGAATGGAATATGGAATGGAGATGGAATGGAATATGCAATGGAATGGAATGGAATATGGAATGGAATGGAATGGAATATGGAATGGGATGCAATGAAATGGAATGGAATGGAATATGGAATGGAATGGAATGCAATGGAATGGAATACAATATGGAATGGAATACGGAATGGAATAGGGAATGGAATGGAATTGAATGGAATAGACTAAAATAGAATGGAATGGAATATGGAATGGAAAGGAATATGGAAAGAAATAGAATGAAATGGAATGGAATATGGAATGGAATAGAATGGAATGGAACATGGAATGGAATGTAATATGGAACGGAATGCAATGAATGGAATAATGAATGTAAAAGAGTGCAATGGAATGAAATGGAACATGGAATGTAATGGAATGTAATGGAATAGAATGGAATGGAATGCAATGGAATATGGAATGGAATGGAATATGGAATGGAATGGAATGGAAAGGAACAAAAAGGAATGAAACAAAATATGAAATGGAAGGGAATGAAATGGAAGGGAATGAAATGGAATGGAATGGAATATGGAATGGAATGGAATATGGAAAGGAAGAGAATGGAATGGAATGGAATATGGAATGGAATGGAATGGAATGAAACATGGAATGGAATGGAATATGGAATGGAATGAAATGAACGGAATATAGAATGGAATGGAATGGAATGGAATGGAATGGAATGGAATGGAATATGGAATGAATGGAATGGAATGGAATGGAATATGGAATGGAATGGAATATGGAATGGAAAGGAATGGAATGGAATGAATGGAATGAAACAAAATATGAAATGGAATGAAATAGAATGGAATGGAATGGAATATGAAATTGAATGGAATAGAATGGAATGGAATAGAATGGAATGGAGTGGAATATGGAATGGAATGGAATGGATGGAATGGAATGTAATGGAATGGAAAGGAATGAAATGGAATGCAATATGGAATGGAGTGGAATGGAATGGAATGGAATGGAATATGCAATGGAATGGAATGGATATGGAATGGAACATGGAATGGAATGGAATATGGAATGGAATGGAATGCAATGGAATGGAGTGGAATGGAATATGGAATGAAATGGAATGCAATGGAATCTGTAATGGAGTGGAATATGAAATGGAATGGAATATGGAATGGAAAGGAATATGGAAAGAAATAGAATGAAATGGAATGGAATATGGAATGGAATAGAATGGAATGGAACATGGAATGGAATGTAATATGGAACGGAATGCAATGAATGGAATAATGAATGTAAAAGAGTGCAATGGAATGAAATGGAACATGGAATGTAATGGAATGTAATGGAATAGAATGGAATGGAATGCAATGGAATATGGAATGGAATGGAATATGGAATGGAATGGAATGGAAAGGAATGGAATGGAATGAAACAAAATATGAAATGGAATGGAATGAAAGGAATGAATGGAATATGGAATGGAATATGGAATGGAATGGAATATGGAATGGAATAGAATGGAATGGAATGGAATATGGAATGGAATGGAATGGAATGAAACATGGAATGGAATGGAATATGGAATGGAATGCAATGAACGGAATATAGAATGAAATAGAGTGGAATGGAATGGAATGGAATATGGAATGGAATGTAATGGAATAGAATGGAATGGAATGGAATGGAATAGAATGAAATGGAATATGGAATGCAATGGAATGGAATGGAATGCAATAGAACATTGAATGGAATGGAATGGAATGGAATGAAATCGAATGGAATAAGGAATGGAATGGAATATGAAATTGAATGGAGTAGAATGGAATGGAATGGAATATGAAATTGAATGGAGTAGAATGGAATGGAATGGAATGGAATGGAATGGAATGGAATATGGAATGGAATGGAATATGGAATGAATGGAATGAATGGAATGGAATGGAATATGGAATGGAATGAAATGGAATGCAGTGGAATATGGAATGAAATGGAATGGAATGGAATGGAATATAAAGGAAAGTATGTGGAATGGAATGAAATGGAATGGATTCAAATGGAATGGAATTGAATAAGGAAGACAACAGAAAGGAATATGGAATAGAACAGAATGGAATGGAATGCATTATGGAATGGAATATGGAATGTAATGGAATGTAATGAAATGGAATATAAAATGGAATGGAATATGGAATTAAATCGAAATGAATGCAATGGAATGTATTATGAAATGGAATGAAATGGAATATGGAATGCAATGGAATATGGAATGGAACGGAAAGGAATGAAATGGAATGGAGTGGAATAGAATATGGAATGCGATATGGAATGGAATGGAATATGGAAAGAAATATAGAGTGGAATGGAATTTGAAATGGAATGGAACATAACGGAACTTAACAGAATGGAAGGAAATATGAAATGGAATGGAAGGGACTGGAATGGAATGAAATGCAATGGAATATGCAATGGAATGGAATCTGGAATGGAATGGAATGGAATGGAATGAAATGGAATGGAATATGGAATGGAGTGGAATAGAATATAAAATGGAATGGAATGGAAAAAGAATGGAATGTAGTGGAATGGAATGGAATGGAACATGGAATGGAAAAGAACGAAATGTAATATGGAATGGAATGGAATATGTAATAGAATGGCATATGGTATGGAATGGAATGGAATGGAATATGGAATGGAATGGAATATGGAAGGGAATGGAATCTGAAATGCAATGCAAGGGAACGGAATGGAATGGAATGGAATATGGAATGGAATGGAATGGAATATGGAATGGAATGGAATGGAATAACATATGGAACGAAATGGAATATGGAATGGAAAGGAATGTCATATGGAATTGAATGGAAAATCAAATGGAGTGGAAGAGAATACGGAATGGAATAGAATGGAATGGAATGAAATCGAATGGAATAAGGAATGAAATGGAATGGAATGGAATATGAAATTGAATGAAGTAGAATGGAATGGAATGGAAGATGAAATTGAATGGAGTAGAATGGAATGGAGTGGAATATGGAATGGAATGGAATATCGATCTGAATGGAAAGTAATGGAATGGAATGGAATTAAATGGAATGGAATACGGAATGGAATGGAGTGGAATGGAATGGAATGGAATGGAATGTGCAATGGAATGGAATGGATAGGAATGTAACATGGAATGGAATGGAATATGGAATGGAATGGACTGCAATGGAATGGAGTGGAATGGAATAGGAATGAAATGGAATGCAATGGAATCTGTAATGGAGTGGAATATGAAATGGAATGGAATGGAATACGGAATGGAATGGTTCATGGAATGCAATGGCATGGAATGGAATGCATTGGAAAGGAATATGGAATGGAATGGAATTTGATATGGAATGGAACAGAATATCATGTGGAATGGAAGCAGAAGAAACAGAATGGAATGCAATTCAACATGGATTGGAATGTAATATGGAAGGGAATGGAATATGCAATGGAATGGAATATGGAATGGAATGGAATGGAATATGGAATTGAATGGTATGGAATATGGAATGGAATGGAATGTGGAATGGAATGAAATAGAATAGAATGGAATGGAAAGGAATGTAATAAGTATTAAATGGAATGCTATGGAAGGCAATGGAATGGAATTCAATGCAATATTGAATGGAATGGAATGGAATGGAATGAAATCGAACGGAATAAGGAATGGAATGGAATATGAAATTGAATGGAGTAGAATGGAATGGAATGGAATATGAAATAGAATGGAGTAGAATGGAATGGAATGGAATGGAATGGAATGGAATGGAATATGGAATGGAATGGAATATCGAACTGACTGGAACGTAACGGAATGGAAAGGAATGAAATGGAACATAATATGGAGCGGAATGGAATGGAATGGAATGTGCAATGGAATGGAATGGAAAGGAATGTAACATGGAATGGAATGGAATATAGAATGGAATGGAATGGAGTGGAATGGAATGGAGTGGAATGGAATAGGGAATGAAATGGAATGCAATGGAATCTGTAATGGACTGGAATATGGAATGCAATGGAATGGAATGGAATGGAATGGACTATGGAATGAAATGGAATGCAATGGAATATGGAATGGAATGGTACATGGAATGCAATGGCATGGAATGGAATGCATTGGAAAGGAATATGGAGTGGAATGGAATTTCATATGGAATGGAACGGAATATCATATGGAATGGAAGCAAAAGAAATAGAATGGAGTGCAATTCAACATGGATTGGAATGGAATATGGAGTGGAATGGAATATGGAATGGAATGGAATGGACTGGAATATGGAATTGAATGGTAAGGAATATGGAATGGAATGGAATGTGGAATGGAATGAAATGGAATAGAATGGAATGGAATGGAATATGGAATGGAATGGAATGGAGTATGGAATGGAATGGAATGGAATGGAATGGAATGGAATGGAATGGAAAATGGAAAGGAATGGAATGGAATATGGAATGGGATTAAATGGAATTAAATGGAATGGAATTGTATGGAATATGGAATGGAATAGAATACGAAATGGAATGGAATGGAGCTGAATATGGAAGGAATGGAATCTGAAATGCAATGCAAGGAACGGAATGGAATGGAATGGAATATGGAATGGAATGGAATGGAATATGGAATGGAATGGAATAACATATGGAACGAAATGGAATATGGAATGGAAAGGAATGTCATATGGAATTGAATGGAAAATCAAATGGAGTGGAAGAGAATACGGAATGGAATAGAATGGAATGGAATGAAATCGAATGGAATAAGGAATGAAATGGAATGGAATGGAATATGAAATTGAATGAAGTAGAATGGAATGGAATGGAAGATGAAATTGAATGGAGTAGAATGGAATGGAATAGAATGGAATGGAGTGGAATATGGAATGGAATGGAATATCGATCTGAATGGAAAGTAATGGAATGGAAAGGAATTAAACGGAGCATACTATGGAGTGGAATGGAATGGAATGGAATGGAATGTGCAATGGAATGGAATGGATAGGAATGTAACATGGAATGGAATGGAATATGGAATGGAATGGACTGCAATGGAATGGAGTGGAATGGAATAGGGAATGAAATGGAATGCAATGGAATCTGTAATGGAGTGGAATATGAAATGGAATGGAATGGAATACGGAATGGAATGGTTCATGGAATGCAATGGCATGGAATGGAATGCATTGGAAAGGAATATGGAATGGAATGGAATTTGATATGGAATGGAACAGAATATCATGTGGAATGGAAGCAGAAGAAACAGAATGGAATGCAATTCAACATGGATTGGAATGTAATATGGAAGGGAATGGAATATGCAATGGAATGGAATATGGAATGGAATGGAATGGAATATGGAATTGAATGGTATGGAATATGGAATGGAATGGAATGTGGAATGGAATGAAATAGAATAGAATGGAATGGAAAGGAATGTAATAAGTATTAAATGGAATGCTATGGAAGGCAATGGAATGGAATTCAATGCAATATTGAATGGAAAATGGAATGGAATGAAATCGAACGGAATAAGGAATGGAATGGAATATGAAATTGAATGGAGTAGAATGGAATGGAATGGAATATGAAATAGAATGGAGTAGAATGGAATGGAATGGAATGGAATGGAATGGAATGGAATATGGAATGGAATGGAATATGGAATTGAATGGAATGTAATGGAATGGAAAGGAATGAAATGGAACGGAACAGAATGGAACGGAATGGAACAGCATATCAAATGGAATGGAAGGCAATGGCATGGAATGGAATGCAATGAAAACGGAATGGGATGGAATATGGAATAGAATGGAATGGAATGGAATACAATATGGACTGGAATGGAATATGTAAAGAATGGAATGGAATGGAATCTGGAATGGAATGGAATGCAATGGTGTATGGAATGGAATGGAACATGGAATGGGATGAAATATGGAAAAGAATGGAATATGGAATGGAATGGAATGATATGGAATAGGAACACAATGGAAAGGAATATGGAATGGAATGGAACATGGATTAAAATGGAATGGAATATGGAATGGTATGGATTATGGAATAGAATGGAATATGGAAAGGAATGGAATGGAATGTAATATAATATGGAATGTAATAGAATGGAGTGCAATTCAACATGGATTGGAATGGAATATGGAGTGGAATGGAATATGGAATGGAATGGAATGGACTGGAATATGGAATTGAATGGTAAGGAATATGGAATGGAATGGAATGTGGAATGGAATGAAATGGAATAGAATGGAATGGAATGGAATATGGAATGGAATGGAATGGAGTATGGAATGGAATGGAATGGAATGGAATGGAATGGAATGGAATGGAAAATGGAAAGGAATGGAATGGAATATGGAATGGGATTAAATGGAATTAAATGGAATGGAATTGTATGGAATATGGAATGGAATAGAATACGAAATGGAATGGAATGGAGCTGAATATGGAAGGGAATATGGAATGGAAGGGAATATGGAATTGAATGGAATGTAAAGGAATGGAACGGAATGGATTGGAATGGAATGGAATGGAGTATGCAATGGAATGGAATGGAATATGGAATGGAATGGAATGGAAATTGGAAGGGAATGGAATACGGAGGGAAATGGAATGGAATTGAATGGAATAGAATATGATATGCAATGGAATATGGAATGGAATGGAATATGGAATGGAATGGAACAAAACGGAACGGAATGAAAGGAAATATGAAATGTAATGGAATGGAATGGAATGGCATAGATTGCAATGCAAAGGCGTATGGAATGGAATGGAGTATGGAATGGAATGGAATATGGATAGAATGGAATGGAATGGAAAGAAATGGAATGCAATGGAATATGGAATGGAATGGAATATAGAATTAGACGGAATGGAATGCAATGCAATGTAATAGAATGGAATATGCAATGGAATGGTATAGAATGGAATGGAATGGAATATGGAATGGAATGGAATGGAATGGAATAAGCAATGGAATAAAATGCAATGGAATGAAAGGGAATATGGAATGGAATGGAATGAAATGGAATAGAATGAAATGGAATGAAATGGAATATGGAATTGAATGGAATGTGGAATGGAGCGGAATGCAACTGAATGGAACAGAACGAAATATGAAATTGAAGGAAACGGAACAGAAGAAAATGAAATGGAATGGAAGGGAATATCGAATGCAATGGAGTATGGAATAGAATGGAATATGGAATGGAATGGACTGGAATGGAAAGGAATGGAATAGAATATGGAAAAGAATGGATTATGGAATGGAATGGAATGGAACAGAATGGATTAGAATGGAATCGGACTGTATGAAATGGAATGGAATGGAATATGGAATGGAATGGAATATGGAATGGAAAATGAAATGGAATGAAATGCAATGGAATATGGAATGCAATGGAATGGAATATGGAATCTAATGGAAAGGAATAAGGAATGGAATGGAATGGAATGCAATGTGGAATGAAATGTAATGGAATATGAAATGGAATGGAATGGAATGGAGTAGGGAATGGAAACGAATATGGAATGAAATTGAATATGGAACCGAATGGAATGGAATGGAATATAGAATGGAAGGAAATGGAATTGAATGGAATGGAATATGGAATGTAATGAAATATGGAATAGAATATAGAATGGAATGGAATATGGAATGGAATGAAATGGAACGGAACAGAATGGAACGGAATGGAACAGCATATCAAATGGAATGGAAGGCAATGGCATGGAATGGAATGCAATGAAAAACGGAATGGGATGGAATATGGAATAGAATGGAATGGAATGGAATACAATATGGACTGGAATGGAATATGTAAAAGAATGGAATGGAATGGAATCTGGAATGGAATGGAATGCAATGGTGTATGGAATGGAATGGAACATGGAATGGGATGAAATATGGAAAAGAATGGAATATGGAATGGAATGGAATGATATGGAATAGGGAACACAATGGAAAGGAATATGGAATGGAATGGAACATGGATTAAAATGGAATGGAATATGGAATGGTATGGATTATGGAATAGAATGGAATATGGAAAGGAATGGAATGGAATGTAATATAATATGGAATGTAATAGAATGGAGTGGAATGGAATGGAATATGGAATGGAATGCAATGGAATAAGAACTAAATGGAATGCTATGGAAGGCAATGGAGTGGAATTCAATGCAATATTGAATGGAATGGAATAAGGAATGGAATGGAATGGAACCTAATATGGAATGGAATGGAATGCAATATGGAATGGAATGGAATACGGAATTGAATGGAATGAAAGGGAACGGAACGGAATGGAATGGAATGGAATATGGCATGGAAGAGAATGATATGGAAAGGAATATGGAATGTAATGGAATATGGAATGTAATGGAATATGGAATGGAAAGGAAAGTGGAATGTAATGTAATGGAACGGTATCGAATGGAAAGGAATGGAATATAAAATGGAATGAATTGGAATGGAATGGAAAGGAATGGAATGGAATGGAACGTAATATGGAATGGGATCGAAAAAGGAATGGAATTGAATATGGAATGGAAAGGAATATGGAATGGAATGCAAGGGAGCAGAATGGAATGGAAAGGAATGGAACATAAAGCAAAATGAATTGGAATGGAATGGAATGGAAAGGTATATGGAAATGGATGGAATGGAACATGGAATGGAATGGAATATGGAATGGAATGGAATGGAATATGGAATGGAATGGAATGAAATGGAATATGGAATGGAATGGAATGGAATGTGGAATGGAATGGAATATGCAATGGGAAGGAATGGAATGAAATGTAAAGAAATATGGAACAGAATGTAATGGAATCGAATGGATTCGTATATGGAATGGAATATGGAATGGAATGGAAAGGAAAGGAATGGAATGGTATATGAAATGTCATGGAATATGTAACGAAATGAAATGGAGTGAAATATGAAATGGATTAGAATTGAATGGAATATGGAATGGAATGGAAAGGAATATGGTATGGAATGAAATGGAAAGGAATGATGTGGAATATGGAATGGAATGGAATGGAGTGGAAGAGAATAGAATGAAGTCGAATGGAATATGGAATGAAATGAAATATAAAATGGAACAGAACGAACAGCAACTCAATGAAATAAGAAATAAAATGGATTGCAACGGAAGGGAATGGAATGGAATGGAAAGTAATTTGGAGTGGAATGGCATATGGAAAGGAATGGAATATGGAATGGAATGCAATGGAATGGAATGGATAAGGAATGGAATATAATGGAAAAGAATATTGAATGGAATGGAATATGCAACGGAATGGAAAGGAATGGAATGGAATAGAATATGGAATGGAATAGAATAGAATGGAATGGAACGGAATGGTATATGGAATGGAATGAAATGGAATGGAATGCAATGGAATGTGGAATGGAAGGGAATGGAATGAAATAGAATGGAATGGAATGCAATATGGAATGGAATGGAATATGGAAAGGAATAGAATTGAACAAAATGGAACGGAATGGAAAGAAATATGAAATGGAATGGAATGGAACAGAAGGGAATGGAATGGACTGGAAAGGGATATAAAATGGAATGGATATGGAATGGATTGGAATATGGAACGGAATGGAATATGGAAAGGAATGGAACGCAATGGAATGGAATGGAATGAAAAGGAATGGAAAATGGAATGGAATGGAATATGGTAAGGAATGCAATTAAATGGAATGGAATGGAATAAGAAATGGAATAGAATGCAATTTATTATGGAATGGAAAGGAATATGCAACCAAATGGAATGGAACGGAATGGAATGTAATAAGGAATGGAATACAATGGAATGGAATTTAATGGAATGGAATATGGACCGGAATGAAAACGAATGGAATGGAATGGAATATGGAATGGAATGGAATGGAATGGAATGGAATGGAATGGAATGGAATGGAATACGGAATGGAATGGAATATGGAATGGAACGGAATGGAACGGAACAGAACGGAACGGAATAAGAAATGAAATGGAATGGAAAAGTATGGAAGGGAATGGAGTGGGAGGTAAAGGAATATTTAATGGAATGGAATATGGAATGCAATGGAATATGGAATGGAATGGAATACGGAATGGAATGGAATATGGAATGGAATGGAAGGGAATATGAAATGGAATGGAATATGGAATGGAATATAGAATGAAATGAGATATGGAATGGAAAGAAACAGAACGGAACAGAAATTAATGGAATGGAATGGAATATGAAATCCAATGAAAGGGAAGGGAATGGAATGCAATGCAATGGAACATAAAATGGAAAGGAATATGAAATGGAATTGAATGGAATGCAATGGAGTGCAATGAAATATGGAATGCAAAGGTATATGGAATATAATGGAATGGAGTGGAATATATAATGGAATGGAATATTGAATGGAATATAGAATGAAATTAAATATGGAATGGAATGAAACGGAAAAGAACAGAACATAACGGAATGGAAAGGAATATGAAATCCAATGGAAGGGAACGGAATGGAATGGAATGCAATGGAACATAAAATGGAAAGGAATATGGAATGGAATGGAATGGAATGCAATGGAATATGGAATGGAATGGAATACAGAATGGCATTGAATATGGAATGTAATGGAATATGGAATGGGATGAAATGGAATATGGAATGGAATGGAATGAATGGAAAGTGGAATGGAATGGAACACGAAATGGAAAGAAATGAAACGAAATTGAATGGAATGGAATGGAATGGAATGGAATATGGAATGGAATGGAATGCAATATGGAATTGAATGTAATACGGAATGGAAAGGCATATGAAATGGAATGGAATAGGGAATGGAATGGAATCAAATGGAGTATGGAATGATTTGGAATATGGAATGGAACGGAATATGCAATGGAATGGAATGGAATGGAATATGGAATTGAATGGAATGGAATGGAAAGGAATATTTAATTAATGGAAAAGGGCATGGAATGGAATGGAATGGAATGGAATGGAATGCAATGGAATGGAATGGAATTTGGAATGAAATAGAATGGAATGGCTGTGCGCGGTGGCTCAAGCCTGTAATCCCAGCACTTTGGGAGGCCTATAGAGGCGGATCTCGAGGTCAGGAGATCGATACCATCCTGGCTAATATGGTGAAACCCCGTCTCTACTAAAAAAAAATACAAAAATCTAGCCGGGTGAGGTGGTGGTTGCCTGTAGTCCCAGCTACTTGGGAGGGTGAGGCAGGAGAATGGCATAAACCCTGGGGGCGGAGCTTGCAGTGAGCTGAGATCTGGCCACTGCACTCCAGCCTGGGCGACAGAGCGAGACACCGTCTAAAAAAAAAAAAGGAATAGAATGGAATGGAATGGAAAAGAAGGGAATGGACTAAGGAATGGAAGGCAGGGAATGGCATATGGAATGGAATGGAACGGAATGGAATGGAATATGGAATGGCATGGAATACGAAATTGAATGGAAAGAACGGAATGGAACGGAATGGATTGGAACGGAATGGAATATGGAATGGTATGGAATGGAATGGAAAGGAAAGAAATATGGAAAGGAATCGAATATGGAATGGAATGGAATATGGAATGGAAAGGAATATGGAATTGATTGGAATGAACGTAATGGAGTGGAAAGAAATGGAATATAAAATGGAATGAAATGGAATGGAATGGAATGGAATGGAATGGAAATGTAATGGAATATGGAGTGGAATGGAATATGGATCGGACTGGAATGGAATGGAATGGAATGGAATATGGAAGAGAATAGAATGAAATGAAATTGAATGGAATGGAATGTCGAATGGAATGAAATGGAAAGGAATGGAGTGAATTATGGAATGGAATGGAATGGAAGAGAATGGAATGAAATGGAATGGAATATGGAATGGAATGAAATATGGAATGGAAGAGAACCGAATGGAAGGTAACGAAATATGAAAAGAAATGGAATGGAACAGAAGGAAATGGAATGGAATGGAAAAAAATTTGGAGTGGAATGGAATATGGAATGGAATGGAATATGGGATGGAATGGAATGTAATATAATGGAGAAGGAATGGAATAGAATGGAAACGAGAATGGAATGTAATGGAATATGCAACGGAATGGAAAGGAATGGAATGGAAGTGAATGGAATGGCATTGAATGGAATATGGAAAGGAACGGAATGGAGCAAAATGGAACAGAACAGAAAGATATATGAAATGGAATGGTATGGAATGGAAGGGAATCGAATGGTTTGGAATGAAATATGGATTGGAATGGAATATGGAATGGAATGGAATATGGAATGGAATAGAATGGAATATGGAATAGAATATGGAAGGGAATAGAATGTAACAGGATAGAATGGAATGGAATGGAATGGAATATGGAATGGAATGGAATGTGGAACGGAATGGAATGGAATGGAATAAGGAATGGAGTAGAATGGAATTTAATATGGAATTGAATGGAAAATGCAACCGAATGGAATGGAGTGGTATGGAATGGAATATGGAATGGAATGGAAGATGGAATGGAACGTATTGGAAAGAAATGAGAAATGAAATGGAATGATATGAAACGGAAGGGAATGAAATGGAAGGGAAAGGCATATGTAATGGAATAGAATACGGAATGGAATGGAATATGGAATGGAATGGAATGGAATGGAAAGGAAAATAGAATGGAATGCAATATGGAATGGAATGAAATATGGAATGGAATGGATTATGGAATGGAATGGAGTGGCATACATAATGGAATGAAATATGGAATGGAATATAGAATCAAATGGAATATGGAATGGAATGCAACGGAACGCAAGAGAACATAATGGAATGGAAAATGAAATGGAATGGAAGGGAACAGAATAGAATGGAATGCAATGGAATATAAAATGTAAAGGAATATGGAATGGAATGCAATGGAATATGGAATATGGAATGGAATGGATTCAAATGGAATAAGGAATGGAATGGAATATGGAAATAAAAGGAAGAGAATGGAATAGAATGGAATTGAATGGAATATAATATTGAATGGAAGGAAAATGGAATTGAATGGAAAGAAACAGAACGGAATGGAATGAAATGGAACATAATTTGGAATGGAATGGAATGGTATGGAATGGAATTCAATGGAATGGAATGGAATGAAATGAGATATGGAATGGAATGTGGAATGGAATGGAATGGATTGGAAAGGAATATGGAAAGGAATAGTATTGAATGGAATGGAATGGAATGGAATGTGGAATGGAGTGAAATGGAATGGAATGAAAAGTAATATGGAATGGAATGGAAAGGAATGTAATAGAGTGGAATGGAATGAAATGAAATATGGAATGAAAGGGAATAAAATGGAACGGAATGTAATGGAATATGGAATGGAAGGGAAAATGGAAATGAACGGAATGGAATGGAAACAAATATGAAATGGAATGGAATGTAACGGAAGGGAATGGAATGGAATGGAAAGGAATAAAAAATGGAATGGATATGGATATGGAATGGAATGGAATATAGAATGGAATGGATTAGAATATGTAATGGAATGCAATATGGAATGGAATGAAATATGGAATGGAAAGCAATATGGAATGGAATCGAATGGAATGCAATGGAATGAATTGGAATGTGGAGTGGAATGGAATGTAATGGAATATGGAATGGAATGTAATGGAATGTGGAATGGAATTCAATACGGAAAGGAGTGGAATGGAATGGAGTGGAATGGAATCTGAAATGTAAGGGAATGGAATATGGAATCGATTGAAATGGAATATTCAATGAAATAGAATATGGAATTGAATGGCATATGGAATGGAATGAAATGGTATGGAATGGAATATATAATGCAGTGGAATATGGAATGGAATATACAATGGGTTGTAATATGGCAGGGAATGGAACGGAATATTATATGGAAAGGAAGGCAATGTAATAGAATGGAATGCAATGCAATATTGAATAGACTGGAATATGAAATTGAGTGAAATGGAATGGAATATGATATGGAGTTGAATATGTAATCGAATTGAATATGGAATGGAATGGAATGACCTGGAATATGGAATGCAATGGTATGAAATATGAAATGGAATGGAATGTGGAATGGGATGGAATGGAATAGAATGCAATGGAATGGAATATGGAATGTAATAGAATGGAATGGAATGGAATGGGATATGGAATGGAATGAAATGGAATGTAATGGAATAAGGAATGGAATTGAATGGAATGGAGTAGAATAAAATGGAACGGAATGGAATATGGAATGGAATGGAATATGGAATGAAATGGAAAACAACGGAACGGAGCAGAACAAAATCTGAAATGGAATGGAATGGAAGGGAAGGGAATGGAATGGAATGGAAAGGAATATGGAACGGAATGGATAGTGGAATGGAATGGAGTATGGAATGGAATGGAAAGGAATGGAATGGTATATGGAAAACTATGGAATATGGAACGGAATGGAATGGAATGGAATTGTATGGAATGGAATGAAATGCAATGGAATGAGGAATGGAATGGAATGTGGAATGAAATGAAATGGAATGGAATGCATTGGAATATCAATTGGAATGGAAAGGAATATGGAATGGAATGGAGTGGAATATGGAAAGGAATGGAATATGGAAAGGGATGGAATGGAATGGAATGCCATGTAATGGAATGCAACATGGAATGGAATGGAATAGAATAGAATGGAATGGGATAGAATGGAATGGAATATGGAATGGATGAAATTGAATGAAATGGAATGAAATACGGAATGGAATGGAAGGCTGAAATAGAATGGAATGGAATATGTAACGGAGTGGAACGCAAGGGAATGGAACTGAATGTAATATGAAATGGAATGCAATGGAACAGAAGGGAATGGAATGAAGTGGAAGCAATATGGAATAGAATGGAATACAAAATGGAATGGAATATAGTCTGCAATGGAATGGAATGGAAAGGAAAGGAATGGAATATGGAAAAGAATGGAATATGGAACGGAATGGAATGAAACAGAATGGAATGAAACGAAACGGAATGAAATGGAATGGAATATAGAGTGGAATGGAATATGGAATGGAATGGAACATGGAATGGAATGTAATGGAATGAAATATGGAATGGAATTGAATGGAATACACAATGGAATGGAATGGAATATGGAATGGAAAAGAATATGGAATGAAATGGAATACGGAATGGAATGGAATGGAGTGGAATGGAATGGAATATGGAATGGAATGAAAAGGAATGGAATGGAATGGAATATGGAATGTAACGGAATATGGAATGGAATATAAAATGGAATGGAAGATGGAATGGAATGAAACAGAACAGAACGAAACGGAACTGAAAGGAATGGATCTGAAATGGAATGGAAGGGAACGGTATGGAATGGAATGCAATGGAAAAAGGAATGGGATGGAGTACTGAATGGAATCGAATGGAATGGAATTTATTGGAATATGGAATGGAATGGAATATGTAAAGCAATGGAATGGAGTGGAATATGGAATGGAAGGGAATACGGAATGGAATGAAATGGAATGGAATACGGAACGGAAAGGAATGGAATGGAATGCAATGGAATATGGAATGGAATGGAATGGAATTTGGAATGGAATGGAATATGATATTGAATGTATTGGAATGGAATATGGAATGGAATGGAGTATGGAATGGAATGGAATATGGAATGGATTGGAATGGAACATAGAATGGAATGGAATGGAAAATGGAATGGAATTGAATGGATTGCAATATGGAATGTAATGGAATATGGAATGGAATGGGATATGGAACTGAATGGAAAGGAATGGAATGTAATGGAAAGAATGGAATGGAATATCGAATGGAATCTAATGGAGTGAAATATGGAAAGAATGGAATATAGAATGAAATGTAAAATGGAAAAAAACGGAACTGGACGGAATGAAACGTATCAGAATCAAAGGGAATATGAAATGGAATGGAATGGAATGGAATCAGTGGAATGCAATAGAATATGGAATGGAATGGAATATGGAACGGAATCGAATGGAAGGGAATATGGAAATTAATCGAATAATGAATTAAATGGAATGGAATATGGAATGGAATGGAATATGGAATGCAATTGAATATGGAATGTAATGGAATCGAATATGGAATGGAATGAAATATGGAAAGGAATGGAATGGAATGGAATGGAATATGGAATGAGAGGAATGGAAAAAGAATGGAATGGAATGGAATGCAATGCAATATGGAGTGGAATGTTATGGAATATAAAATCGAGTGGAATATGGAATGGAATGGAATGGAATATGGAATGGAATGAAATGGAATATGGAATGGAATGGAATATGGAATGGAATGGAAACGAATATGTAATGGAATAGAATGGAATGGAATGGTATAAATAATGGAATGGAATGGAATATGGAATGTAATAGAATGTGTTGGAATGGAATGGAATGGAATATGGAATGGAATCGAATATGGAATTCAATGGAATGGAACGGAAAGGAACAGGATTGAATGGAAAGGAATATGGAATGGAATGGAATGGAATAAATATGGAATGGAATGGAATATGGAATGGAATGGAATATGGAATTGAAAGGAATCTGGAATGGAATGGAATGGGATGGAATGGAATGAAATGAAAAGGAATGGAATATAAAATGGAATGAAATGGAATGCAATGGAATATGGAAAGAAATGGAAGGGAATATGGAAGGGAATATGGAAGGATATGGAAAACAGAAGGAAATACAATGGAATTTAATATGGAAATGAATGTAATGGAATGTGCAATGGAATGGAATATGGAATGGGATGGAATGAAATAGAATGGAATGAAATGGAATGGAATATGAAATGGGATGGAATGGATTGGAATGGAAAAATCGGAATGGAATATGGAACAGAAGTGAATTAAATGGAATGGAATATGGAATGGAATTTGAAAAGGAATGGAATGGAATGGAATAGAATGGAATGGAATGGAACATGGAATGGAAAGCAATTTGGAATGAAATGGAATGGACTGCAATATGGAATGGAATATGGAATGGAATGGAATATGGAATGGAATGGAATATGGAATGGAATGCAATGAAATGGATTGGAATTGAATATAAAATGGAATAGAATGGAATGGAATGAAATGGAATATGGAAAGGAATGAAATGGAAAGGAATGGAATGGAATACCTAATGTAATGGAATGGAATAGAATGGAAGGAAATTTAATGGAGTATGGAATGGAATGGAATATGGAAAGGAATGGAATGGAACGGAATGCAAAGAAATATGTAATGAAATGGAATGGAAAGGAATGGAAGGGAAGGTAATGGAATGGAACGGAATATGAAACGGAATGGAAGGGAATGGAATGAAAAGGAATGAAGTGTCATGTGGTATGGGATGAAATATTGAATAGAATGGAATGGAATGGAATATGGAATGGAATGGCATTCGGAAAGAATGGAGTGGATTTTAATATGGAATGGAATGGAATCTGGAATATGGAATGGAATGAAATGGAATGAAATGGAATATGGAATGGAATGGAATGGAGTATGGAACGGAATGGATTGGAATGGAATGGAATGGAATCGAATGGAATATAATGGAATGGAATATGCAATGGAATGGAATGGAATATGGAAAGGATTGAATGGAATATGGAATGCAATGCCCTATGGAATGTAATAGAAATGGAATGGAATGCAACAGAATATGGAATGGAATGGAATGGAATATGAAATGGAATGGAATGGAATATGGAATGGAATGGAATGGAATGGAATGGAATATCGGATGGAATGCCATGGAATATGGGATGGAATGGCATGGAATGGAGTATGTCATGGAATGTAATGCAGTGTAATAGAATGGAATGGAATATGGAATGTAATAAAATGGAATTGAATTGAAGGGAACATTGAATTGAATGGAATATGGAACAGAATAGAATATGGAATGGAGTTGAACGGAACAGAAAGCAACGTAATATGAAAGGGAATGGAATGGTGTCCCAGGTTTGGTTAAAGCTTACTCTACATTTCTCAATTTGAAAGTCGGTCTTAGAGGGTTCAGCAAAGGGATAGTAAGTGGCAACCTGAGGCGTGTGTCGAGCAAGGAAATGTCTTCCATCGAATATTTGAGAGAAGCTTTCTGAGCAACTCTTTTGTTAAGTTGTGCTCATCTCATAGAGCTAAATCATTCTTTGGATTGAGCAGTTTGAAATCACTGTTTCTGTGGAAACTGTGAAAGGCCATTTGGAAACGTGCCTTAGAATATCCTGAAAAAGAAATAACCTCAGAGAGAAACCAGAGGGAAGCTTTCCATGAAATTGCTCTGTGTCACGTGAATTCCGCTCACACAGTTAAACTTCTCTTTTCATTGAGCAGTATCATAACACTGTGTTTGTACAGTCTGCGAAGGGATACTCAGGAGCGCTTTGAGACTTAAGGTGAGAAAGGAAACGTCTTCACATAGAAACTGGAGAGAAGCTTTCTTAGGAGCTGCTTTGTGACGTGTACATTCCACTCACAGAATGACGTGTGCATTCCACTCACAGAATGATGTGTGCATTCCACTCACCTTTCTTCTCCTAGAGGATTCGAAAATCCCTTTTGGAGAAAAAGCTACCAAGAGACATTCGGGAGTATAGGGATGGCTATGGTGAAAAAGGAAATATCCTCAGACAGAAACTGGAAAGAAGATTTCTGTGAAACTGCTTTGTGATAGATACATTTATTCATCTCGCATAGTTAAAACTTTTCTTATATTACGCAGTTTGGAAACTCCGTCATGCACGGATCTGCGAAGGGACATTCGGGAGCACATTCAGGCCTATGGTGAAAGAGGAGATATCTTCAGATAAAAAGTGGAGAGAAGCTTTCTGAGAAATGACTTTGTGATGTATGCATTCCACTCAGGGAGTTATACCTATTTTCTCACAAGGCAGTGTTTGCACACTGTTCCTGTGAAACTGAAAACTGACATTTTGAGTGCATTGAGGCCTATGGCGAATAGTGAAATATACTGAAATAAAATCGAGGAAGAAGTATTCCAGGAATCTGTTCTCTGATATGTGCATTCACTTCACAGACTTAATGCTTACTCTATAATGCACAGTTTCGAAACTCTGTCTTTGAAAGATCTGTGAAGGGGTATTTAGTGACCTCCAGAGGCTTGTGGTGAGCCAGGAAACGTCTCCGATGAAGCCTGCAGAGAATCTTTCTGAGCAACTGCTTTGCAATGTGTGAATGCATCTCATAGAGTTAAACCATCCTTTGGATTGAACAGCTTGAAATCAGTGCTTTGTGGAATCTGAGTAAGGACATTTGGATTCAATCCTAGAACATGGAGAAAGAAATATCCTCAGGTAAAATCCAGAAGGAAGCTTTCTGTGAAACTGCTCTGTGTCGTCTTAATGGCTCTCACCAGTTAAGCCCCTCTTTCATTGAGCAGTTTTCTATTTTTTTTTTGAGGCGGAGTCTCGCTCTGCCATCCGGGCTGGAGTGCAGTGGCTGGATCTCAGCTCACTGCAAGCTCCGCCTCCCGGGTTCCCGCCATTCTCCTGCCTCAGCCTCCCGAGTAGCTGGGACTACAGGCGCCCGCCACGCCGCCCGGCTAGTGTTTTGTATTTTTAGTAGAGACGGGTTTCACCGTGTTCGCCAGGATGGTCTCGATCTCCTGACCTCGTGATCCGCCCGTCTCGGCCTCCCAAAGTGCTGGGATTACAGGCTTGAGCCACCGCGCCCGGCTTCATTGAGCAGTTTTCTAACCCTGTGTATGCTTAGCATCTGACGGGTATTCAGGAGCACTTTGAGGCTAATGGTGAAAAGGAAATATCCTCAGACAGAAACTGGAAAAAAGATTTCTGTGAAACTGCTTTGTGATAGATACATTTATTCATCTCGCATAGTTAAAACTTTTCTTATATTACGCAGTTTGGAAACTCCGTCTTGCACGGATCTGCGAAGGGACATTCGGGAGCACATTCAGGCCTATGGTGAAAGAGGAGATATCTTCAGATAAAAAGTGGAGAGAAGCTTTCTGAGAAATGACTTTGTGATGTATGCATTCCCCTCAGGGAGTTATACCTATTTTCTCACAAGGCAGTGTTTGCACACTGTTCTTGTGAAACTGAAAAACTGACATTTTGGAGTGCATTGAGGCCTATGGCGAATAGTGAAATATACTGAAATAAAATCGAGGAAGAAGTATTCCAGGAATCTGTTCTCTGATATGTGCATTCACTTCACAGACTTAATGCTTACTCTATAATGCACAGTTTCGAAACTCTGTCTTTGAAAGATCTGTGAAGGGGTATTTAGTGACCTCCAGAGGCTTGTGGTGAGCCAGGAAACGTCTCCCGATGAAGCCTGCAGAGAATCTTTCTGAGCAACTGCTTTGCAATGTGTGAATGCATCTCATAGAGTTAAACCATCCTTTGGATTGAACAGCTTGAAATCAGTGCTTTGTGGAATCTGAGTAAGGACATTTGGATTCAATCCTAGAACATGGAGAAAGAAATATCCTCAGGTAAAATCCAGAAGGAAGCTTTCTGTGAAACTGCTCTGTGTCGTCTTAATGGCTCTCACTCAGTTAAGCCCCTCTTTTCATTGAGCAGTTTTCTATTTTTTTTTTTTTGAGGCGGAGTCTCGCTCTGCCATCCGGGCTGGAGTGCAGTGGCTGGATCTCAGCTCACTGCAAGCTCCGCCTCCCGGGTTCCCGCCATTCTCCTGCCTCAGCCTCCCGAGTAGCTGGGACTACAGGCGCCCGCCACGTCGCCCGGCTAGTGTTTTTGTATTTTTTAGTAGAGACGGGGTTTCACCGTGTTCGCCAGGATGGTCTCGATCTCCTGACCTCGTGATCCGCCCGTCTCGGCCTCCCAAAGTGCTGGGATTACAGGCTTGAGCCACCGCGCCCGGCTTCATTGAGCAGTTTTCTAACCCTGTGTATGCTTAGCATCTGACGGGTATTCAGGAGCACTTTGAGGCTAATGGTGAAAAAGGAAATATGTTCAGACCAAAACTGGAGAGAAGCTTTCTGAGGAACTGCCTTGTGACGTGTACATTCCCCTAACAGTGTTATACCTCTCTTCTCATTGAGCGTTGGGGAAACACTTTTGGAGAAACAGGTACCAAGTGATATTCGGGAGCATGTTGATGATGATGATGAAAAGGGAAATAGCCTCAGACTAAAACTAGAAAAAGCTTTCTGGGAAACTACTCTGTGATATGTGTCATTATCTCACATAGATAATGGTTTCTTTACATTACGCAGCTTGGAAACTGTCATGGACGGATCCACAAAGGAACATTCAGGAGAACTTTGAGGACTATGGTGAAAAATGAAATATATTCAGAAAAAGACGGGAAAGAAGCTTTCTGCGAATCTGATTTTTGCTATGTTTATTCATCTCACATAGATGAAGCTTTCTTTACATTACACAGCTTGGAAACTCCCTCGTGGATAGATCCGCAAAGGGATATTTGGGATCGCATTGTGGCCTACAGTGATATCGGAAATAAAGTCAGATCAAAACGGGAGAAAAGCTTTCTGAGAAACTGCTTGGTGACGTGTGCATTCCACTCCGGGAGTTATAAATTTCTTCTCATAAGGCACAATTTGAACACTGTTCCTGTAAAACCAAAAGAGTGATATTCGCAGCACATTGAAGACTATGGCTAAATTGAAATTTCCAGTAAAAAACAGCAAGAAGCACTCGAAGGAACTACTCTCTAACATGTCCATTTTTACACAGTGTTAAAGCTTATTCTACATTTCCCAGTTTGAAAGTCAGTCTTTGAGAGTTCTGCGAAGGGATAGTAAGTGGCAACCGGAAGACTGTGTCGAGCAAGGAAATGTCTTCCATCGAATATTTGAGAGAAGCTTTCTGCGCAATTCTTTTGTGAAGTTTGAATTGATCTCATAGAGTTAAATCATTATTTGGATTGAGTAGTTTGAAATCACTTTTTCTCTGGAATCTGAGAAAGGACATTTGGAAATGCTCTTTAGAATATCCTGAAAAAGAAATAACCTCAGAGAGAAATCAGAAGGAAGCTTTCTGTCAAACTGTTCTTTGTCACGTGCATTCCGCTCACACAGTTTAGCTTCTCTTTTCATTGAGTAGTATCATAACACTGTTATTGTTTAGTATGCGAATTGATATTCTGGAGCTCTTTGAGACTTATGGTGAGAAAGGAAATGTCTTCAGATAGAAACTGGAGAGAACCTTTCTGAGGAGCTGCTTTGTGATGTGTGCCTTCCATTCACAGAATTCCACTCACAGAATGATGTGTGCATTCTACTCACAGAATGACGTGTGTATTCCACACACCTTCTTCTCCTAGAGGATTCCGGAATCCCTTTTGGAGAAAAAGCTACCAAGAGACATTCAGGAGTATAGGGAAGGCTATGGTGTGAAAGGAAGTATCTTCAGATAAAAACTGGAAAGAGGATTTCTGTGAAACTGCTTTGTGTTAGATATGTTTACTCATCTCGCATAGTTAAATCTTTTCTTATATTATGGAATTTGGAAAGTCCGTCATGCACGGATCCGTGAAGGGACATTCGGGAGCAAATTCAGGCCAACGGTGAAAGAGGAGGTATCTTCAGATAAAAAGTGGATGGAAGCTTTCTGAGAAACGAACTTGTGATGTATGCATTCCAATGAGGGAGTTATACCTGTTTTCTCACAAGGCAGTGTTTGAACACTGTTTCTGTGAAACCGAAAAAATGATATTTCAGAGCGCATTGAGGGCTATGGTGAATAGTCCCATATACTGAAATAAAATCGAGGAAGAAATGATCCAAGAATCTGCTCTCTGATAAGTGCATTCACTTCACAGAGTTAATGCTTACTCTATGTTGCCCAGTTTCAAAACTCTGTCTTTGAAGGATCTGTGAAGGGATATTTAGTGACGCCAGGAGGCTTGTGGTGAGCAAGGAAACATCTTCCGATGAAACCTGCAGAGAAACTTTCTGTGCAACTGCTTTGGATGTGTGTATTCGTCTCATAGAGTTAAACTGTTCATTGGATTGTACAGCTTGAAATCACTGTTTTTGTTCAATCTGAGGAAGGATATTTGGGAACGATCCTTAGAACATGGAGAAAGAAATATCCTCAGGTAAAATCCAGAAGGAAGCTTTCTGTGAAACTGCTCTGTGTCGCCTTAATGGCTCTCACTCAGTTAAGCCCCTCTTTTCATTGAGCAGTTTTCTAACCCTGTGTATGCTTAATGTGTGACGGGATATTCGGGAGCACTTTGAGGCTTACGGTGAAAAAGGAAATATGTTCAGACCAAAACTGGAGAGAAGCTTTCTGAGGAACTGCCTTGTGAGGTATGCATTCCACTCACAGTGTTATACCTCTCTTCTCATACAGCATCGGGAAACCCTTTTGGAGAAACAGGTACCAAGTGATATTCGGGAGCATGTTGGTGCTGATGGTGAAAAGGGAAATAGCCTCAGACTAAAACTGGAAAATCTTTCTAGGAAACTACTCTGTGATATGTGTAATCATCTCACATAGATAATGCTTTCTTTACATTATGCACCTTGGAAACTGTCATGGACGGATCCACGAAGGGACCTTGGGAGCACTTTGAGGACTATGGTGAAAAACGAAATATCTTCAGATCAGAATGGGAAAGAAGCTTTCTGTGAATCTGCTTTTGCTATGTTTATTCATCTCACATAGATGAAGCTTTCTTTACATTACACAGCTTGGAAACTCCTCATGGATGGATCCATGAAGGGATATTTGGGATCACATTCGGGCCTATAGTGAAATAGGAAATATAGTCAGATCAAAACGAGAGAGAAGCTTTCTGAGAAACTGCTTTGTGACGTGTGCATTCCACTCAGGGAGTTATAACTTTCTTCTCATAAGGCACAATTTGAACACTGTTCCTGTAAAACCAAAAGAGTGATATTCGAGCACATTGAAGACTATGGCAAAATTGAAATGTCCAATAAAAACAGAAAGAAGCACTCGAAGAAACTGCTCTCTGACATGTCCATTTTACACAGGGTTAAAGCTTACTCTACATTTCCCAGTTTGAAAGTCGGTCTTTGAGGGTTCTGTGAAGGGATAGTAAGTGGCAACCGGAGGCCTGTGTCGAGCAAGGAAATGTCTTCCATCGAATATTTGAGAGAAGCTTTCTGTGCAACTCTTTTGTGAAGTTTGTGCTCATCTCATAGAGTTAAATCATTCTTTGGATTGAGTAGTTTGAAATCACTGTTTCTGTGGAATCTGAGAAAGGACATTTGGAAATGCTCTTTAGAATATCCTGAAAAGAAATATCTTCAGATAAAAACTGGAAAGAAGCTTTCTGTGAAACTGCTCTGTGTCACGTGAATTCCACTCACACAGTTAAGCTTCTCTTTCATTGAGCAGTATCATAACACTGTTTTTGTTTAGTCTGTGAAGGATATTCAGGAGTGCTTTGAGGCTTATGGTGAGAAAGGAAACGTCTTCAGATAGAAACTGGAGAGAAGCTTTCTGAGGAGCTGCTTTGTGACGTGTGCATTCCACTCACAGAATTCCACTCACAGAATGACGTGTGCATTCCACTCACCTTTCTTCTCCTAGAGGATTCTGGAATCCTTTTGGAGAAAAAGCTACCAAGAGACATTTGGGAGTATAGGGATGGCTATGGTGAAAAGGAAATATCCTCAGACAAAACTGGAAAGAAGATTTCTGTGAAACTGCTTTGTGTTAGATATATTTATTCATCTCACATAGTTAAAACTTTCTTTATATTACACAGTTTGGAAACTCCGTCATGCACGGATCCGTGAAGGGACATTCGGGAGCACATTCAGGCCTACAGTGAAAGAGGAGATATCTTCAGATAAAAACTGGAGAGAAGCTTTCTGAGAAACGACTTTGTGATGTATGCATTCCACTCAGGGAGTTATACCTCTTTTCTCACAAGGCAGTGTTTGAACACTGTTCCTGTGAAACCGAAAAGTGATATTTGGAGCGCATTGAGGACTATGGCGAATAGTGAAATATACTGAAATAAAATCGAGGAAGAAGCGTTCCAAGAATCTGCTCTCTGATATGTGCATTCACTTCACAGAGTTAATGCTTACTCTATGTTGCCCAGTTTCGAAACTCTGTCTTTGAAGGATCTGTGAAGGGATATTTAGTGACGTCCGGAGGCTTGTGGTGAGCAAGGAAATGTCTTCCGATGAAACCTGCAGAGAAACTTTCTGAGCAACTGCTTTGTGATGTGTGTATTCATCTCATAGAGTTAAACCGTTCTTTGGATTGAGCAGCTTGAAATCACTGTTTTTGTGGAATCTGAGGAAGGACATTTGGGAACGATCCTTAGAACATGGAGAAAGAAATATCCTCAGGTAAAATCCAGAAGGAAGCTTTCTGTGAAACTGCTCTGTGTCATCTTAATGGCTCTCACTCAGTTAAGCCCCTTTTCATTGAGCAGTTTTCTAACCCTGTGTATGCTTAGCATGTGATGGGATATTCGGGAGCACTTTGAGGCTTACGGTGAAAAAGGAAATATGTTCAGACCAAAACTGGAGAGAAGCTTTCCGAGGAACTGCTTTGTGACGTGTGCATTCCACTCACAGTGTTATACCTCTCTTCTCTTACAGCTTTGGGGAAACCCATTTGGAGAAACAGGTACCAAGTGATATTCGGGAGCATGTTGATGCCGATGGTGAAAAGGGAAATAGCCTCAGACAAAACTGGAAAGAAGCTTTCTAGGAAACTACTCTGTGATATGTGTAATCATCTCACATAGATAAAGCTTTCTTTACATTGCACAACTTGGAAACTGTCATGGACGGATCCACGAAGGACCTTCGGGAGCACATTCAGGACTATGGTGAAAAGGAAATATCTTCAGATAAAAACTGGAAAGAAGCTTTCTGTGAATCTGCTTTTGCTATGTTTATTCATCTCACATAGATGAAGCTTTCTTTACATTATGCAGCTTGGAAACTCTCATGGATGGATCCACGAAGGGATATTTGGGATCACATTCGGGCCTATGGTGAAATAGGAAATATAGTCAGATAAAAACTGGAGAGAAGCTTTCTGAGAAACTGCTTGTGATGTGTGCATTCCACTCAGGGAGTTATAACTTTCTTCTCATAAGGCACAGTTTGAACACTGTTCCTGTAAAACCAAAAGAGTGATATTCGAGCACATTGAAGACTATGGCAAAAAGTGAAATGTCGTCCAATAAAAAACTCAAAGAAGCACTAGAAGAAACTGCTCTCTGACATGTTCATTCTTTTCACAGGGTTAATGCTTACTCTACATTTCCCAGTTTGAAAGTCAGTGTTTGAGGTTCTGCGAAGCGATAGTAAGTGTGAACCGGAGGCCTGTATCGAGGAAGGAAATGTCTTCCATCGAATATTTGAGAGAGGCTTTCTGCATGAAACTTTTGTGAAGTTTGTGCTCATCTCATAGAGTTAAATCATTCTTTGGATTGAGTAGTTTGAAATCACTGTTTCTGTGGAATCTGAGAAAGGACATTTGGAAACGCTCTTTAGAATATCCTGAAAAGAAATAACCTCAGAGAGAAACCAGAAGGAAGCTTTCTGTGAAACTGCTCTGTGTCACGTGAATTCCGCTCACACAGTTAAGCTTCTCTTTTCATTGAGCAGTATCATAACACTGTTTTTGTTTAGTCTGTGAAGGGATATTCAGGAGCACTTTGAGGCTTACAGTGAGAAAGGAAACGTCTTCAGATAGAAACTGGAGAGAAGCTTTCTGAGGAGCTGCTTTGTGACGTGTGCATTCCACTCACAGAATTCCACTCACAGAATGACGTGTGCATTCCACTCACAGAATGACGTGTGCATTCCACTCACCTTTTTTCTTGGAGCGGATTCCAATATCCCTTTTGGAGAAAAGGCTACCAAGACACCTTTGGGAGTATAGGGATGGCTATGGTGAAAAGGAAATATCCTCAGACAAAAACTGGAAAGAAGATTTCTGTGAAACTGCTTTGTGTTAGATATATTTATTCATCTCGCATAGTTAAAACTTTTCTTATATTACACAGTTTGGAAATCTGTCATTCACAGATCCTCAAATGGATATTTGGGAGCACATTCAGGCCTACTGTGAAAGAGGAGATATCTTCAGATAAAAAGTGGAGAGAAGCTTTCTGAGAAACGACTTTGTGATGTATGCATTCCACTCAGGGAGTTATACCTCTTTTCTCACAAGGCAGTGTTTGAACACTGTTCCTGTGAATCCAAAAATGTGACATTTCGGAGTGCATTGAGGACTATGGTGAATAGTGAAATATACTGAAATAAAATCGAGGAAGAAGCGTTTCAAGAATCTGCTCTCTGATATGTGCATTCACTTCACAGAGTTAATGCTTACTCTATGTTGCCCAGTTTCGAAACTCTGTCTTTGAAGAATCTGTGAAGGGATATTCAGGAGCACTTTGAGGCTTATGGTGAGAAAGGAAACGTCTTCAGATAGAAACTGGAGAGAAGCTTTCTGAGAAACTGCTTTGTGATGTATGTATTCGTCTCATAGAGGTAAGTCATTCTCTGGATGGAACAGCTTGAAATCATTGTTTTTCTGTAATCTGAGCAAGGACATTTGGGAACGATCCTTAGAACATGGAGAAAGAAATATCCTCAGGTAAAATCCAGAAGGAAGCTTTCTTTGAAACGGCTCTGTGTCATCTTAATGTCTCTCACTCAGTTAAGCCCCTCTTTCATTGAGCAGTTTTCTAATCCTGAGTATGCTTAGCGTGTGACAGGATATTTGGGAGCACTTTGAGACTTATGGTGATAAAGGAAATATGTTCAAACCAATACTGGAGAGAAACTTTCCGAAGAACTGCATTGTGACGTGTGCATACCACTCACAGTGTTATACCTCTCTTCTCATACAGCATCGGGGAAACCCTTTTGGAGAAACAGGTACCACGTTATATTCGAGCATGTTGGTGCCAATGGTGAAAAGGGAAATAGCCTCAGACTAAAACTGGAAAAAGCTTTCTAGGAAACTACTCTGTGATATGTGTAATCATCTCACATAGATAAAGGTTTCTTTACATTACCCAGCTTGGAAACTGTCATGGACGAATCCACGAAGGGACTTCTGGGAGCACTTTGAAGACTATGGTGAAAATCAAAATATCTTCAGATTAGAACGGGAAAGAAAGTTTATGTGAATCTGCTTTTTGCTATGTTTATTCTTCTCACATAGATGAAGCTTTCATTACATTAAACAGCTTGGAAACTCCCTCATGGATGGATCCACGAATGGATACTTGGGGTCACATTCGGGCCTATGTTGAAATAGGAAATATAGTCAGATCCAAATGGGAGAGAAGCATTCTGAGGAGCTGCTTGGTGACCTGTGCATTCCACTCAGGGAGTTATAACTTTCTTCTCATAAGGCATAATTTGAACACTGTTCCTGTAAAACCAAAAGAGTTATATTCGGAGCACATTGAAAAGTATGACAAAATTCAAATATTCAGTAAAAAACAGAAAGAAGGAAATGAAGAAACTGCTCTCTGTCATGTCCATTTTTACACAGGGTTAAAGCTTACTCTACATTTCCCAGTTTGAAAGTTGGTCTTTGAGAGTTCTGTGAAAGGATAGTAAGTGGCAACCAGAGGCCTGTGTCATGCAAGGAAATGTCTTCCATCGAATATTTGACAGAACCTTTTTGCGCAACTATTTTGTGAAGTTTGGGTTCATCTCACAGAGTTAAATCATTCTTTGGATTGTGTAGTTTGGAATCACTGTTTCTGTGGAATCTGAGAAAACACATTTCGAAACGCTCTTTAGAATATCCTGAAATTGAAATAACTTCAGAGACAAACAAGAAGGAAGCTTTCTGTGAAACTGCTTTGTGTCATGTGAATTCCGCTCACACAGTTAAACTTTTCTTTTCATTGAGCAGTATCATAAAACTGTTTTTGTTTAGTCTGCAAAAGGAGATTCAGGAGTGCTTTGAGGCTTACGGTGAGAAAGGAAACGTCTTCAAATAGAAACTGGAGAGAAGCTTTCTGAAAAGCTGCTTTGTGAAGTGAGCATTCCACTCACAGAATTCCACTCACAGAATGACGTGTGCATTCCACTCACAGAATGACGTGTGCATTCCACTCACCTTTCTTCTCCTAGAGGATTCCGGAATCCTTTTGGAGAAAAAGCTACCAAGAGACATTCGGGAGTATAGGGATGGCTATGGTGAAAAAGGAAATATCCTCAGACAAAAACTGGAAAAAAGATTTCTGTGAAACTCCTTTGTGTTAGATGTATTTATTCATCTCGCTTAGTTAAAACTTTTCTTATATTACTCAATTTGGAAACTCTGTCATGCACGGATCTGCGAAGGGATATTTGGAAGCACATTCAGGCCTACAGTGAAAGAGGAGATATCTTCAGATCAAAAGTGGAGAGAAGCTTTCTGAGAAACGAGTGTGTGACGTATGCATTCCACTCAGGGAGTTACACATCTTTTCTCACAAGGCAGTGTTTGAACACTGTTTCTGTGAAACCGAAAAAGTGATATTTCAGAGTGCATTGAGGACTATTCCGAATAGTGAAATATACTGAAATAAAATTGAGGAAGAAGCGTTCCAAGAATCTGCTCTCTGATATGTGCATTCACTTCACAGAGTTAATGCTTACTCTATGTTGACCAGTTTTGAAAATCTCTCTTTGAAGAATCTGTGAAGGGATATTTAGTGACGCCAGGAGGCTTGTGGTGACCACGGAAACGTCTTCCGATGAAACCTACAAAGAAACTTTCTGACAAACTCCTTTCTGATGTGTGTATTCGTCTCATAGAGTGAAACCGTTCTTTGAATTGTACAGCTTGAAATCACGTTTTTTGTGGAATCTGAGGAAGGACATTTGGGAATGATCCTGAGACCATGGAGAAAGAAATATCCTCAGGGAAAATCCAGAAGGAAGCTTTCTGTGAAACTACTCTGTGTCTTCTTAATGCCTCTCACTCAGTTAAGCCCCTCTTTTCAATGAGCAGTTTGCTAACCCTGTGTATGCTTAGCATGTGACGGGATATTCGGGAGCACTTTGAGGCTTATGGTGTAAAAGGAAATATGTTCAGATCAAAACTGGATAGAAGCTTTCCAAGGAACTGCCTTGTGACGTGTGCATTCCACTGACAGTGTTATACCTCACTACTCATACAACGTCGGGGAATCCCTTTTGGAGAAACTGGTAGCAAGTGATAGTCGGTAGCATGCTGATGACGATGGTGAAAAGGGAAATAGGTTCAGACTAAAACTGGAAAAAGCTTTCTAGGAAACTACTCTTTGTTATGTGTAATCATCTCACATAAATAATGGTTTCTTTTTATTACGCAGATTGGAAACTGTCATGTACGAATCCACGAAGGGACCTTCGGGAGCACTTTGAGGACTATGGTGAAAAACGAAATATCTTCAGAAAAAAATGGTAAGAAACTTTCTGTGAATCTGCTTTTTGCTATGTTTATTCATCTCACATAAATGAAGCTTTCTTTATATTACACAGCTTGGAATCTCCCCCGTGGATGGATCCGCAAAGGGATATTTGGGACCACATTCAGGCCTATAGTGAAATAGGAAATATAGTCAGATGAAAACGGGACAGAAGTGTTCTGAGAAACTGTTTGGTGACGTGTGCATTTCACTCGGGGAGTTCTAACTTTCTTCTCATAAGGTACAATTTGTACACTGTTCCTGTAAAACCAAAAGAGTTATATTAGGAGCACATTGAAAGACTATGGCAACATTGAAATGTCCAATAAAAAACAGAAAGAAACACTCGAAGAAACTGCTCTCTGACATGTCCATTTTTACACAGGGTTAAAGCTTTCTCTACATTTCCCAGTTTGAAAGTTGGTCTTTGAGGGTTCTGGGAAGGATAGTAAGTGGCAACCAGAGGCCTGTGTGAGCAAGGAAATGTCTTCCATGAATATTTGAGAGAAGCTTTCTGCACAACTCTTTGTGATGTTTGTATTCATCTCATAGAGTTAAATCATTCTTTGGATTGAGCAGTTTGAAATCACTGTTTCTGTGGAATCTGAGAAGGACATTTGGAAAGGCTCTTCAGAATATCCTGAAAAGAAATAACCTCAGAGAGAAACCAGAATGAAGCTTTCTGTGAAACTGCTCTGTGTCAGTGAATTCCTCACACAGTTAAGCTTCTCTTTCATTGAGCGTATCATAACACTGTTTTTGTTTAGTCTGTGAAGGGATATTCAGGAGTGCTTTGAGGCTTATGGTGAGAAAGGAATGTCTTCAGATAGAAACTGGAGAGAAGCTTTCTGAGGAGCTGATTTGTGACGTGCATTCCACTCACAGAATTCCACTCACAGAAATATATTCCACTCACCTTTCTTCTAGAGGATTCCGGAATCCTTTTGGAGAAAAGCTACCAAGAGACATTCGGGAGTATAGGATGGCTATGGTGAAAAGGAAATATCCTCAGACAAAAAACTGGAAAGAAGATTTCTGTGAAACTGCTTTGTGTTAGATATATTTATTCATCTCACATAGTTAAAACTTTCTTATATTTCAGTTTGAAACTCCGTCATGCACGGATCCATGAAGGGACATTCGGGAGCACATTCAGGCCTATGGTGAAAGAGGAGATATCTTCAGATAAAACTGGAGAGAAGCTTGAGAAACTACTTTGTGATGTATGCATTCCACTCAGGGAGTTATACCTCTTTTCTCACAGGCAGTGTTTGAACACTGTTTGAAACCTGCAGAGAAGAGTTAAACATTGAGCAGCTTGAAATCACTGTTATCTGAGGAAGGACAATATGGAGAAAGAAATATCCTCAGGTAAAATCCAGAAGGAAGTTTTCTGTGAAACCCTCTCTTTCATTGAGCAGTTTTCTAACCCTGTGTATTTTGAGTGAAAAGAAATATGTTCATTCCACTCTCATACAGTTTTGAGAAACAGGTACCAAGTGATATTCGGGAGCATGTTGATGTTGATGGTGAAAAGGGAAAGACAAAAAACTGAAAGAAGCTTCTAGGAAACTACTGATATGTGTAATCAGATCTTTCTTTACATTATCCATGAAGGACCTCGAGCACATTGGACTATGGTGAAAAGGAAATATCTTCAGATAAAACTGGAAAGAAGTTTTCTGTGAATCTGCTTTTGCTATGTTTATTCATCTCACATAGATGAAGCTTTACATTATGCAGCTTGAAAGGATGGATCAAGGGATATTTGGGATCACATTCAGGCCTATGGTGAAAAGAAATATAGTCAGATAAAACTGGAGAGAAGCTTTCTGAGAAACTGCTTGGTGTGCATTCCACTCAGGGAGTTATAACTTTCTTCTCATAAGGCACAGTTTGAACACTGTTCCTGTAAAACCAAAAGAGTGATATTTGGAGCACATTGAAGACTATGGCAAAAGTAAATGTCAATAAAAACAGAAAGAAGCACTCAAGAAACTGCTCTCTGACATGTCCATTGTTTTTCACAGGGTTAAAGCTTACTCTACATTTCCCAGTTTGAAAGTCCTGTCTTTGAGGGTTCTCAAAGGATAGTAAGTGGCAACTGAGGCCTGTGAGCAAGGAAATGTCTTCCATCGAAAATTGAGAGAAGCTTTCTGACAACTGCTTTGTGATGTTTGTATTCATCTCATAGAGTTAAATCATTCTTTGGATTGAGCATTTGAAATCACTGTTTGTGGAATCTGAGAAAGGACATTTGGAAACCTTTAGAATATCCTGAAAAGAAATAACCTCAGAGAAAACCAGAAGGAAGCTTTCTGTGAAACTGCTCTGTGTCATGAATTCACTCACACAGTTAAGCTTCTCTTTTCATTGAGCTTTATCATAACACTGTTTTTGTTTAGTCTGTGAAGGATATTCAGGAGCTTTGAGGCTTATGGTGAGAAAGGAAATGTCTTCAGATAGAAACTGAGAGAAGCTTTCTGAGGAGCTGCTTTTGTGACGTGTGTATTCCACCACAGAAATATACCTTTATCTTCTCATAGAGGATTCGCTTTTGGAGAAAAAGCTACCAAGATATACGAGTATAGAGGCTATGGTGAAAAGGAAATATCCTCAGACAAAAACTGAAAGAAGATTTCTGTCAAACTGCTTTGTGTTAGATATATTTATTCATCTCATAGAGTTAAAACTTTTCTATTATGCAGTTTGGAGACTCTGTCATGCACGGATCGGAAGGACATTGGGAGCACATTCAGGCCTATGGTGAAAGAGGAGATATCTTCAGATAAAACTGGATAGAAGCTTTCTGAGAAACTACTTTGTGATGTATGCATTCCACTCAGGAGTTATACCTCTTTTCTCACAAGGCAGTGTTTGAACACTGTTCCTGTGAAACAAATGATATTTTGGAGCGCATTGAGACTATGGCTGAATAGTGAAATATACTGAAATAAACAGGAAGAAGCGTTCCAAGAATCTGTCTCTCTGATATGTATTCACTTCACAGAGTTAATGCTTACTCTATGTTGCCCAGTTTGAAAACTCTGTCTTTGAAGAATCTGTGAAGGGATATTTAGTGACGCCTGGAGGCTAGTGTGAGCTGGAAACTCTTGATGAAACCTGCAGAGAAACTTTCTGAGCAACTGCTTTGTGATGTGTGTATCTGTCTCATAGAGTTAAACATTTTGATTGAGCAGGTTGAAATGACTGTTTTTTTGTGGAATCTGAGGAAGACATTTGGGAAGATCCTTAGAATATGGACAAAGAAACATACTCAGAAATCCAGAAGGAAGCTTTCTGTGAAACTACTTCCTCTGTGTGTGAATTCCACTCTGCAGTTGCTTCTTTCATTGAGCAGTTTTCAACCCTGTGTATTATTGTGATGAAATGGGATTTGGAGCATTTGAGGCTACGTGAAAAGAAATATGTTTAGATGAAACTGAGAGAAGCTTCCAATGAATTTGTGATGTGCATTCCACTCACAGTGTTATACCTCCTTTCATACAGCATCAGAAACCTTTGGAGAAGGTACCAAGTGATATTCAGCATGTTGAGCTGATGGTGAAAAGGAAATAGCCTCAGAAAAACTGGAAAGAAGCTTTAGGAAACTACTGTGTGATATGTGTAATCACTCACATAGATAAAGCTTTACATTACAGACTTGAAACTGTCTTTACTGAGAGGAAAGAGATTGAGAGCATACATTCAGACTATGGTGAAAAGGAAATATCTTCAGATAAAAACTGAAAGAAGCTTTCTGTGAATCTGCTTTTGTTATGTTTCTTCATCTCACATAGATGAAGCTTTCTTTATTACAGCTTGAACCCATGGATGGATCACAAGGATATTTTGGGATCACATTCGGCCTATGTGAAATAGGAAAATAGTCAGATAAAACTGGAGAGAAGCTTTCTGAGAAACTGCTTGAGTGAAGTGCATTCCACTCAGGGTTATACTCTTTTCATAAGGCACAGTGTTTGAACACTGTTCCTGAAAACCAAAAGAGTGATATTCGAGCACATTGAAGACTATGGCAAAAAAAGTGAAATGTCGCCAATAAAAAATAGAAGAATCCAAGAAACTGTCTCTGACATGTCCATTCTTTTCACAGGTTAAAGCTTACTCTACATTTCCAGTTTGAAGTCAGTCTTTGAGGTTCTGCAAGGGATAGTAAGTGGCAAACTGAGGCCTGTGTGTGAGCAAGGAAATGTCTTCCATCGAAAATTGAGAGAAGTTTCCACAACTCTTTGTGATGTTGTATTCATCTCATAGAGTTAAATCATTCTTTGATTGAGCAGTTTGAAATCACTGTTTCTGTGGAATCTGAGAAAGGACATTTGGAAACTCTAGAATATCCTGAAAAGAAATAACCTGAGAAAACCAGAAGGAAGCTTTGAGAACTGCTCTGTGTCACTGAATTCCGCTCACACAGTTCTTTTCATTGAGCAGTATCATAAATGTTTTGTTTATCTGCTGGGATATTCTAGGAGCACTTTGAGTTTATGGGTGAGAAAGGAATGTTCAGAAAGAAACTGGAGAGAAGCTTTCTAGAGGAGCTGCTTTTGACGTGCATTCCACTCACAGAAATATACCTCTTCCTAGAGGATTCCGAGAAAGAAAATTCTACCAAGAGACATTCTGAATATAGGACTAGGTGAAAAAAAGGAAATCAAAAAAACTGGAAAGAATATTTCTGTGAAACTGCTTTCCTGTTAGATATATTTCATCTTGCATAGCAAACTTTCTTATATTATGCAGTTTGAAATGAGTTTGGACCATGCATTTGGAGCACATTCAGGCCTACAGGTGAAAGAGGAGATATCTTCAGATAAAACTGGATAGAAGCTTCTGAGAAACTACTTGTGATGTATGCATTCACTCGGGAGTTATACCTTTTTTCTAAGGCAGTGTTTGAACACTGTTCCTGTGAAACCGAAAAAGTGATATTTCAGGCATTGAGGACTATGGCAAAAAAGTGAAATATCCTGAAATAAAACAGGAAAGAAGTCCAAGAATCTCTCTGATATGTGCATTCACTTCACAGAGTTAAATTTTACTATGTTGCCCAGTTTCGAAACTGTCTTGTTCTAGAATCTGAAGGATATTTAGTGACGCTGGAGGCTTGTGGTGAGCAAGGAAACGTCTTCTGATGAAACCTGAGAGAACTTTCTGAGCAACTGCTTTTGTGTGTATTCATCTCAAGAGTTAAATCTTCTTTGGATTGACAGTTGAAATCACTGTTTTGTGGAATCTGAGGAAGGACATTTGGGAACGATCCTTAGAATATGGAGAAAGAAATATCCTCAGTAAAATCCAGAAGGAAGCTTTCTGTGAAACTACTCTGTGTCTGTTAATTCTCTCACAGTTAAGCCTTCATTGAGCAGTTTTATAACCCTGTTCTGTATGTGTCTGGGGATATTTGGGAGCACTTTGAGGCTTACGGTGAAAAGGAAATATGTTCAGACCGAAACTGGAGAGAAGCTTGAGGAACTGCTTGTGATGTCCTTCCACTCACAGAAATATACCTCTTTCTCATACAGGATTCCGAACCCTTTGAGGTACCAAGAGATATTCGGGAGTACATAGTTGATGCTATGGTGAAAAGGAAATATCCTCAGACAAAACTGGAAAGAAGATTTAGAAACTCTCTGTGATATGTGTATTCATCTCACATAGATAAAGCCTTTATTATGCAGTTGAAACTCTGTCATGACCATGAAGGACATTTGAGCATTCAGGCTATGGTGAAAGAGGAGATATCTTCAGATAAAATAAAGAAGCTTTCAGAATCTGCTTGCTATGTATTCCTCTGTGATTTACATATTAGCTTGAAACTCTTTTTCACAAGGCAGTGTTTGAACACATTTCTGTAAGGAAAAAGGACAAGTGATTTATGAGAGCTTTGAGACTGCATGTGTGAAATATACTGAACAAACTTCTCTCGAACAGTTGAAGTTTCAAACCAAAGAATCTGTTTGAGATATGCATTCACTTCACAGAGTGATGCTAAAAGAAAGAAGCACGAAACTGCTCTGAAATGTCCATTCTTTCACAGTTAAAGCACTATATTTAGTGATGGAGAGGTTCTGTAGTGGAAACATCTCCGAAGGAAACCTGCAGAGTAGAGCTTCTGAGCAACTGCTTTGTGATGTGTGTATTCGTCTCATAGAGTTTTAACCATTCTTTGGATTGACAGCTTGAAATCACTGTTTTGTGGAATCTGGAAGGACATTTGGGAAATCCTTAGAACATTGAAAAAGAAATACCCTCAGAGAAAACAGAAGGTTTCTGTGAATCTGCCCTGTGTCACTTAATTCCTCTCAGTTAGTTATCCCTTTTTCATTGAGCAGTTTTTGAACCTCTGTATGTTTAGATGTGATGGACATTCTGAGCATTTGAGGCCACGGTGAAAAAGGAAATATGTCTATGAAAACTGAGAGAAGAAGTTTCTGAGGAATTGCTTTGTGACGTGCATTCCAGAAATGTTATCCTCTTCTCATTTAGGATCAGAAACTTAGGGAAGTCGTGATAGAGAGTATGTTGATGGCTAAAAGTGAAAGGAAATATCTCAGACAAAATTGTGAAAGAAGCTTTCAGGAAGGTACTCTGTGATATATGAAATCATCTTCCATAGTTAAAACTCATATTATTGCAGTTTGAAATACTGTCATGGAGATCCCATGGAAGGACTTTGGAGTCTCAGATATGTGAAAAAGGAGATATCAGATAAAACAGGAAAGAATTTGAGTTGACACTGTGATGTAAGCATTCATCTCACTAGGAGTATTTCTTCTTAAGCCGCAGTTGAAACTCCCTATTCATCTGAATGCTTTTAATTGAGCCCAAGAATAGGAAATATAGAAGATAATTGTGAGAAGCGAAACTCTGATGTGTGCATTCCACTCAGGAGAGTTTAACTTTCTCATGTTGCCAAGTTTGAACTTGTCTGAAAGAAAAAGGATATGGAGACTGAGACTATGGTGAAAAAGGAAATGTCAGAAAACAGAAGAAATTAGAGCATTCTTGTGATATGTATCATCTCACAGAGTTAAACTTCTTCATTGAGCAGTTTGAAATCAAGTTTTGAGGATGGAAGGGACGGGAACCAGATTTTGTGTATAGAGAAATAAATATCCCCAGAAAATGGAAGGAAGCTTTCAAACTGTAGTTGTTGTTTCAGCATCTAAAGAGTGGCTTTTCTTAAGTGGAGCAGTTTCTAAACCTCTAATCAGAGGGATATTGGATGGATTCTATGAAAAGGAAATATCAAGAACAGAATGGAGAGAAGCTTTGAAACTGTAATTGTTGCATCCAGTTACCTCTCACAGGGTGATTGGAGTCATATCATAACACTTCAACAGTTGTTATGCCAGATATGGAGCTGGAAGGAGATATGAGAAAGGAAAGGTCAGTGAAACTGCACCTAGGTGCAAAGACTTACATGTCCTTACTGGCAAGCACTCTACATTGTTCTCATCTAGGAATTCACTGGAAGTATTGAGCACTATAGGCTGAAAAAGGCTTTCAGGAAACTGGAAGCTTTTAGTGTTCTGCCTTTGTATGTTATCATCTCATTTAAGCTTTTTTATCATGCATGTGTGCTCTCTGGCCTGGGGTTGACATGAAAGAGCTGCTAAAAGGAATGCAGAGTCAGTGTGAGCCATTCTGGAAATATAAAACAGAATTTACTCATCTCTTTGTGTGAGCATCATCTCACCTTTGAAGTTTTCTTAAATGTCAGACACTGTCAGAAATGAAATAGAAAAAATGTATCTAAATATGTATAGAAAAATCATTTAGAAAGAACATTTTCTGCAGCTGATTTTCTGAATTTTAATAATTCTTTTAATTTGAAATTTAGTTTGAAATCATGAGCTACCAAGAGAAATTGAACAGAACTATGGAAAAAGGAAATATCCTCAGACAAAAACTGAAAGAAGACTTTCGTGCTTTTTGTGTTAGAGTATTTTCACTATGTTAACTTTTCTATTTATGTTTGAAATCATGCAGGATCAGACAGGGAGCATTAGGTACCTATGAAAGAGGAGATATCTTCAGATAAAAAGGATAGAAGCTTTCTGAGAAACTTGTGATGTATGCATTCCAAGAGTTATATTTTCTCACAGTAATTTCTTTCCTGTGAAATAAAATTGGATATATTGGAGAATATGGTGAAAAGGGAAATATCTGAAATAAATTGAGAGAAGAAGCCCTGATCTGCTCTGATATGTGCATTCACTTCAGAGATTAATCTACTCATGGAGCCCTGTGTCCTTTGATCCACAGTGAAGGGATATTTAGTGAATCTTCAGGTGAGCAAAGGAAACTCCCTGATGAAAACTGCAGAGAAATTTCTGTAACTGCTCATGTTGTATTTCATCTTGAGGTCCTAGGTTAAACTCTGGTTTACAGCTTGAAACACTGCCTGTATCTCAAGTCATTTAACCACTTGCAAATAAAGATCAGAAATCAGGTAAGGAATTTCAGAAAAGGAACTGGAAGAAAATCTGAAACTTTCTGTCTTTATTTTCATTTTTCATGTTTTTTTTTTTTTTTTTTATTTTTATTATACTTTAAGTTCTAGGGTACATGTGCATAACGTGCAGGTTTGTTACATATGTATACTTGTTATGTTGGTGTGCTGCACCCATCAACTGTCAGCACCCATCAATTCATCATTTATATCAGGTATAACTCCCAATGCAATCCCTCCTCCCTCCTCCCATGATAAGCCCCAGTGTGATGTTCCTTGAGTCCAAGTGATCTCATTGTTCAGTTCCCACCTATGAGTGAGAACATATATGTGTTTGGTTCTTCTTGTGATAGTTTGCTAAGAATGATGGTTTCAGCTGCATCCATGTCCCTACAAAGGACGCAAACTCATCCTTTTTTATGGCTGCATAGTATTCCATGGTGTATATGTGCTACATTTTCTTAATCCAGTCTGTCACAGATGGACATTTGGGTTGATTCCAAGTCTTTGCTATTGTGAATAGTGCTGCAATAAACATGTGTGCATGTGTCTTTGTAGTAGAATAATTTATAATCCTTTGGGTATATACAGTAGTGGATGGCATATATGGTACATCTAGTTCTAGATCCTTGAGGAATCGCCATACTGTTTTCCATAATGGTTGAACTAGTTTACAATCCCACCAACAGTGTAAAAGTGTTCCTATTTCTCCACATCCTCTCCAACACCTGTTGTTTCCTGATTTTTAATGATGGCTATTCTAACTGGTGTGAGATGGTATCTCATTGTGGTTTTGATTTGCATTTCTGATGGCGAGTGATGATGAGCATTTTTTCATGTGTCTGTTGGCTGTATGAATGTCTTTTGAGAAATGTCTGTTCATATCCTTGCCCACTTTTGATGGGGTTGTTTGTTTTTTTCTTGTATATTTGTTTGAGTTCTTTGTAGATTCTGGATATTAGCCTTTGTCAGATGAGAGTAGATTGCAAAAATTTTCTCCCATTCTGTAGGTTGCCTGTTCACTCTGATGGTAGTTTCTTTTGCTGTGCAGAAGCTTTTTAGTTTAATTAGATCCCATTTGTCAAGTTTGGCTTTTGCTGCCATTGCTTTTGGTGTTTTAGACATGAAGTCCTTGCCCATGCCTATGTCCTGAATGGTACTACCTAGATTTTCTTCTACGGTTTTTATGGTATTAGGTCTAACATTTAAGTCTCTAATCCATCTTGAATTAATCTTTGTATAAGGTGTAAGAAAAGGATCCAGTTTCAGCTTTCTACTTATGGCTAGCTAATTTTCCCAGCACCATTTATTAAATAGGGAATCCTTTCCCCATTTCTTGTTCCTCTCAGGTTTGTCAAAGATCAGATGGCTGTAGATGTGTGGTATTATTTCTGAGGACTCTGTTCTGTTCCATTGGTCTATATGTCTGTTTTGGTACCAGTACCATGCTGTTTTGGTTACTGTAGCCTTGTAGTATAGTTTGAAGTCAGGTAGCGTGACACCTCCAACTTTGTCCTTTTGACTTAGGATTGTCTTGGCAATGCAGGCTCTTTTTTGGTTCCATATGAACTTTAAAGCAGTTTTTTCCAATTCTGTGAAGAAACTCATTGGTAGCTTGATGGGGATGGCATTAAATCTATAAATAACCTTGGGCAGTATGGCCATTTTCACGATATTGATTCTTCCTATCCATGAGCATGGTATGTTCTTCCATTTGTTTGTGTCCTCTTTTATTTCACTGAGCAGTGGTTTGTAGTTCTCCTTGAAGAAGTCCTTTACATCCCTTGTAAGTTGGATTCCTAGGTATTTTATTCTCTTTGAAGCAATTGTGAATGGAAGTTCATTCCTGATTTGGCTCTCTGCTTGTCTGTTACTGGTGTATAAGAATGCTTGTGATTTTTGCACATTAATTTTGTATCCTGAGATTTTGCTGAAGTTCCTTATCAGCTTAAGGAGATTTTGGGCTGAGACGATAGGGTTTTCTAAATATACAATCATGTCATCTGCAAACAGGGACAATTTGACTTCTTCTTTTCCTAACTGAATACCCTTGATTTCTTTCTCTTGCCTGATTGCCCTAGCATCCCTGTCTTGTGCCAGTTTCAAAGGGAATTTTTCCAGTTTTTGCTCATTCAGTATGATATTAGCTGTGGGTCTGTCGTAAATAGCTCTTATTATTTTGAGTTACGTTCCATCAATACCGAATTTATTGAGCGTTTTTAGTGTGAAGGGCTGCTGAATTTTGTCAAAAGCCTTTTCTGTATCTATTGAGATAATCATGTGGTTCTTGTCTTTGGTTCTGTTTATATGCTGGATTACGTTTATTGATTTGTGAATGTTGAACCAGCCTTGCATCCCAGGGATGAAGCCCACTTGTTCATGGTGGATAAGCTTTTTGATGTGCTGCTGAATCCGGTTTGCCAGTATTTTATTGATTTTTCCATCAATGTTCATCAGGGATATTGGTCTAAAATTCTCTTTTTTTGTTGTGTCTCTGCCAGGCTTTGGTATCAGGATGATGTTGGCCTATAAATGAGTTAGGAGGATTCTCTTTTCTATTGATTGGAATAGTTTCAGAAGGAATGATACCAGCTCCTCCTTGTACCTCTGGTAGAATTCAGCTGTGAATCCATCTGGTCCTGGGCTTTTTTTGGTGGGTAGGCTATTCATTGTTGCTCAATTTCAGAGCCTGCTATTGGTCTATTCAGGGATTCAACTTCTTCCAGGTTTAGTCTCGGGAGAGTGTAAGTGTCCAGGAAATTATCCATTTCTTCTAGATTTTCTAGTTGATTTGCGAGAGGTGTTTATAGTATTCTCTGATGGTAGTTTGTATTTCTGTGGGGTTGGTGGTGATATCCCTGTTATCATTTTTATTGCATCTATTTGATTCTCTCTCTTTCTTCTTTATTAGTCATGCTAGCGGTCTGTCAATTTTGTTGATCTTTTCAAAAACCAACTCCTGGATTCATTGATTTTTGGAGGGTTTTTTGTGTATCTATCTCCTTCAGTTCTGCTGTGATCTTAGTTATTTCTTGCCTTCTGCTAGCTTTTGAATGTGTTTGCTCTTGTCTCTCTACTTCTTTTAATTGTGATGTTAGAGTGTCAATTTTAGATCTTTCCTGCTTTCTCTTGTGGGCATTTAGTGCTATAAATTTCCCTCTACACACTGCTTTAAATGTGTCCCAGAGATTCTGGTATGTTGTATCTTTGTTCTCGTTGGTTTCAAAGAACATCTTTATTTTTGCTTTCATTTCGTTATGTACCCAGTAGTCATTCAGGAGCAGGTTGTTCAGTTTCCATGTAGTTGAGCGGTTTTGATACTTTTCCTTTTGACTTAGGATTGTCTTGGCAACGCGGGCTCTTTTTTGGTTCCATATGAATTTTAAAGCCGTTTTTTCCAATTCTGTGAAGAAACTCACTGGTAGCTTGATGGGGATGGCATTGAATCTATAAATAACCTTGGGCAGTATGGCCATTTTCACGATATTGATTCTTCCTATCCATGAGCATGGTATGTTCTTCCATTTGTTTGTGTCCTCTTTTATTTCACTGAGCAGTGGTTTGTAGTTCTCCTTGAAGAGGTCCTTTACATCCCTTGTAAGTTGGATTCCTAGGTATTTTATTCTCTTTGAAGCAATTGTGAATGGAAGTTCGTTCCTGATTTGGCTCTCTGCTTGTCTGTTACTGGTGTATAAGAATGCTTGTGATTTTTGCACATTAATTTTGTATCCTGAGACTTTGCTGAAGTTGCTTAACAGCTTAAGGAGATTTTGGGCTGAGATGATGGGGTTTTCTAAATATACAATCATGTCATCTGCAAACAGGGACAATTTGACTTCTTCTTTTCCTAACTGAATACCCTTGATTTCTTTCTCTTGCCCTATTGCCCTAGCCAGAACTTCCAACACTATGTTGAATAGGAGTGGTGAGAGAGGGCATCCCTGTCTTGTGCCAGTTTTCAAAGGGAATTTTTCCAGTTTTTGCCCATTCAGTATGATATTAGCTGTGGGTTTGTCATAAATAGCTCTTATTATTTTGAGGTACGTTCCATCAATACCGAATTTATTGAGCGTTTTTAGCATGAAGGGCTGTTGAATTTCGTCAAAAGCCTTTTCTGCATCTATTGAGATAATCATGTGGTTCTTGTCTTTGGTTCTGTTTATATGCTGGATTACGTTTATTGATTTGCGAATGTTGAACCAGCCTTGCATCCCAGGGATGAAGCCCACTTGATCAGGGTGGATAAGCTTTTGATGTGCTGCTGAATCCGGTTTGCCAGTATTTTATTGAGGATTTTGCATCGATGTTCATCAGGGATATTGGTCTAAAATTCTCTTTTTGTTGTGTCTCTGCCAGGCTTTGGTATCAGGATGATGTTGGCCTCATAAAATGAGTTAGGAGGATTCTCTTTTCTATTGATTGGAATAGTTTCAGAAGGAATGGTACCAGCTCCTCCTTGTACCTCTGGTAGAATTCAGCTGTGAATCCGTCTGGTCCTGGACTTTTTGGTGGGTAGGCTATTAATTGTTGCCTCAATTTCAGAGCCTGCTATTGGTCTATTCAGGGATTCAACTTCTTCCAGGTTTAGTCTCGGGAGAGTGTAAGTGTCCAGGAAATTATCCATTTCTTCTAGATTTTCTAGTTGATTTGCGTAGAGGTGTTTATAGTATTCTCTGATGGTAGTTTGTATTTCTGTGGGGTTGGTGGTGATATCCCTGTTATCATTTTTTATTGCGTCTATTTGATTCCTCTCTCTTTTCTTCTTTATTAGTCATGCTAGCGGTCTGTCAATTTTGTTGATCTTTTCAAAAAACCAACTCCTGGATTCATTGATTTTTTGGAGGGTTTTTTTGTGTATCTATCTCCTTCAGTTCTGCTGTGATCTTAGTTATTTCTTGCCTTCTGCTAGCTTTTGAATGTGTTTGCTCTTGTCTCTCTACTTCTTTTAATTGTGATGTTAGAGTGTCAATTTTAGATCTTTCCTGCTTTCTCTTGTGGGCATTTAGTGCTATAAATTTCCCTCTACACACTGCTTTAAATGTGTCCCAGAGATTCTGGTATGTTGTATCTTTGTTCTCGTTGGTTTCAAAGAACATCTTTATTTTTGCTTTCATTTCGTTATGTACCCAGTAGTCATTCAGGAGCAGGTTGTTCAGTTTCCATGTAGTTGAGCGGTTTTGATACTTTTCCTTTTGACTTAGGATTGTCTTGGCAACGCGGCTCTTTTTGGTTCCATATGAATTTTAAAGTTTTTTCCAATTCTGTGAAGAAACTCATTGGTAGCTTGATGGGGATGGCATTGAATCTATAAATAACCTTGGGCAGTATGGCCATTTTCACGATATTGATTCTTCCTATCCATGAGCATGGTATGTTCTTCCATTTGTTTGTGTCCTTTTATTTCACTGAGCAGTGGTTTGTAGTTCTCCTTGAAGAGGTCCTTTACATCCCTTGTAAGTTGGATTCCTAGGTATTTTATTCTCTTTGAAGCAATTGTGAATGGAAGTTCGTTCCTGATTTGGCTCTCTGTTGTCTGTTACTGGTGTATAAGAATGCTTGTGATTTTGCACATTAATTTTGTATCCTGAGACTTTGCTGAAGTTGCTTATCAGCTTAAGGAGATTTTGGGCTGAGACAATGGGGTTTTCTAAATATACAATCATGTCATCTGCAAACAGGGACAATTTGACTTCTTCTTTTCCTAACTGAATACCCTTGATTTCTTTCTCTTGCCTGATTGCCCTAGCCAGAACTTCCAACACTATGTTGAATAGGAGTGGTGAGAGAGGGCATCCCTGTCTTGTGCCAGTTTTCAAAGGAATTTTTCCAGTTTTTGCCCATTCAGTATGATATTAGCTGTGGGTTTGTCATAAATAGCTCTTATTATTTTGAGGTACGTTCCATCAATACCGAATTTATTGAGCGTTTTAGCATGAAGGGCTGTTGAATTTTGTCAAAAGCCTTTTCTGCATCTATTGAGATAATCATGTGGTTCTTGTCTTTGGTTCTGTTTATATGCTGGATTACGTTTATTGATTTGCGAATGTTGAACCAGCCTTGCATCCCAGGGATGAAGCCCACTTGATCAGGGTGGATAAGCTTTTGATGTGCTGCTGAATCCGGTTTGCCAGTATTTTATTGAGGATTTTTGCATCGATGTTCATCAGGGATATTGGTCTAAAATTCTCTTTTTGTTGTGTCTCTGCCAGGCTTTGGTATCAGGATGATGTTGGCCTCATAAAATGAGTTAGGAGGATTCCCTCTTTTCTATTGATTGGAATAGTTTCAGAAGGAATGGTACCAGCTCCTCCTTGTACCTCTGGTAGAATTCAGCTGTGAATCCGTCTGGTCCTGCACTTTTTTGGTGGGTAGGCTATTAATTGTTGCCTCAATTTCAGAGCCTGCTATTGGTCTATTCAGGGATTCAACTTCTTCCTGGTTTAGTCTTGGGAGTGTAAGTGTCCAGGAAATTATCCATTTCTTCTAAATTTTCTAGTTGATTTGCGTAGAGGTGTTTATAGTATTCTCTGATGGTAGTTTGTATTTCTGTGGGGTCGGTGGTGATATCCCTTTATCATTTTTATTGCATCTATTTGATTCCTCTCTCTTTTCTTCTTTATCAGTCTTGCTAGCGGTCTGTCAATTTTGTTGATCTTTTCAAAAACCAACTCCTGGATTCATTGATTTTTGGAGGGTTTTTGTGTCTCTATCTCCTTCAGTTCTGCTCTGATCTTAGTTATTTCTTGCCTTCTGCTAGCTTTTGAGTGTGTTTGCTCTTGCCTCTCTAGTTCTTTTAATTGTGATGTTAGAGTGTCAATTTTAGATCTTTCCTGCTTTCTCTTGTGAGCATTTAGTGCTATAAATTTCCCTCTACACACTGCCTTAAATGTGTCCCAGAGATTCTGGTATGTTGTATCTTTGTTCTCATTGGTTTCAAAGAACATCTTTATTTCTGCCTTCTTTTCGTTATGTACCCAGTAGTCATTCAGGAGCAGGTTGTTCAGTTTCCATGTAGTTGAGCGGTTTTGATTGAGTTTCTTAGTCCTGAGTTCTAGTTTGATTGCACTGTGGTCGGAGAGACAGTTTGTTATAATTTCTGTTCTTTTACATTTGCTGAGGAGTGCTTTACTTCCAATTATGTGGTCAATTTTGGAATAAGTGTGATGTGGTGCTGAGAAGAATGTATATTCTGTTGATTTGGGGTGGAGAGTTCTATAGATGTCTATTAGGTCCGCTTGGTGCAGAGATGAGTTCAATTCCTGGATATCCTTGTTAACTTTCTGTCTCGTTGATCTGTCTAATGTTGACAGTGGAGTGTTGAAGTCTCCCATTATTATTGTATGGGAGTCTAAGTCTCTTTGTAAGTCTCCAAGGACTTGCTTTATGAATCTGGGTGCTCCTGTATTGGGTGCATATATATTTAGGATAGTTAGCTCTTCCTGTTGAATTGATCCCTTTACCATTATGTAATGGCCTTCTTTGTCTCTTTTGATCTTTGATGGTTTAAAGTCTGTTTTATCAGAGACTAGGATTGCAACCCCTGCTTTTTTTGTTCTCCATTTGCTTGGTAGATCTTCCTCCATCCCTTTATTTTGAGCCTATGTGTGTCTCTGCATGTGAGATGGGTCTCCTGAATACAGCAGACTGATGGGTCTTAACGCTTTATCCAGTTTGCCAGTCTGTGTCTTTTAATTGGAGCATTTAGTCCATTAACATTTAAGGTTAATATTGTTATGTGTGAACTTGATCCTGCCATTATGATATTAACTGGTTATTTTGCTCATTAGTTGATTTACATTTTGGCTTGTTTTTGCAATGGCTGGTACCGGTTGTTCCTTTCCATGTTTAGGGCTTCCTTCAGGGTCTCTTGTAAGGCAGGCCTGGTGGTGACAAAATCTCTAAGCATTTGCTTATCTGTAAAGGATTTTATTTCTCCTTCACTGATGAAACTTAGTTTGGCTGGATATGAAATTCTGGGTTTAAAATTCTTTTCTTTAAGAACATTGACTATTGGCCCCACTCTCTTCTGGCTTGTAGAGTTTCTGCCGAGAGATCTGCTGTTAGTCTGATGGGCTTCCCTTTGTGGGTAACCCGACCTTTCTCTCTGGCTGCCCTTAAGATTTTTCCTTCATTTCAACTTTGGTGAATCTGGCAATTATGTGTCTTGGAGTTGCCCTTCTGGAGGAGTATCTTTGTGGCATTCTCTGTATTTCCTGAATTTGAATGTTGGCCTGCCCTACTAGGTTGGGGAAGTTCTCCTGGATGATATCCTGAAGAGTGTTTTCCAACTTGGTTCCATTTTCCCCTCACTTTCAGGCACCCCAATCAGACGTAGATTTGGTCTTTTACATAATCCCATACTTCTTGCAGGCTTTGTTCATTTCTTTTTCTTCTTTTTCTTTTGGTTTCTCTTCTCACTTCATTTCATTCATTTGATCCTCAATCGCTGATACTCTTTCTTCCAGTTGATCGAGTCGGTTACTGAAGCTTGTGCATTTGTCACGTATTTCTCGTGTCATGGTTTTCATCTCTGCCATGTCGTTTATGGCCTTCTCTGCCTTAGTTAGTCTAGCTGTCAATTCTTCCTCTCTTTTTCAAGATTTTTAGTTTCTTTGCGCTGGGTACGTAATTCCTCCTTTAGCTCTGAGAAGT
>CM058079.1:4295613-4313117 GCA_030247045.1 Colobus guereza | reverse complement strand
TTTACAAAAGAGTTGTGCAGAAAGCTTCTCTCAAATATTCCATGGAACACATTTCCTTGCTCTACACAGGCCTCTGGTTGCCACTTACTATCCTTTCCCAGAACCCTCAAAGACCGACTTTCAAACTGGGAAATGTAGAGGAAGCTTTAACCCTGTGTAAAAATGGACATGTCAGAGAGCAGTTTCTTTGAGTGTTTCTTTCTGTTTTTTATTGGACATTTCAATATTGCCATAGTCTTCAATGTGCTCTGAATATAACTCTTTTGGTTTTACAGGAACAGTGTACAAATTGTATATTATGAGAAGAAAGTTAGAACTCCCTGAGTGCAATGCACACGTCACCAAACAGTTTCTCAGAACGCTTCTGTCCCGTTTTGATCTGACTATATTTCCTATTTCACTATAGGCCTGAATGTGGTCCTAAATATCCCTTCGCGGATCCATCCATGGGGGAGATTCCAAGCTGTGTAATATAAAGAAAGCTTCATCTATGTGAGATGAATAAACATAGCAAAAAGCAGATTCACAGAAAGTTTCTTACCGTTTTTTTCTGAAGATATTTCATTTTTCACCATAGTCCTCAAAGTGCTCCCAAATATCCTTCATGGATCCATCCATGGGGAGATTCAAGCTGTGTAATATAAAGAAAGCTTCATCTATGTGAGATGATTACACATATCAAAGAGTAGTTTCCTAGAAAGCTTTTTCCAGTTTTAGTCTGAACCTATTTCCCTTTTCACCATCGTCATCAGCATGCTACTGACTATCACTTGTTACCAGTTTCTCCAAAAGAGATTTCCTGACGTTGTATGAGAAGTGAGGTATAACACTGTCAGTGGAATGCACACGTCACAAGGCAGTTTCTTGGAAAGCTTCTATCCAGTTTTGGTCTGAACATATTTCCTTTTACACCATAAGCCTCAAAGTGCTCCCAAATATCCCGTCACACACTAAGCATACACAGGGTTAGCAAACTGCTCATTGAAAAGAGGGGCTTAACTGAGTGAGAGGCATTAAGAAGACACAGTGCAGTTTCACAGAAAGCTTCCTTCTGGATTTTACCTGAGGATATTCCTTTCTCCATGGTCTCAGGATCATTCCCAAATGTCCTTCCTCAGATTCCACAAAAAAAGTGATTTCAAGCTGTAGAATTCAAAGAACAGTTTAACTCTATGAGACGAGAACACACATCGCAATGGAGTTTGTCAGAAAGTTTCTCTGTAGGTTTCATCGGAAGACGTTTCCGTGGTCACCACAAGCCTCCTGGCGTCACTAAATGTCCCTTCACAGATTCTTCAAAGAGAGATTTTCGAAACTGGTCAACATAGGGTAAGCATTAACTCTGTGAAGTGAATGCACATATCAGAGAGCAGATTCTTGGAACGCTTCTTCCTCGATTTTATTTCAGTATATTTCACTATACGGAATAGTCCTCAATGCGCTCTGAAATATCACTTTTTTGGTTTCACAGAAACAGTGTTCAAACACTGCCTTGTAAGAAAAGATGTATAACTCCCTGAGTGGAATGCATACGTCACAAACTCATTAATCAGAAAGCTTCTCTCCACTTTTGATCTGAAGATATCTCCTCTTTCATTGTAGGCCTGAATGTGCTTCCGAATATCCCTTTGTGGATCCGTGCATGACAGAGTTTCCAAATTGAGTAATATAAGAAAAGTTTTAACTAAGTGAGATGAATAAATACATCTAACACAAAGGAGTTTCACAGAAATCTTTTTTCCAGTTTTTGTCTGAGGATATTTCCTTTTTCACCATAGCCATCCCTATACTACCGAATGTCTCTTGGTAGCTTTTTCTCCAAAAGGGATTCCGGAATCCTCTAAGAGAAGAAAGGTGAGTGGAATGCACACGTCATTCTGTGAGTGAAATGCACACGTCGATTTGTGATTGGAATACTGTGAGTGGAATGCTCACTTCACAAAGCAGCTTTTCAGAAAGCTTCTCTCCAGTTTCTATCTGAAGACGTTTCCTTTCTCACCTTAAGCCTCAAAGCACTCCTGAATCTCCTTTTGCAGACTAAACAAAAACAGTCTTATGATACTGCTCAATGAAAAGAAAAGTTTAACTGTGTGAGTGGAATTCACGTGACACAAAGCAGTTTCACAGAAAGCTTCCTTCTTGTTTGTCTCTGAAGTTAATTCAATTTCAGGATATTCTAAAGAGTGTTTCGAAACGTGTTTTCTCAGATTCCACAGAAACATTGATTCCAAGCTACACAATCCAAAGTATGATTTAACTCTGTGAGATGAACCGAAACTTCAGAAAATAGTTGCGCAAAAAGGTTCTGCCAAATATTCGATGGAAGACATTTCCTTGCTCGACACAGGCCTCTGGTTGCCACTTACTATCCTTTCACAGAACTCTCAAAGACGGACTTTCAAACTGGGAAATGTAGAGTAAGTTTTAACCCTGTGTAAAAATGGACGTGTCAGTGAGCAGTTTCTTCGTTTCCTTCTTTCTGTTTTTTACTGAATATTTGAATTTTGTCATACTTTTCAATGTGCTCCAAATATAACTCTTTTGGTTTTACAGGAACAGTGTTCAAATTATGCCTTATGAGAAGAAATTTATAACTCCCTGAGTGTAACGCACACATCAACAAGCAGTTTCTCAGAAAGATTCTCTCCCGTTTTTATCTGACTATATTTCCTATTTCACTATAGGCCTGAATGTGATCCCAAATATCCGTTTGCGGATCCATCCACGAGATAGTTTTAAGCTGTGTAATATAAAGAAAGCTTCATCTATGTGAGATGAATAAACATAGCAAAAAGCAGATTCACAGAAAACTTCTTTCCCGTTCTGATCGGAAGATATTTCATTTTCCACCATAGTCCTCAAAGTGCTCCCGAAAATCCCTTCATTGATCTGTCCATGACAGCTTCGAGACTGCGTAATGTAAAGAAAGCATTATCTATTTGAGATGATTACACATATCAAAGAGTAGTTTCCTGGAACCGTTTTTCCAGTTTTAGTCTGAGGCTATTTCCCTTTTCACCATCGGCACCAATATGCTCCCGAAAATCACTTGGTACCTGATTCTCCAAAAGAGATCCCCCGACGCTGTAAGAGAAGAGAGGTATAACACTGTGAGTGGAATGCACACGTCACAAGGTGGTTCCTCGGAAAGCTTCTCTCCCCTTTTGGTCTGAACACATTTCTTTTTCACCATAAGCCTCAAAGTGCTCCCGAATATCCCGTCACACGCTAAGCATACACAGGGTTAGAAAACTGCTCAATAATGAGAGGGGCTTAACAGAGAGAGAGCCATTAAGACATCACAGAGCAGTTTCACAGAAATCTTCCTTCTGGATTTTACCTGAGGATATTTATTTTTCCATGTTATAAATATTTTTCCCAAATATCCTTCCTCAGATTCCACAAAAATAGTGATTTCAAGCTGTTCAATCTAAAGAATGGTTTAACTCTATGAGACGAATACACACATCACAAAGCAGTTGCTCAGAATATTTCTGTGCAGGTTTCATCGGAAGACGTTTCCTCTCTCACCAGAAGCCTCTGGGCATCACTAAATATCCCTTCACAGATTCTTCAAAGAGAGAGTTTCCAAACTGGGCAACATAGAGTAAGCATTAACTCTGTGAAGTGAATGCATATATCATAGAGCAGATTCGTGAAAGGCTTCTTCCTCGATTTTATTTCAGTATAATTCACTATTGTCATAGTCCTCAATGCGCTCTGAAATATCGCTTTTTCGGTTTCATAGGAACAGTGTTCACACACTGCCTTGTTAGAAAAGAGGTATAACTCCCTGAGTGGAATGCATACATCACAAAGTCGTTTCTCAGAAAGCTTCTATCCACTTTTTATCTGAAGATATCTCCTCTTTCACCGTAGGCCTGAATTAGCTCCCGAATGTCCCTTCATGGATCCGTGCAGGATGGAGTTTCCAAACTGTGTAATATAAGAAAAGTTTTAACTATGCGAGATGAATAAATATATCTAACACAAAGCAGTTGCACAGAAATCTTCTTTCCAGTCTTTGTGTGAGGATATATCCTTTTTCACCATAGTCATCCCTATACTCCCGAATGTCTCTTGGTAGGTTTTTCTCCAAAAGGGATTCCGGAATCCTCTAGGGGAAGAAAGGTGAGTTGAATGCACATGTCATTCTGTGAGTGGAATGCACAACTTCATTCTGTGAGTTGAATTCTTTGAGTGGAATGCACACGTCACAAAGCAGCTCCTCAGAAAGCTTCTCTCCAGTTTCTATCTGAAGACGTTTCCTTTCTCACCATAAGCCTCAAAGCACTCCTGAATATCCCTTCGCAGACTAAACAAAAACAGTGTTATGATATTGCTCAATGAAAAGAGAAGCTTAACTGTGTGAGGGGAATTCACGTGACACAGTGCAGTTTCACAGAAAGCTTCCTTCTGGTTTCTCTCTGAGGTTATTTCTTTTTCAGGATACTCTAAAGAGTGTTTCCAAATGTCCTTTCTCAGATTCCACAGAAACAGTGATTTCAAACTACTCAGTCCAAAGAATGATTTAACTCTATGGGATGAATACAAACATCACAAACGTGTAGTGCAGAAATCTTCTTTCCAATTTTCGATGGAAGATATATCCTTGCTCGACACAGGCCTCCGGTTCACACTTACTATCCCTTCACAGAACCTCAAAGACCGACTTTCAAACTGGGAAATGTAGAGTAAGCATTGACCCTGTGAAAAGAATGGACATGTCAGAGAGCAGTTTCTTCGAGTGCTTCTTTCTGTTTTTTATTGGACAACATTTCACTTTTTCCCATAGTCCTCAATGTGCTCCGAATATCTCTCTTTTGGTTTTCCAGGAACAGTGTTTAAACTGTGTTTTATAAGAAGGAAGTTACAACTCCCTGAGTGGAATGCACACATCACCAAGCAATTTCTCAGAAAGCTTCTCTCCAGTTTTTATCTGACTATATTTCCTATTTCACCATAGGCCCGAATGTGCTCCTAAATATCCCTTCGTGGATCCTTCCAAGTGGGAGTTTCCAAGCTGCATAATGTAATGAAAGCTTCATCTCTGTGAGATGAATAAACATAGCAAAAAGCAGATTCACAGAAAGCTTCTTTCCAGTTTTTATCTGAAGAGATTTCTTTTTTCACCATGGTCCTGAATGTGCTCGTGAAGGTCCCTTCCTGGATCACTCGATGAAAGTTTCCAAGTTGTGCAATGTAAAGAAAGCTTCATCTATGCGAGATGATTACACATATCACAGAGTAGTTTTCTATAAAGATTCTTTCCAGTTTTTTTCTGAGGCTATTTCCCTTTTCACCATCGGAATCAACATGCTCCCGAATATCACTCGGTACCTGTTTCTCCAAATGGGTTTCCCCGACGCTGTATGAGAAAAGAGGTATAACACTGTCAGTGGAATGCACACATCACAAGGCAGTTCCTCTGAAAGCTTCTCTCCAATTTTGGACTGAATATATTTCCTTTTTCACCATTAGCCAGACTGAGAGTCATTAAGACGACACAGGGCAGTTTCACAGAAAGCTTCCTTCCGGATTTTCCCTGAGAATATTTCTTTCTCCATGTTCTAGGATCAAACCCAAATGTCCTTACTCAGATTCCACAAAGCACTTATTTCAAGCTGTTCAATCCAAAGAACGGTTTAACTCTATGAGACGAATTCACACATCGCAAAGCAGTTGCTCAGAAAGATTCTCTGCAGGCTTCATCGGGAGACGTTTCCTGGCTCACCACAAGCCTCTGGAGGTCACTAAATACCCCTTCACAGATCTTTCAAAGACAGAGTTTCGAAACTGGGCATCATAGAGTAAGCATTAAGTCTGTGAAGTGAATGCACATATCAGAAAACAGATTCCTGGAACACTTCTTCCTCGATTTTATTTCAGTATATTTCACTATTCGACATAGTCCTCAATGCGCTCCGAAATATCACTTTTTCAGTTTCACAGGAACAGTGTTCAAACACTGCCTTGTGAGAAAATAGGTAGAACTCTCTGAGGGGAATGCATACATCACAAAGTCGTTTCTCAGAAAGCTTCTCTCCACTTTTTATCTGAAGATATCTCCTCTTTCACCATAAGCCTGAATGTGCTCCCGAATGTCTCTTCACGGATCCGTGCAAGACAGAGTTTCCAAACTGCTTAATATAAGAAAAGTTTTAATATGCGAGATGAATAAATATATCTCTCACAAATAAGTTTCACAGAAATCTTCTTTCCAGTTTCTGTCTGAGGATATTTCCTTTTTCAACATAGCCATCCCTATACTCCCGAATGTCTCTTGGTAGCTTTTTCAATAAAAGGGATTTCGGAATCCTCTAGGAGAATAAAGGTGCATGGAATGCACACGTCATTCTGTGAGTGGAATTCTGTGAGTGGAATGTACACGTCACAAAGCAGCTCCTCAGAAAACTTCTCTCCAGTTTCTATCTAAAGACATTTCCTTTCTCACCATAAGTCTCAAAGCGCTCCTGAATATCCCTTCGCAGACTATACAAACACAGTGTTATGATACTGCTCAATGAAAGAGAAGTTTAACTGTGGGGGCGGAATTCACATGACACAGAGCAGTTTCACAGAAAGCTTCACTCTGGTTTCTCTCAGAGGTTATTTCTTTTCAGGATATTCTAAGGCGTGTTTCCAAATGTCCTTTCTCAGATTCCACAGAAACAGTGATTTCAAACTGCTCAATCCAAAGAATGATTTAACTCTGTGAGATGAGTACAAACTTCACAAAAAGTTGCGCAGAAAGCTTCTCTCAAATATTTGATGGAAGACATTTCCTTGCTCGACACAGGCCTCCGGTTGCCACTTATTATCCATCCGCTGAACCCTCTAAGACCGACTTTCAAATTGAGAAATGTAGAGTAAGCTTTAACCCAAACTGGGATTCCATTCCATTCCATTTCATATTTCGTTCCTTTCCATTCCATTCAATTCAATTCCATATTCCATTCTCTTCCATATTCTATTCCATTCAATGGTCCCTTCCATTCCATTCCATTCCATTCCATTCCATTCCATATTCCATTCCATTCCAATACATTCCAACACACTCCATAACATATTCCATTCCATTCCATTCCATTAGATTCCGTATTCCATTGCATTCCATTCCATCTTCCATTCTATTCCATTCCATTCCATTCCATGTTCCATTCCATTCCATTCCATTGTATTCCATTCCATATTCCATTCCATTCCATTCCGTTCGATTATACATTCAATTCCATATTCCTTTCCATTTTTTCCATTCCATATTCCATTGCATTTCACGCTCTGCTCCATTCCATTCCATTGTATTCCATTCCATATTCCATTCCATTCCGTTCGATTTTGCATTCAATTCCATATTCCTTTCCATTTCTTCCATTCCATATTCCATTGCATTTCATGCCATTCCATTCCGTTCCATATTCCATTCCATTCTATATTCCATTCCGTTACAGTGCATTCCATTCAATTCCATTCCATTCCATATTCCATTCCATTCCATATTCCATTCCATATTCCATTTCATTCCATTCCATATTCCATTCCATTCCATTCCATATTCTATTCCATTCTATTTCATATTCCATTGCATTCCATTCCATTCCATTGCATATTCTATTCCATTCCAAATTCCATTCCATTCCATTCTGTTCGATTTTGCATTCAATTCCATATTCCTTTCCATTTTTTCCATTCCATATTCCATTGCATTTCATGCTATTCCATTCCGTTCCATATTCCATTCCATTCCATATTCCATTCCGTTACAGTGCATTCCATTCAATTTCATTCCATTCCATATTCCATTCCATTCCATATTCCATTCCATTCCATTCCATATTCCATTCCATTCCATTCCATATTCTATTCCATTCCATTTCATATTCGATTCCATTCCATTCCATTCCATTGCATATTCTATTCCATTCCACATTACATTCCATTCCATATTCCATTGCATTTCAATCCGTTCAATTGCATTCCATTCTATTCCATTCATTTCCATTCCATTCCATACTCCATTCTTTTCCATATACCACTCCATTCCTTTCCATTCCATTCCATTCCATTCCATTATCCATTCCATTGCATATTCCTTTCCATGCCATTAAATTCCGTTCCATTCCATTCCATTCCATTTCATATTTCATTTCGTTCCATTGCGTTCCATTTCATTTCATATTCCATTCTATTCCATATTCCATTCCATTTCATTCTATTCCATTTGATTCCTTCCATTCCGTATTCAATTGCATTCTATTCCATTTGATTCCCTTCCATTCCGTATTCAATTGCATTCTATTCCATTTCATTCCATTCCATATTTCATTTCATTTCATTCCATTCCATTCTATTACATTCCATATTCCATTCCATTCCATTTCATTCTGTACCATTTTGCATTCCATTCTATGTTCCATTCCATTCTATTTCATTACATATTCCATTCCATTCCATTGCATTCCATTCAATTCCATTCCATTCCATATTCTTTTCCATTCCATATTACATTCCATTCCATATTCCATTCCATTCCATATTCCATTCCATTCCATATTCCATTCCATCAATTCCATTCCATTCCATATTCCATTGAGTTCCATTCAATTCCAAATTCCATTCCATTCAATATTCCATTCCATTCCATTTCATTCCTTATTCCATTCCATTGCACTCCATTCCATTTCATTCCATTCTATTACATACCATATTCCTTTCCATTCCATTCCTTATTCCATTCCAATCCATTCTGTTCCATTCCATTTTCCATATTCCATATTCGATTCCATTCCATATATCAATCCATTCCATATTTCACTCCATTCTATTCCATTCCATATTCCATTTCATTAGATTCCGTATTCCATTCCATTCCGTATTCCATTCCATCCATTCCATTCCATTCCATTCCATTCCATTCCATAGTCCATTCCATTCCATTCCTTTTCATTCCATTCATTCCATTTCATTCCGTTCCTATTCCATTCCATTCCATGTTCCATTCCATTCTTTTCCATTCTATTTCATTACATATTCCATTCCATATTCCATTCCATTCCATTTTATTCCATTCCATTCATATTCCATTCCATTCCATTCCATTCCATTCCATTCCATACTGCATTCCATTCCATTCCATTCCATTCCATTCCATTCCATTCCATATTCCATTCCATCCATTCCATTCCATTCCATATTCCATTGAGTTCCATTCAATTCCAAATTCCATTCCATTCATATTCCATTCCATTCCATTTCATTCCTTATTCCATTCCATTGCACTCCATTCCATTTCATTCCATTCTATTACATACCATATTCCTTTCCATTCCATTCCTTATTCCATTCCAATCCATTCTGTTCCATTCCATTTTCCATATTCCATATTCGATTCCATTCCATATATCAATCCATTCCATATTTCACTCCATTCTATTCTATTCCGTATTCCAAAAGATTTCATATTCCATTCCATTCCGTATTCCATTCCATCCATATTGCATTCCATTCCATTCCATTCCATAGTCCATTCCATTGCATTCCTTTAATTTCGTTCCATTTCATTCCGTTCCCTATTCCATTCCATTCCATGTTCCATTCCATTCTTTTCCATTCTATATGACATTCCATTCCATATTCCATTCCATTCCATTTTATTCCATTCCTTTGCATTCCATACTCCATTCCATTCCATTCCATTCCATATACCGTTCCATTCCATTCTATTCCATTCCATTCCATTCCACATTCCATTCCATTCCACATTCATTTCCATTCCATTGCATATTCCAGTCCATTCCATTCCATATTGCAATCCATTTCATATTCCATAATCCATTCCATTCTATTCCATTCCATTCCATATTCCATTTCATTCCATATTGGATTGCATTCCATTCCATTCCCTTCCCTTCCATTCCATTTTATATTTGGTGCCCTTCCATTCCACTCCATTCCTTTCCATTCTATTCCATATTACAATCCATTCTATATTCCATTGCATATTCCATTCCATTATATAATCAATTCCATTTCATTCGGTTCCATTCCGTTCCATATGCCATTCCATTACGTATTCTATTCAATTCCGTATTCCATTTCAATCCATACCATATTTCATTCCGTTTAATTGTATATTTCATTCCATTCCATTCCTTCCATTCCATTCCATTCCATTCCATTCCATTACGTATTCTATTCAATTCCGTATTCCATTCCATTCAATTCCATTCCATTTCATATTCCATTTCATTGCATACCATTCCATTCCATATTGCATTCCATTCCATTCCATATTCCATTCCATTCCACATTCCATTCCATTCCGTAATCCATTCCACTCCATTCCATTGCATATTCCATTCCATTACATATTCCATTCCATTACGTATTTCTTTCCCTTCCATTCCATTCCCTTCCGTTCCATTCCATTTCATAATTGGATCGGTTTCGTTCCGTTCCATTCATTTCCATTCCATAGTCCATTCCATTCAATATTCTATTTCATTCCATTCCATTCTATTCCATTCCATTCCATTCAATTCCATGTTCCATTTCATTCCATTCCATTTCATTCCGTTCCATATTCCATTACATTCAATTCCATTCGGTTGCATATTCCATTCCATTCCATATTAAATTCCATTCTATTCCATTCCTTATTCCATTCCATTCCATTTAATTCTTTTCCATAACATATTCCATTCCATTCCATATTCCATTAAATTCCATTCCATTCTATTCCATTCCGTTCTTTTCCTTTCCATATTCCATTCCTTTCCATATTCCATTCCATTGCATATCCATTGCATTCCATATTCCTTTCCATTCCATTCCATTCCCTTACGTTCCATTCCATTCCATTCCATATTCCATTTCATTTCATTTCATTCCATTCCATTCCATATTGCATTCCATTCCATTCCATTTTCCATTCCATTCCATATTCCATTCCATTCTAATTCCATTTTTTTCCATTCCATTCCATACTCCATTTCATTTCATTCCATTCCATTCCATTCCATTCCTTCCATTCCATTCCATTCCATTCCGTTCCATATTCCATTCTATTCCATATTCCATTCCGTTCAATATTCCATTCAATTCCATATTCCATTCCATTCCATATTCCATTCCATTCTCTATTCCATTTCATTCCATTCCATTCTATTCCATTTCATTCAATTCCATTCCATATTACATTTAATTCCATTCCATATTCAATTCCATTACATTCCGTTATATGCCATTTCATATTCTATTCCATTGCATTCCGTTCCATATTACATTCCATTCAATATTTCATTCCATTCTATTCCTTTCCAGATTCCATTCCATTCCTTTCCATTCTATCCATTCCATATTCCATTCCAATGCATATTCCCTTCCATTCCATTTTTTTCATTCCATTTCATTCCATTGCATTCCATATTCCATTCCTTTTTCCATTACATATTTTATTCCATTCCACTCCATTGCATTCCGTTGCATATTCCATTCCATTCCAATACATTTAATTCCATTCCATCCCATTCCATATTCCTTTGCTTTAAATATTCCATTCCATTCCATTCCATATTCCATTCAATTCCATTCAATTCCATACTCCATTTCATTTCATTCTATTCCATTTCATTCCATTCCACATTCCATTCCATTCCGTATTCCATACTATTTCATTCCATATTCCCGTCCATTCCATTCCATTCCATATTCCATTCCATTACATTCCATATTCCATTACATTCCATATTCCATTCAATTCCATTCCATTCCATATTCCATTCCTTTCCATTCCATGTTGAATTGCATTCCATTCTATTCCTTTTGCTTGCATTCCATATAATATTCCGTTCCTTTCCATTCCATATTCCATTCTATTCCATATTCCATTCCATTCCATGTTGAATTGCATTCCATTCTATTCTTTTGCTTCCATTCCATATAATATTCCATTCCATTCCATTCCATTCCATATTCCATTGCATTCCATATTCCATTCCATTCCATTCCATATTCCATTCTATTCCATATTCCATTGCATTCCATTCCGTTCAATATTCCATTCCTTTCCATTCCATTCCATTCCATATTCTGCTTCATTCTATATTCCATTCCATTCCATTCCATTCCATTCCATATTATGTTCCGTTTCATTCCGTTACGTTCCGTTACTTTAAATTCAATTCCATATTCCATTTCATTCCATATTCTATTCCATTCCATTGCATTCCATTCTATTCCATTCAATTCTATATTAAATTCCATTCCTTTCCATTTCTTATTCCATTTGCTACCATTCCATATAATATTGCGTTCCATTCCATTGCATATTCCATTCCATTCCATTCCATTTTATATTCAATTTTTTTCATTCCATTACGTTCCATTCCATTCCATAGTTCCTTCCATTCCTTATTCCATTTCATTCCATATACCATTCAATTCCATTCCGTTTTCCGTTCCATTCTATTCCATTCCGTTCCATTCCTTTCCATTCCATTTTATATCCCTCTCCATTCCATATTCAATTCTATTCCTTTCCATTTTTATCTATTCCATTGCATATTCCATTCCTTATTTCATTCCATTCCATTCTATTCCATTCCATTACATTTCTAGTTCCATTCCGTTCCATTACATTTCATTCGTTTTTCCATTTCATACCATATTCCTTTCCATTCCATTCCATTCCACTCCATTCCATTTTCCATTCCATTCCATTCCATATTCCATTTCCTTCTATTACATTCCATTCCATTCCATTCCATATTCCATTCCATTCCATTCCATATTCCATTCCATTCCATTCCATTCCATATTCCATTCCATTCATTCCATTCCATTCCATTCCATTCCATTCCATTCCATTCCATTCCATTCCATATTCCATTCATTCCATTCCATTCCATATTCCATTCCATATTCCATTCCATTCCATTTTATTCCATTCCATTGCATTCCATTCTATTCCATTCCATATTCCTTTCCATTCCATTCTGTTCCATTCCATTCCATTCCGTATTCCATTCCATTCCATTCCATCATTCCATTCCATTCTTTCCATTCCATTCCATTCCATTCATTCCATTCCATTCCATTTCATTCCATATTCATTCCATTCCATTCCATTCCATTCCATTCCATTCATATTCCATTCCATTCCATATTCCATTCCATTCCATATTCATTCCATTCCATTCCATTCCATTCCGTTCCATATTCCATTCCATTCTATTCATTCCATTCTGTTCCATTCCATTCCATATTCCATTCCATTCCATATTCCATTCCATTCATTCCATTCCATATTCCATTCATTTCATTCATTCCTTCATTCCATTCCATTCCATTCCATATTCCATTCCATTCCATATTCCATTCCATTAGATATTCCTTTCCATTCCATTCCATTTATTTCTCTTCCATTCCATTCCATTGTATATTACATTCCATTCCATATTCCATTCCGTTCCATTTCATTCTTTATTCCATTCCATTTAATTCCATTCCTTTCTATTACATTCCATATTCCATTCCATTCCATATTCCATTCCATTCCATTCCATTTCGTTCATATTCCATTCCATTCCATATTGCATTCCATTTCATTCCTTTCTTTTCCATTCCAGTCCATATTCTATTCCATTCCATTCCATTCCGTTCCATATTCCATTCCATTCCATTCCATATTCCATTCCATCCAATATTCCTTTCAATACTATATTCCATTGTATTCCATATTCCTTTCCATTCCATTGCATTCCATTCCGTTCCATTCCATTCCATTTCATATTTCGTTCTGTTCCATTCCCTTCCATTCCATTCCGTTCCATTCTGTATTCCATTCCATCCCATATTCAATTCCATTCCATTCCATTCTCCTCCATTCCATTCCTTTCCATTCCATTCTATTCCATTCCATTCCATATCATTCCATTCCAAATTCCATTCCTTTCCATTCCATTTCATTCCATTCCATATTCCATTCCATTCAATTCTACTCCATTCTATTCCATTCCATATTCCATTCCATTCCACTGCTTTCCATTCCGTTGCATATTCCATTACATACCATATTCCATTCCATTCTATTCCATTCTTAATCCATTCCATTCCATTCAAATCCATTCCGTTCCATATTCCATTCCATTCCATATTCCATTCCATTCCATATTCCATTCCATTATTCCATTCCATCCATTCCATTCCGTTCCATTCCATTTCATTCCATATTCATTCCATTCTGTTCCATTCCATTCTGTTCCATTCCATATTCATTCCATTCCATAGTCCATTCCCTTTCATTGCATTCTATTCCATTCCATTCCATTCCATTGCATTACATTCCTTTCCATATTACACTCCATTCCTTTCCATTTCATTCCATTCCATTCCATATTCCATTCCACTTCATATACCTTTCCATATCATTCCATTCCATCCATTCCATTCCATTTCATATTCCATTTCATTCATTCCATTCTGTTCCATTCCATTCCATAGTCCATTCCATTTCATTCCATTTTTTTCCATTCCATTCCATTAAATTCCATATTACACTGCATTTCTTTCCATTTCATTCCATTCCATATTACACTGCATTCCATTCCCTTACATTCTATTTCATTCCATATTTCATTTCATTCATTTTCCATTCCATTTCATATACAATTCCATTACATTCCTTATTCCATTTCATTGCATTCCATGACATTCCATTCAATATTCCATTCCTTTCCGTACTCCAAGGCAATACATTCCATATTCCATTTCATTCCATTCCATTCCATACCATTTTATACTCTATTCCTTTCCATTACATTCCGTTCCTTTCCATTCCATTACGTATTCCTTTCCATTCCATATTCCATTCCATTCCATATTCCATTTCCTTCCATATTCCATTCCATTCCATATTCCATTTCATTCCATATTCCATTTCATTCCATATTCCATTCCACTCCATTCCATTCCATTCAATTCCATATTACATTCTATTCCATTCCGTTCCGTTCGTTGCTTTCCATTCGATTCCATATTCCATTCCATTCCATATTCCTTTGAATTCCATTCCATTCCATTCCATATTCAATTCCATTTCATTCCACAATCCATTCCATTCCATTCCATTCCATATTCCATTGCATTTCGTATTCCATTCCATTCCACTCCACTCCATTTCTTTCTATATTCCTTTCCATTCCATAACATATCCCATTCCATTCCATATTTCATTCAATTACACAGTCCATTCCATTCTATTCCATATTCCATTTCAATACATATTCCATTCCATTCCATTCCATATTTCATTCCATTCCATATTCCATTCCATTCCATATTTCATTCCATTCCATTCCATTCCTTCCCATATTCTATTCCTTTCCATATTCCGTTCCATTCTATTCCATTCTATACTATTCCTTTTCATTCCAATACGTGTTCCATTATATATTCCATTACGTATTCCATTTCATTCCATTCCATTCCTTTCCATTCCGTTCCATATTCCATTCCAATCAATTCCATTCTATTCCATTGAATATTTCATTCCTTTTCATTCCATTCCATTCCGATCCATATTCCCTTCCATTCCACCTTCCTTTCTATTCTATTCCATTCCATATTCCATTCCTTTCCATTCCACTCCTTTCCTTTCCATATTCCATTCCATTACATTCCATTTTCCATTCCATTCCATATTCTATTCCTTTCCATTCCATTCCATTCTTTCCATATTCCAATCCTTTCCATATTCCATTCCATTCCATTCCATTCTATTCTATTGCATTCCATTCCTTTCCATTCCATATTCCATTAAATATTTCATTCTATATTCCATTTCATTCCATTCCATTCCATTCCTTCCATATTCCATTTCATTCCAATCCATCCGATTCCATATTCCATTCCACTTCATTTCCCAATCCATTCCATTCCATTCCATTCCCTTCCATTCCATTCATTTACATTCCATATTTCTTTCCATTCAATATTGCATTCCATTCTATTCCATTCCATAATTCATTCCATTCGATTCCATTCCATTCCTTTCCATATTCCCTTCCATTCCATATTCCATTCTATTCTATTCCATTCCATATTCGATTCGATTCCATTCCATTCCACTCCTTTTTTTTCCATATTCCATTCCATTCCATCCATATTCCATTCCATTCCATTCCATATTCCATTGCATTCCATTCCTTTCTATGCCATTTCATTCCATATTCCATTCCATATTCAATTCCATTCCATTCCATATTCCATTCATTTCCATTCCGTGCCATTTCATTCCGTTCCATATTCCATTCCATTCCAAATACCATTCCATTCCATTCTCTTCCGTTTCATTCCATTCCATTTCATATTTCGTTCCGTTCAGTTCTGATCCGCTCCGTTCTGTTCCATTCCATACTCCATTGCATTACATATTCCATTTCATTTCATTTCATTCCATTCCATTCCATTCTCTTCCATTCCATTCCATATTCCATTTCAGTCCACTCCATTTCCTTCCATTCCATATTCCATTCCATTCAATTAACTTCCATTCTAATACATTCCATATTTCATTCCATTCCATTTCCTTTTCCATTCCGTTCCATTCCCCATTCCATTCTGTTCCATATTCTCTTCCATTTCATATTCCATTCAATTCTATTCCATTCCATATTCCATTCCACTCCATTCCTCTCCATTCCATTCTATATTCCATTCCATATGGCATTCCATTCCATATTTCATTTCATTCCATTCCATCTTCCATTCCATTCCATTGCATTCCATTCTGTTCCACGTTGCATTCCATTCCATATTTCATTCTATTCCATATTCCATTACTTTCCATTCCATATTCCATTCCATTCCATATTCAATGTCATTCCATATTCCACTCCATTTAATATTCCATTCCATTCCATATTCCATTTCATTCCATTCCATATTCCATTTCATTTCATTCCTTTCCATTCCAATCCATTCCATTCCATTTTCCATTCCATTCCATATTCCGTTCCATTCCATATTCCACTTCATTTCATATTCCATTCCATTTCTTTCCATTGCATATTCCATTCCACTCATTTCCATTTTATTCCATTCCATTCCAATCCATTCCATTTCATTCCATTTTCCATTCCATTCCATATACCATTCCATTCCTTTTCGTATTCCATTTGATTGCATTGCATTCCATTCCATTCCGTATTCCATTCCATTTTCAATTTAATCCGTATTCCATTCCATTCCATATACCATTCCATTCCTTTCCTTTCCATATTCCATTCCATTCCATATACCATTCCATTCCTTTTTCCATTGCATTACATATTCCATTCCATTCAATTTCATTTCATTCCCTTCCACATTCTGTTCCGTTCCAATTTCACTTCCATTCCATATGCCATTCCATTCCATTCCATTCCGTTCCATTTCATTCCTTTCCATTTTCCATTCCTTTCCATTCTATTCCATTCCATATTCCATTCCTTTCCATTCCATTC
>CM058079.1:4273858-4295113 GCA_030247045.1 Colobus guereza | reverse complement strand
TCTTCATTATACCCTCATGCCCTACCCCCTTATTCGGTCGAGATATCTTGAGCACCTTAAAGGCCTCCATATCCATTCCCACCAACTCATCTACTCCCCTTCAATCCCCTCACGACCTGTTGTTCATGCATTGTGCATGCGCACACGTTCCTCCTATGCCACTCCCACCCCCCGTCTTCCAAATTTTTGTACACCCTCAAGTGTGGGACATTTCCTTCCCGGTCATAGCAGCCCACCAGCCACCAGATCTTGTCAAGCTCAAGGACCCCACTGTTATTTTAGAACTTTGCTCATCTCTAAATCCTGCCACTTTACTGCCAGACCCTCTTAAACGAACTCATACTAAACATTCTTGTCCTGAAGTCCTGGGGGTTCAACCGCCCAGCCACCTACACTTGCATGACTGGCCCCTTCAGAATGCACAACTAACCCTATTTGCGGATGGCAGCTCCTTTATCAACCCTCAAGGAAACAGACAGGCAGATATGCAGTAGTTACCTCCTCCACAGTTTTAGAGGCAAAACCCCTACCACAAGGGACCACATCACAGCAGGCAGAACTCACTGCAATAACCAAGGCACTCCTCTTATCAAAAGGAAAAACAGTAAACATATACACAGATTCTAAATATGCTTTCATAATTGCACACACCCATTCAGTCATCTGGAAAGAGAGAGGGTTTTTAACCACCTGCGGTACCCCTGTTATCAACAAAAACCAAATACTCAAACTACTGGATGCACTGTCGGCACCTTCCAAGGTAGCCATTATGCATTGTAAAGGCCACCAAACTCCATCTAACCTGATAGCAGCTGGCAACAGTTTTGCCGACACCACTGCCAAATCGGCTGCCAGATTCTCCACCCCCACGCTTCCCTCTATTTGTTTTCTCTCTCCTCCATATACTCCTATTTACACCCAAGAGGAAAAAGCCAAACTATTACAAAATCCAACAGCCAAACTAACTACAGACGACTGGATATATATTGATAACAAATTAGTCATTCCTGAAACAACTCCATACCCTTCTAACAGACATACATAATTCTTTACATATAGGACCCAAAGCCTTATACAATTTTCTAAATCCCCTCCTCCACTGTCCAACACTACAAAAACACTTACTTACAATCAACCAGCAGTGCTCTATCTGCATAAAGACAAATCCTCAAGGCACATTGCGTAATCCCCATCCCAGCCACCAACTCAGAGGACACCAACAAGGCGAAGACTGGCAAATTGATTTCACACGTATGCCAAAACATAAAAAATGCAAATACCTCTTAACCCTTGTGGACACCTTTTCAGGGTGGATAGAGGCCTATCCCACCACAGGAGAAACGGCTAACATTGTTGCTTCAATACTCACTGAACATATTATCCCTAGGTTTGGCCTCCCAGTCACCCTTCAGTCCGACAATGGTCCAGCATTCATCTCCAAGGTAGTCCAACAGGTGGCAGCCCTCCTACACATCACCTGGAAACTCCACATCCTTTATAGACCTCAGTCTTCTGGTAAGGTAGAAAAGGCTAAAGGACTGATCGAACAACAGCTCACCAAACTCTCCCTTGAGACTCGACAATCGTGGGTAACTCTCCTTCCTTTAGCACTAACCCGACTGTGAGCAGCCCCATGGAGTTCAACAGGCCTCAGTGCTTTGAATTAGTTTACGGCCGGCCCATCACCCTCCAGCAGTTACCCACCTTTCTTCCTTGCTGGCAACTTATCTTCAATACCTCACCCTTTTGAGACAACTCCTGAAACGACATGCAATACTAGCACACCCCCCTCCAACAGACACCTATAGCCCACATCTCTCTCTCAGCCCAGGAGATCAAGTATACTTAAAAGATATCCAAGCCAAAGATCTTCAACAAAATCCTCTTCAAGGTCCTTAATCACACATCCATTGGTCAATCCCTCTGTGTCACAGGGTCCCTAGTACCTAGTTTAACCTTATATAGCAAAGCAGAAATAGCTGAACTTGTCATACAATATAACCCTCCTCTTAATGACCTCCAAAAACGGGCTGTCTTCCATCCCCTAGTCATCGGAGTCTCCCTGGCCTCCTCCCTAGTGGCGTCAGGGCTTAGAACTGGGGCACGTGCTTACCCGGTACAGTCTACCTGATCTCTAACAGCTCAAACTCGAGAGGCCATAGACGCTTCAGCTGAAAGCCTGGACTCTCTACAGCATCAAATTACTTCAGTGGCCCAAGTAGCAGCACAAAATAGGTGAGCATTAGATTTACTTACTGCTGAAAAAGGCAAAATATGTCTCTTCTCAGGAGAAGAATGCTGCTATTACATAAACGAGTCAGGCCTAGTAGACACTAACATTCAAACCGTAAACAGGATTAAAGGGGAATTAAAAACCTACAATACCCCCTTCACCCCCGGACCACCAATATGGCTGCTGCCCATGATACAGCAGGTGCTCCCATTCCTAATTCCCATACTAATCCTCTGTTTTGTCTTATGCCTCGCTCCTGTTTTAATCAAATTTCTCCAAGCCAACGTTCAAGATCACGTGCGTCACTTTCAACCAGATGCTTCTTCATCCGTACGTCCAAATATCAACCAGAGCCTCCAAACTTAATGACGTCCCTTAGCAGCAGGAAGTAGCCAGACAGACCACGGGGCCCCTTATCACTATTATCAATAAAAGGTTGGACTGTTTGGACGAATGGAGGCAACATGGCGCAGTTCCAGGTTCTTCACCAGCAACTTTCCCGTGCCCGGGAAAGACATGGGTCGAATGCGCAGGTGCAACCCAAACTCTGACAGAGAAAAACCAGAACCCTCCTAGCCACGCCTACAGCCTGGACCCTGAGCTGCGTATGTCCCACCCACTGCCCTCCTAATCCCAGGCCCAGGATATAAAAGCCACTCCTAGTGGGCACGCTGTGTGAAATTCCTCAGCCCCCACTCCTGTCGGGACAGCTTTAGGAACCTCACCTGAGAGCTCCACGGGGTGACGCTCCTGGCCTCCACTGCCGGAGACCGATGGACTTCACACCTCCCCCACAAAGCTGGCTGACCAAAAAGTTAATTTGCAGTTTTGTTCTTAGCCTCGCCTGCTCGCTGGTCCTTTAATACTCACCCTGGTGAGCCTAGAAAGCAAATTGGTTTCCTAGAAAGCAAATCAGTTTCTTAGAAAGCAAGTCAGTTTCCGGGGGGCGGGGCAAGATGGCCGAATAAGAACAGCTCCAGTCTCCAACTCCCAGCGCGAACAACACAGAAGACCTGTGATTTCTGCATTTTCAACTGAGGTACTGGGGTCATCTCACTAGGGAGTGCCGGACAATCACTGCTGGTCAGCGGCTGCAGCCCGTCCAGCGAGAGCTGAAGTAGGGCGAGGCATCGCCTCACCTGGGAAGTGCGAGGGGGAAGGGAATCCCTTTTCCTAACCAGGGGAACTGAGACACACAACACCTGGAAAATCGGGTAACTCCCACCCCAATACTGCACTGTAGGCTAACAGGCACACCAGGAGAATATACCCCACACCTGGTCTGGAGGGTCCCATGCCCGTGAAGCCACCCTCCTTGCTAACACAGCAGTCTGTGGCGATCTAATGGCAGGGCAGCAGCGAGGCTGGGGGAGGGGCACCTGCCATTGCTGAGGCTTAAGTAGGTAAACAAAGCCGCTGGGAAACTCGAACTGGGTGGAGCTCACAGCAGCTCAAGGAAACCTGCCTGTCTCTGTAGACTCCACCTCTGGGGACAGGGCTCAGCTAAAAAAATAACAGGGGAAGGAGCAGAGGCCTGTGCAGACGTGAACGACTCTGACAGCTTTGAAGAGAGCAGTGGATCTCCCAACACGAAGGCTGAGATCTGAGAATGGACAGACTGTCTGCTCAAGTATGTCCCTGACCCCTGAGTAGCATAACTGGGAGACACCCCCACTAGGGGCAGTCTGACACCCCACACCTCACAGGGTGGAGTACACCCCTGAGAGGAAGCTTCCAAAGTAAGAATTAGACAGGTACACTCGCTGTTCAGCAATATTCTATCTTCTGCAACCTCTGCTGCTGATACCCAGGCAAACAGGGTCTGAAGTGGACCTCAAGCAATCTCCAACAGACCTATAGCTGAGGGTTCTGACTGTCACAAGGAAAACTATCAAACAGGAAGAACACTTATACCAAAACCCTATCAGTACGCCACCATCATCAAAGACCAGAGACAGATAAAACCACAAAGATGGGGAAAAGCAGGGCAGAAAAGCTGGGAATTCAAAAATAAGAGCGCATCTCCCCTGCAAAGGAGCGCAGCCCATCGCCAGCAACGGATCAAAGCTGGTCAGAGAATGACTTTGATGAGAAGAGAGAAGAAGGCTTCAGTCCATCAAACTTCTCAGAGCTAAAGGAGGAATTGCGTACCCAGCGCAAAGAAACTAAAAATCTTGAAAAAGAGTGGAAGAATTGACAGCTAGACTAATTAATGCAGAGAAGGTCATAAACGACATGACAGAGATGAAAATCATGACACGAGAAATACGTGACAAATGCACAAGCTTCAGTAACCGACTCGATCAACTGGAAGAAAGAGTATCAGCGATTGAGGATCAAATGAATGAAATGAAGCGAGAAGAGAAACCAAAAGAAAAAGAAGAAAAGAAATGAACAAAGCCTGCAAGAAGTATGGGATTATGTAAAAAGACAAAATCTACATTTGATTGGGGTGCCTGAAATTGAGGGGGAGAATGGAAACAAGTTGGAAAACACTCTTCAGGATATCATCCAGGAGAACTTCCCCAACCTAGCAGGGCAGGCCAACATTCAAATTCAGGAAATAAAGAGAACGCCACAAAGATACTCCTCCAGAAGGGCAACTCCAAGACACACAATTCCCAGATTCACCAAAGTTGAAATGAAGGAAAAAATCTTAAGGGCAGCCAGAGAGAAAGGTCGGGTTACCCACAAAGGGAAGCCCATCAGACTGACAGCAGATCTCTCAGCAGAAACTTTACAAGCCAGAAGAGAGTGGGGGCCAATATTCAATGTTCTTAAAGAAAAGAATTTTCAACCCAGAATTTCATATCCAGCCGAACTAAGTTTCATAAGTGAAGGAGAAATAAAATCCTTTACAGATAAGCAAATGCTTAGAGATTTTCTCACCACCAGTCCTGCCTTACAACAGACCCTGAAGGAAGCCCTAAACACGGAAAGGAACAACCAGTACCAGCCATTGCAAAAACAAGCTAAAATGTAAAGACCATCGAGACTAGGAAGAAACTGCATCAACTAATGAGCAAAATAACCACTTAATATCATAATGGCAGGATCTTAACCTTAAATGTCAATGGACTCAATGCTCCAATTAAAAGACACAGACTGGCAAACTGGATCAAGAGTCAAGACCCATCAGTCTGCTGTATTCAGGAGACCCATCTCACATGCAGAGACATAGGCTCAAAATAAAGGGATGGAGGAAGATCTACCAAGCAAATGGAGAACAAAAAAAAGCAGGGTTTGCAATCCTAGTCTCTGATAAAACAGACATTAAACCATCAAAGACCAAAAGAGACAAAGAAGGCCATTACATAATGGTAAAGGGATCAATTCAACAGGAAGAGCTAATTAACCTAAATATATATGCACCCAATACAGAGGCACCCAGATTCATAAAGCAAGTCCTCAGAGACTTACAAAGAGACTTAGACTCCCATACAATAATAATGGGAGACTTCAACACTCCACTGTCCACATTAGACAGATCAACGAGACAGAAAGTTAACAAGGATATCCAGGAATTGAACTCATCTCTGCACCAAGCAGACCTAATAGACATCTATAGAACTCTCCACCCCAAATCAACAGAATATAAATTCTTCTCAGCACCACATCGCACTTATTCCAAAATTGACCACATAATTGGAAGTAAAGCACTCCTCAGCAAATGTACAAGAACAGAAATTATAACAAACTGTATCTCAGACCACAGTGCAATCAAACTAGAACTCAGGACTAAGAAACTCAATGAAAACCGCTCAACTACATGGAAACTGAACAACCTGCTCCTGAAGGACTACTGGGTACATAAGGAAATGAAAGCAGAAATAAAGATGTTCTTTGAAACCAATGAGAACAAAGATACAACATACCAGAATCTCTGGGACATTTAAAGCACTGTGTAGAGGGAAATTTATAGCACTAAATGCCCACAAGAGAAAGCAGGAAAGATTTAAAATTGACAATCTAACATCACAATTAAAAGAACTAGAGAGGCAAGAGCAAACACACTCAAAAGCTAGTAGAAGGCAAGAAATAACTAAGATCAGAGCAGAATAGAAGGAGATAGAGACACAAAAAACCCTCCAAAAAATCAATGAATCCAGGAGTTGGTTTTTTGAAAAGATCAACAAAATTGACAGACCGCTAGCAAGACTAATACAGAGGAAAAGAGAGAGGAATCAAATAGATGCAATAAAAAATGATAAAGGGGATATCACCACCGACCCCACAGAAATACAAACTACCATCAGAGAATACTATAAACACCTCTACGTAAATCAACTAGAAAATTTAGAAGAAATGGATAATTTCCTGGACACTTACACTCTCCCAAGACTAAACCAGGAAGAAGTTGAATCCCTGAAGAGACCAATAGCAGGCTCTGAAATTGAGGCAACAATTAATAGCCTGCCCACAAAAAAAGTCCAGGACCAGATGGATTCACAGCTGAATTCTACCAGAGGTACAAGAAGGAGCTGGTACCATTCCTTCTGAAACTATTCAATCAATGAAAAGAGAATCCTCCTAACTCATTTTATGAGGCCAACATCATCCTGATACCAAAGCCTGGCAGAGACACAACAAAAAAGAAATTTTAGACCAATATCCTGATGAACATCGATGCAAAAATCCTCAATAAAATACTGGCAAACGGATTCAGCAGCACATCAAAAAGCTTATCCACCATGATCAAGTGGGCTTCATCCCTGGGATGCAAGGCTGGTTCAACATTCGCAAATCAATAAACGTAATCCAGCATATAAACAGAACCAAAGACAAGAACCACATGATTATCTCAATAGATGCAGAAAAGGCTTTTGACAAAATTCAACAGCCCTTCATGCTAAAAACGCTCAATAAATTCGGTATTGATGGAACGTACCTCAAAATAATAAGAGCTATTTATGACAAACCCACAGCTAATATCATACTGAATGGGCAAAACTGGAAAAATTCCTTTGAAAACTGGCACAAGACAGGGATGCCCTCTCTCACCACTCCTATTCAACATAGTGTTGGAAGTTCTCGCTAGGGCAATCAGGCAAGAGAAAGAAATCAAGGGTATTCAGTTAGGAAAAGAAGAAGTCAAATTGTCCCTGTTTGCAGATGACATGATTGTGTATTTAGAAAACCCCATTGTCTCAGCCAAAATCTCCTTAAGCTGATAAGCAACTTCAGCAAAGTCTCAGGATACAAAATTAATGTGCAAAAATCACAAGCATTCTTACACCAGTAACAGACAAGCAGAGAGCCAAATCAGGAATGAACTTCCATTCACAATTGCTTCAAGAGAATAAAATACCTAGGAATCCAACTTACAAGGGATGTAAAGGACCTCTTCAAGGAGAACTACAAACCACTGCTCAGTGAAATCAAAGAGGACACAAAGAAATGGAAGAACATACCATGCTCATGGATAGGAAGAATCAATATCGTGAAAATGGCCATACTGCCCAAGGTTATTTATAGATTCAATGCCATCCCCATCAAGCTACCAATGAGTTTCTTCACAGAATTGGAAGAAACGGCCTTAAAATTCATATGGAACCAAAAAAGAGCCCGCATTGCCAAGACAATCCTAAGTCAAAAGGACAAAGCTGGAGGCGTCACGCTACCTGACTTCAAACAATACTACAAGGCTACAGTAACCAAAACAGCATGGTACTGGTGCCAAAACAGAGATATAGACCAATGGAACAGAACAGAGTCCTCAGAAATAATACCACACATCTACAGCCATCTGATCTTTGACAAACCTGAGAGAAACAAGAAATGGGGAAAGGATTCCCTATTTAGTACATGGTGCTGTGAAAATTGGCTAGCCATAAGTAGAAAGCTGAAACTGGATCCTTTCCTTGCTCCTTATACGAAGATTAATTCAAAATGGATTAGAGACTTAAATGTTAGACCTAATACCATAAAAACCCTAGAAGAAAATCTAGGTAGTACCATTCAGGACATAGGCATGGGCAAGGACTTCATGTCTAAAACACCAAAAGCAACAGCAGCAAAAGCCAAAATTGACAAATGGGATCTAATTAAACTAAAGAGCTTCTGCACAGCATAAGTAACTACCATCAGAGTGAACAGGCGGCCTACAGAATGGGAGAAAATTTTTGTAATCTACTCATCTGACAAAGGGCTAATATCCAGAATCTATAAAGAACTCAAACAAATATACAAGAAAAAAGCAAACAACCCCATCAAAAAGTGGGGAAAGGATATGAACAGACATTTCTCAACGTAAGACATTCATACAGCCAACAGACACATGAAAAAATACTCAGCATCACTCGCCATCAGAGAAATGCAAATCAAAACCACAATGAGATACCATCTCACACCAATTAGAATGGCCATCATTAAAAAGTCAGGAAACGAGAGGTGCTGGAGAGGATGTGGAGAAATAGGAACACTTCTACACTGTTGGTGGGATTGTAAACTAGTTCAACCATTATGGAAAACAGTATGGCGATTCCTCAAGGATCTAGAACTAGATGTACCATATGACCCAGCCATCCCACTACTGGGCATATACCGAAAGGATTATAAATTATTCTACTACAAAGACACATGCACACGTATGTTCATTGCGGCACTATTCACAATAGCAAAGACTTGGAATCAACCCAAATGTCCATCTGTGACAGACTGGATTAAGAAAATGTGGCACATATACACCATGGAATACTATGCAGCCATAAAAAAGGATGAGTTTGCGTCCTTTGTAGGGACATGAATGCAGCTGAAAACCATCATTCTTAGCCAACTATCACAAGAAGAGAAAACCAAACACCGCATGTTCTCACTCATAGGTGGGAACTGAACAATGAGATCACTTGGACTCGGGAAGGGGAACATCACACACTGGGGCCTATCATGGGGAGGGCGGATGGGGGAGGGATTGCATTGGGGAGTTATACCTGATATAAATGATGAATTGATGGGTGCTGACTAGTTGATGGGTGCAGCAGACCAACATGGCACAAGTATACATATGTAACAACCTGCACGCTATGCACATGTACCCTAGAACTTAAAGTATATTAAAAAAAAAAAAAAGAAGAAAGCAAGTCAGTTTCCTAGAAAGTAAATCACTTATTATTCCTTCGGAGAATGCTCAAAGACCGACGTTCAACGTAGGAAATGTAGAGTAAGCGTTAACACTGTGTAAAAATGGACACGTCAGAGAGCAGTTTCTTTGAGTGCTTCTTTCTGCTTTTTATTGGACATTTCAATTTTGCCATAGTCTTCAGCATGCTCTGTATATCACTCTTTTAGTTTCACAGTAATAGTGTTCCAATTGTGCCTTATGAGGAGCAAGTTATAACGCCCTGAGTAGAAAGCACACGTCACCAAGAAGTTTCTCAGAAAGCTTTTCTCATGTTTTATCTGACTATATTTCCTATTTCACTATAGGCCCGAATATGGTCCCAAATATCCCTTCACGGATCCATCCACGAGGGAGTTTCCAAGCTGTGTAATGTAAAAAAAGCATCATCTATGTGAGATGAATGAACATAGCAAAAAGCAGATTCACGGAAAGCTTCTTTCCTGTTTTTATCTGAAGATATTTCGTTTCTGACCATAGTCCTGAAGGTGCTCTTGAAGGTCCCTTTGTGGATCTGTCCATGACCGTTTCCAAGCTGTGTAATGTAAAGAAAGCATTACCTATCTGAGATGATTACACATATGACAGATTAGTTTCCTAGAAAGCTTTTCTATTTTTAGTCTGAGGCTATTTCCCATTTCGTCATCGGCATCAATATTCTCCCAAATATCACTCGTTACATGTTTCTCCAAAAGGGTTTCTGTGATGCTGTATGAGAAGAGAGGTATAACACTGTGAGTGGAATGCACACGTCACAAGACAGTTCCTCGGAAAGCTTCTCTCCAGTTTTCTTCTGAACATATTTCCTTTTTCACCATAAACCTCAAAGTGCCCCTGAATATCCCATCACACACTAAGCATACAAAGGGTTAGAAAACTTCTCAATGAAAAGAGGGGCTTAACTGAGTGAAAGCCATTAAGATGACACAGACCAGACTCACAGAAGGCTTCCTTCTGGATTATACCCGAGAATATTTCTTTCTCCATGTTCTAAGGATTGTTCCCAAATATCCTTCCTCAGATTCCACAAAAACAGTGATTTCAAGTTGTTCAATCCAAAGAACGATTTAACTGTACGAGACGAATACACACATCATGAAGCAGTTGCTCAGAAAGTTTCTCTGCAGGTTTCAGTGGAAGACGTTTCCTTGCTCAGCACAAGCCTCCGGCCATCACTAAATATCCCTTCACAGATTTTTCAAAGACAGAGTTTCGAACCTGGGCAACATAGAGTAAGCATTAACTCTGTGAAGTGCGTGCACATATCAGAGAGCAGATTCTTTAAATGCTTCTGCCTCGATTTTATTTGGTATATTTCACTATTCGCCACAGTCCTTAATGCGCACCAAAATATCACATTTTCGGATTCACAGGAACAGTGTTCAAATGCTGCCTTGTGAGAAAAGAGGTATATCTCCCTGAGTGGAATGTATACAACACAAAGTCGTTTCTCAGAAACTTTCTCTCCACTTTTTATCTAAACATATCTCCTCTTTCACCGTAGGCCTGAATGTGCTCCCAAATGTCCCTTCATGGATCCGTGCATGACGTCGTTTCCAAACTGCATAATATAAAAGAAGTTTTAACTATGTGAGATGAATAAATATATCTAACACAAAGCAGTTTCACAGAAATCTTCTTTCCAGTTTTTGTCTGAGGATATTTCATTTTTCACCATAGCCATCCCTATACTCCCGAATGTCCCTTTGCATCTTTTTCTACAAAAGGGATTCCAGAAACCTCTAGGAGAAGAGAGGTGAGTGGAATGCACACGTCATTCTGTGAGTGGAATGCACACGTCATTTTGTGCGGGGAATTCTGTGAGTGGGATGCACACATCACAAAGCAACTCCTCAGAAAGGTTCTCTCCACTTTATATCTGAAGAGTTTTCCTTTCTCACAGTAAGCCTAAACACACGCTGGAATATCCCCTCACAGACTAAACAAAAACAGTGTTGTGATACTACTCAATGAAAAAATAAGATTAAGTGTGTGAGTGGAATTCACGTGACACAGAGCAGTTTCACAGAAAGATTCCTTCTGGTTTCTCCCTGAGGTTATTTCTTTTTCAGGATATTTTAAAAGCGTTTCCAAATGTCCTTTCACAGATTCCAAAGAAACAGTGATTTCAAACTACTCAATCCAAAGAATGATTTTACTCTATGAGATGAGCACAAACTTCACAAAAGAGTTGCGCAGGAAGCTTCTCTCAAATGTTCGATGGAAGACATTTCCTTGCTCAACACAGGCTGCCGGTTGCCACTTACTATCCCTTCACAGAACTCTCAAAGTCCGACTTTCAAACTGGGAAATGTAGAGTAAGCTTTCATCCTGTGTAAAAATATACATGTCAGAGAGCAATTTTTTGGAGTGCTTCTTTCTGTTTTTTATTGGACATTTCAATTTTGCCATGGTCTTCAATGTGCTCTGAATATGACACTTTTAGTTTTACAGGAACAGTGTTCAAATTGTGCCTTATGAGAAGAACATTATAACTCCCTGAGAGGAATGCACACGTGACCAAGCAGTTTCTCAGAAAGCTTCTCTCCCGTTTTGATCTTACGATATTTCCTATTTCACTACAGGCCCGAATGTGATCCGAAATATCGCCTCGCAGATACATCCATGAGGGAGTTTCCAAGCTGTGTAATATAAAGAAAGCTTCATAAATGTGAGATGAATTAACATAGCAAAAATCAGATTCACAGAAAGCTTCTTTCCAATTCTAATCTGAATATATTTTGTTTTTCACCATAGTCCTCAAAGTGCTCCTGAAGGTCCCTTCGTGGATCCTTCCATGACAGTTTCCAAGCTGCTGAATGTATAGAAAGCATTATCTATGTGAGATGATTACACATACCACAGAGTAGTTTCCCACATGTCCCTTTGGGTATCTGTGCATGATGGAGTTTCCAAATGGCGTAATATAAGAGAAGTTTTAACTATTCGCGAAGAATAAATATATCCAACACAAAGCAGTTTCACAGAACTCTTCCTTCAGTTTTTATCTGACGATATTTCCTTTCTCGCCATAGCCATCTCTATACTCCCGAATGTCTCTTGGTAGCTTCTTCTCCAAAAATATTCCGGAAATCTCTAGGAGAATAAAGGTGAGGGAAAAGCACACGTCACAAAGCAACTCCTCAGAAACTTCTCTCCTGTTTCTATCTGAATATGTTTCCTTTCTCACCGTAAGACTCAAAGCACTCCTGAATAACCCTTCGCAGACTAAACAAAACAGTGTTATGATACTGCTCAATGAAAAGAGAAGCTTAACTGTGTGAGCGGAACTCACGAGACACAGAGCGGTTTCACAGAAAGCTTCCTTCTGGTTTCTCTCTGAGGTTATTGCTTTTTCAGGATATTCTAAAGAGTGTTTCCAAATGTCCTTTCTCAGATTCCACAGAAACAGTGATTTCAAACTACTCAATCCAAAGAATGATTTAACTCTATGAGATGAATAAATATATCTAACACAAAGCAGTTTCACAGAAAGCTTCTCTCAAATATTCGATGGAAGACATTTCCTTCCTTGACACAGGCCTCCTGTTGCCGCTTATTATCCCTTCGTAGATCCCTCAAACACCAACTTTCAAACTGGGAAATGTATGGTAAGCTTTAACCCTGTGTAAAAATCCGCATGTCGGAGAGCTGATTTATCGAGTGTTTTTTCTGTTTTTTATTGGACATTTCAATTTTGCCATAGTATTCAATGTACTCCGAATATCACCCTTTTGGTTTTATAGGAACAGTGTTCAAATTGTGCCTTCTGAGAAGAAAGTTATAAATCCCTGAGTGGAATGCATACATCACCAAGCACTTTCTCAGAAAGCTTCTCTCCCGTTTTGATCTGACTATGTTTCCTATTTCACTATAGGCCTGAATGTGATCTCAACTATCCCTCGCAGATCCATCCACGAGGGAGTTACAAGCTGTGTAATGTAAAGAAAGCTTCATCTATGTGAGATGAATAAATATAGCAAAAAGCAGATACATAGAAAGCTTCTTTCCCGTTTTTTCTGAAGATATTTCATTTTTCACCATAGTACTCAAAGTGCTACCAAAGGTCCCATTGTGGATCCGTCCATGAGAGTTTCCAAGCTGGGTAATGTAAGGAAAACATTATCTATGTGAGATGATTACACATATCACAGAGTAGTTTCCTAGAAGGCTTTTTCCAGTTTTCTCTGAGGTTATTTCCCTTTTCACCATCGACACCAACATCCTCCCGAATATCACTTGGTACCTGTTTCTCCAAAAGGGTTTCCCCAGTGCTGTATGAGAAGAGAGGTATAACACTGTGAGTGGAATGCACACATCACAAAGCAGCTCCTTGGGAAGCTTCTCTCCAGATTTGGTCCGAACATATTTCCTTTTTCACCGTAAGCCTCAAAGTGATCCCGAATATGGCATCACACGCTAAGGATACATAGGGTTAGAAAACTGCTCAATGAAAAGAGGGGCTTCTCTGAGTGAGAGCCATTAAGACGACATGGAGCAGTTTCACAGATAGCTTTCTTTTGGAGTTTACCTGAGGATATTTCTTTTTCCAAGTTCTAAGGATCTTTCCCAAATATCCTTCCTAAGAATCCACAAAAACAGTGATTTCAAGCTGTTCAATCCAAAGAACGGTTTATCTCTATGAGACAAATACACACATTTCAAAGCAGTTGCTGAGAAAGCTTATCTGCAGGTTTCAGCCGAAGACGTTTCTTTGCTCACCAGAAGCCTGTGGGCCTCACTGAATATCCCTTCACAGACCCTTCAGAGACAGAGTTTCAAAACTGGGCAACATAGAGTAATCATTAATTCTATGAAGTGAATGCACATATCACAGAGCAGATTCTTGGAACGCTTCTTCCTCGATTTTATTTCAGTATATTTCACTGTTTGCCATAGTCCTCAATGCGCTCCGAAATATCACTTTTTCGGTTTCACAGGAACAGTGCTTAAACAATGCCTTGTGAGAAAAGAGGTATAACTCCCTGAGTGGAATGCATACATCACAAAGTCGTTTCTCAGAAAGCTTCTCTCCACTTTTTATCTGAATATATATCCTCTTTCACCATAGGCCTGAATGTGCTCCCGAATGTCCCTTTGCGCATCCGTGTATGACGGAGTTTTCAAACTGCATAATATAAGAAAAGTTTTAACTATACGAGAACAATAAATATATCTAACACAAAGCAGTTTAACAGATATCTTGTTTCCAGTTTTGTCTGAGGATATTTCCTTTATCACAATAGCCATCCCTATACTCCCGAATGTCTCCTGGTAGCTTTTTCGACAAAAATTCCGGAATCCTCTAGGAGAAGAAAGGTGAGTGAATGCACACGTCATTCTGAGAGTGGAATGCACACGTCATTCTGTGAGTGGAATTCTGTGAGTGGAATACCCACATCACAAAGCAGCTCCTCAGAAAGCTTCTCTCGAGTTTCATTATGAAGATATTTCCTTTCTCACCATAAGCCTCAAAACACTCGAGAATATATCTTTGCGGACTAAACAAAAACTGTTATGATGCTGCTCAATGCAAAGAGAAGCTTAAATGTGTGAGCAGAATTCACCTGACACAGAGCAGTTTGACTGAAAGCTTCCTTCTGGTTTCTCTCTGAAGTTATTTCTTTTTCAGGATATTCTAAAGAGTGTTTCCAATTGTTCTTTCTCAGATTCCACGGAAACAGTGATTTCAAAGTACACAATCCAAAGAATGATTTAACTCTATGAGATGAACTCTAACTTCACAAAAGAATTGCGCAGAAATCTACTCTCAAATATTCGATGGAAGACATTTCCTTGCTTGACACAGGTTCTGGTTTCACTTAATATCCCTTCGCAGAACCCTCAAAGACCGACTTTCAAACTGGGAATTGTAGAGTAAGCTTTGACCCAGTGTAAAAATGGACATGTCAGAGAGCAGTTTCTTGGAGTGCTATTTTCCGTTTTTTATTGGATATTTCAATTTTGCCATAGTTCATTGTTCTCTGAATATCACTCTTTTGGTTTTACAGGAACAGTGTTAAAATTGTGCCTTCTGAGAAGAAAGTTATCACTACCTGAGTGGAATGCACACGTCACCAAGTGGTTTCTCCAAACACTTTTCTCCCATTTTGATCTGACTACATTTCTTATTTCACTATAGGCCCCAATGTGATCCCAAATATCCATTCGTGGATCGATCCATAAGGGAGTTTCCAAGCTGTGTAATGTAAAGAAAGCTTCATCTATGTGAGATGGATAAACATATCAAAAAGCAGATTCAAAGAAGCTTATTTCCCGTTTTTATCTGAAGATATTTCCATTTTCACCATAGTCCTCAAAGTGCTCCCAAAGGCCCCTTCGTGGATCCATCCATTACAGTTTCCAAGCTGTGTAATGTAAAGAAAGCATTACCTATGAGAGATGATTACGCATATCACAGAGTAGTTTCGTAGAAAGCATTTTCCACTTTTAGTCTGAGGCTATTTCCCTTTTCCACATTGGCACCAACATGCTCCCGAATATCACTTGGTACCTGTTTCTCCAAAAGGGTTTCTCAGACGCTGTATGAGAAGAGAGGTATAACACTGTGAGTGCAATGCACACGTCACAAGGCAGTTCCTCGGAAAGCTTCCCTCCAGTTTTTTTCTGAACATATATCGTTTGTCACCATAAGCCTCAAACTGCTCCGAATATCCCATCACATGCTAAGCTTACACAGGGTTAGAAAACTGCTCAATGAAAAGAGGGGTCTAACTGAGTGAAAGCCATTAAGACAACACAGAGCATTTTCACAGAAATCTTCCTTCTGAATTTTTCCCGAGAATGTTTCTTTCTCCATGTTCTAAGGATCATTCCCAAATGTCCTCCCTCAGATTCCACAAAAACAGTGATTTCAAGCTTTTCAATCCAAACAATGGATTGACTCTATGAGATGAATCCACACATCACAAAGCAGTGGCTCAGAAAGTTTCTCTGCAGGTTTCATCGGAAGAAGTTTCCTTACTCACCACAAGCCTCCGGGTGACACTAAATATCCCCTCACAGATTCTTCAAAGACAGAGTTTCAAAACTGGGCTACATAGAGTAAGCATTAACTCTGTGAAGTCAATGCACATATCAGAGAGCAGATTCTTGTAACGCGTCTTCCTCAATTTTATTTTGGTATATTTCACTATTCACCACAGTCCTCAATGGGCTCCGAAATATCACATTTTCAGTTTCACAGGAACAGTGTTCAAACGCTGCCTTGTGAGAGAAGAGGTATAACGTCCTGAGTGGAATGCATACATCACAACGTCATTTCTCAGAAAGCTTCCCTCCACTTTTTATCTGAATGTATTTCTTCTTTCACTGTAGGCCTCAATGTGCTCCCGAATGTCCCTTCGTGGATCCGTGCATGACGGAGTCTCCAAACTGCGTAATATAAGTTTTAAGTATGCCAGATGAATAAATACATCTAACACAAAGCAGTTTCACAGAAATCTTCTTTCCAGTTTTTGTCTGAGGATATTTCCTTTTTCACCATAGCCATCTCTATGTGCCTGAATGTCTCTTGGTAGCTTCTTCTCGGAAATAGATTCCGGAATCCTCTAGGAGAAGAAAGGTGAGTGGAATGCACACGTCATTCTGTGAGTGGAACGGACACGTCATTCTGTGAGTGGAATTCTGTGAGTGGATTGCACATGTCACAAAGCAGCTCCTCAGAAAGCTTTTCTCCAGTTTCTATCTGAAGGTGTTTCCTTTCTCACCATAATCCTCAAAGCACTCCAGAATACATCTTCACAGACTACAAAAACAGTGTTATGATACTGCTCAATGAAAAGAGAAGCTTAACTGTGTGAGCGGAATTCACGTGACACAGAACAGTTTCACAGAAAGCTTCCTTCTCGTTTCTCTCTGAGGTTATTTCTTGTTCAGGATATTCTAAAAAGCATTTCCAAATGTTCTTTCTCAGATTCCACAGAAACAGCAATTTCAAACTACTCAATCCAAATAATGATTTAACTGTATGTGATGAGCAAAAACTTCACAAAAGTGTTGTGTAGAAAGCTTCTCTCAAATATTCAATGGATGATATTTCCTTGCTCAACAAAGGCCTCCGGTAACCACTTACTATCCCTTCACAGAACCCTCAAAGACAGAATTTCAAACTGGGAAATGTAGAGTGAGCTTTAACCCTGTTTAAAAATGCACATGTCAGAGAGCATTTTTTTGATTCCTTCTTCCTGTTTCTTATTGGACATTTCAATTTTGCCATAGTGTTCAATGTGCTCCAAATATCAATCTTTTGGTTTTAGAGGAACAGTGTTCAAATTTTGCCTTATGAGCAGAAAGCTCTAACACGCTGAGTGGAATGCACACATTACCAAGCAGTTTCTCAGAAAGCTTGTCTCCCGTTTTGATCTGACTATACTTCTTATTTCACCATAGGCCCACATGTGATTTCAAATATCCCTTCACGGATCCATCCAAGAGGGAGTTTCCAAGCTGTGAAATGCAACGAAAGCTTCATCTATGAGATAATAATAAACATAGAAAAAAGTAGATTTACAGAAAGCTTCTTTCCCATTTTTATCTGAAGATATTTCGTTTTTCATCTTAGTCCACAAAGTGCTCCCCAAGGTCCCTTCTTGGGTACGTCCATGACAGTTGAGAAGCTGCATAATGTAAAGAAAGCATTATCTATGTGAGATGATTAACATATCACAGATGAGTTTCCTAGAAAGATTTCTGTGAAACTGCTTTGTGCTAGATATATTTATTCATCTTGCATAGTTAAAACTTTTCTTATATTACACAGTTTGGAAACTCCGTCATGCACGTATCCGCGAATGGACATTCGGGAGCACATTCAGACCTACAGTGAAAGAGCAGATGTCTTCAGATAAAAAGTGGAGAGAAAATTTCTGAAAAACGATTTTGTGATGTATGCATTCCACTCAGGGAGTTATACCTCTTTTCTCACAAAGCAGTGTTTGAGGACTGTTCCTTTGAAACTGAAAAAGTGATATTTCAGAGCGCTTTGTGGACTATGGCAAATAGTGAACTATCCTGAAATAAAATCGAGGAAGAAGCCTTCAAAGAATCTGCTCTCTGATATGTGCATTCACTTCACAGTGTTACTGCTTACTCTATGTTGCCCAGTTTCGAAACTCTGCCTTTGAAGGATCTGTGAAGGGATATTTAGTGACGCCAGGAGGCTTGTGATGAGCCAGGAAACGTCTTCTGGTGAAACCTACAGAGAAAGGTTCTGAGCAACTTCTTTGTGATGTGTGTATTCATCTCATGGAATTAAACCGTTCTTTGGAATGAACAGGTTGAAATCACTGTTTTTGAGGAATCTGAGGAAGGACATTTGGGAATGATCCTTAGAACATAGAGAAAGTAATATCCTCAGCGAAAATCGAGAAGGAAGCTTTCTGTGAAACTGTTCTGTGTCGCCTTAATGGCTCTCACTTTGTTAAGCCACGCATTTCATTGAGCTGTTTTCTAACCCTTTGTATGCTTAGCGTGTGACCGGGTATTCGGGAGCAGTTTGAGGCTTATGGTGAAAAAGGAAATATGTTCAGACCAAAACTGGACAGAAGCTTTCTGCGGAACTGCCTTGTGACGTGTGCATTCCACTCACAGTGTTACACCTCTCTTCACATACAGCGTTGGGGAAACCCTTTTGGAGAACCAGGTACCAAGTGATATTCGGGAGCATGTTGATGCCAATGATGAAAAGGGAAATAGCCTCAGACAAAAACTGGAAAGTAGCTTTCTAGGAAACTACTCTGTGATATATGTAATCATCTGACATAGATTAAGCTTTCTTTACATTACGCATCTTGGAAACTCATTGACGGATCCGGGAAGGGACTTTCGTGAGCACATGCAGGGCTATGTTGAAATAGGAAATATCTTCAGATAAAAACTGGAAAGACGCTTTCTGTGAATCTGAATTTTGGTATATTTCTTCATCTCACATAGTTGAAGCTTCCTTGACATTACAGGCTTGGAAACTCACTCATGGATGAAGCCATGAAGGGATATTTTGGATCACATTTGGACCTATGGTGAAATAGGAAATATAGTCAGATAAAAACTGGACAGAAGCTTTATGAGAAACTGCTTGATGATGTGTGAATTCCAGTCAGGTAGTAATAACTTTCTTATCATAAGACACAGTTTTAACAGTGTTCCTGTAAAACTGAAAGAGGGATATTCAGAGCACATTGAAGATTATGGCAAAAAGTGAAATGTCGTCAAATAAAAAACAGAAAGGAGCACCCGATGAATCTGCTGTCTGACACATACATTATTTTCACAGATTTAAAGCTTACTCTACACTTCCCAGTTTGAAACTCAGTGTTTGAGGGTTCTGTGAAGGGACAGTAAGTGGCAACCAAGGCCTGTGTGAGGCAACGAAATGTCTTCAATCGAAAATTGGAGAGATAAGATTTCTGTGCAACTCTTTTGTGATGTTTGTGTTCATCTCATGCAGTTAAATCATTCCTTGGATTGAGCAGTTTGAAATCACTGTTTCTGTGTAAACTGAGAAAGGACATTTGGAAACCCTCTTTAGAATATCCTGAAAAAGAAATAACCTTAGAATGAAACCAGAAGGAAGCTTTCGGTGAAACTGCTCTGTATCACGTGAAATCCACTCACAAATTTAAGTTTCTCTTTTCATGAGCAGCATCATAGCACTGTTTTTGTTTATCTGAGAAGGTATAATCAGGAGTGCTTGGAGACTCAGGGTGAGAAAGGAAACATCTTCAGATAGAAACTGGAGAAGCTTTCTGAGGAGCTGCTTTGTGACATGTGCATTCCACTCACAGAAATACACCTTTCTTCTCCTAGAGAATTTCTGATCCCTGTTGGAGAAAAAGCTACCAAGAGACATTCTGGAGTTTAGGGATGGCTATGGTGAAAAAGGAAATATCCTCAGACAAAAACTGGAAAGAAGATATCTGTGAAACTGCTTTATTTTAGACATATTTATCTCGAATACTTAAACTTTTCTTATATTATGCAGTTTGGAAATGCCGTCATGCACGGATCTGCGAAGGGACATTTGGGAGCACATTTAGGTCTATGGTGAAAGAGGAGATATCTTCAGATAAAAAGTGGATAGAAGCTTTCTGAGAAATTTCTCTGTGATATATGCATTCCACTCAGGGATTTATACCTCCTTTCTCACAAGGCACTGTTTGAACACTTTTCCCGTGAAACCGAAAAAGTGACATTTCGGAGCGCATTGAAGACTATGACGAATAGTGAAATATACTGAAATAAAATCAAGGCATCAGAAGAAGTTCCAGTTTTGCTCTGATAGCATTGACTCACTTTCGATAACCTCATGTGCTCCAGAAACTCTGTTTGAAGCTAAAGAAAAACAGTGAGGGATTCTTAGTGAAAGAGGCTTTGTGAGCAGGAAATCTGTTAGATGAGTTTCAGAGAAAGCTTCCTTCTGGTTTTTCTCTGATGTTTGTCTGTTTCTGGATATTCTAAAGAGCTTTAAATGTCTTTCTTAATTCCACAGAAATCATGATTTCAAACTGTGTCAATCTGAGAGAGACAACTCTTGGGAGATGAATACAACATATCAGGAAAAGATTTTCAGAAAAAATGGTGAAAAGGGAAATAGCCTCAGACAAAACAAGGAAGGAAGCTTTCTAGGAAGCTACTCTGTGATATGTGTAAGCATCTCACGTAGACAAAGCTTTCTTTACATTACACAGGTTGGGAATGGTCATGGATGCATGCATGAAGGGACATTCAAGAGCAGATTCAGGACTATGGTGAAAAAGAAAATACTGTCAGATAAAAACTGGAAAGAAGCTTTCTGTGAATCTGATTTTGCTATGCTTATTCATCTCATATTGATGAAGCTTTCTTTACGTTACACAGCTTGGAAACTCCCTCGTGGATGGATCCG
>CM058079.1:4252450-4273358 GCA_030247045.1 Colobus guereza | reverse complement strand
ACAAAGGGATATTTGGGATCCCTTTGAAGCCTATGGTGACAAAGGAAATATCTTCAGATAAAAACTAGAAGGAAGCTTTCTGAGACACTGCTTTGTGATGTGTGAATTGATCTCACAGAATTACACTTCTTTCATAGAGCAGTTTGCTAATACTGCTTTCTTGGAATCCAAAACGGGATATTTCACAGCACACTGAAGCTTGTGGTGACAAAGGAAATATCCTCATATAAAAACCAGAAAGAATCTTTCTCAGAAACTGCTTTGTGATGTGTTAATTCTGCTCACTGAGTTAGAGAGACTGCTTTGTGATGGGTGAATTCATCTCACAGAGTTACACCTTTCTTTTCATTGAGCAGTTTAGTGGCACTCTTTTTGAGGAAACTGCAAAGGGATTTTATGAAGCTCTTAGAGGCCTATGGTGAAAAAGGAAATATCTTGAGATAAAAACTGGAAAGAATCTCCTTGAGAAACAATTTTGTGCTGTGTGTATTCTTCTCATAGAATTTAACCTTTGTTGCTGATTGAGTAGTTCATCATCACTGTTTTTCTGGTATCTGAGAGTAGTTATTTGGGAGCACATTGAAATATACGGTGAAAAAGCAACTGTCCTCCTCCTGAATATCCCGTCACACACCAAGCATACACAAGATTAGAAAACTGCTCAATGAAAAGAGAGGCTTAATGAGTCAGAGCCTCTAAGATGACACAGAGCAGTTTCACAGAAAGCTTCTGTCTGGATTTTACCAGAGGATATTTCTTTCCCATGTTCTAAGGATTGTTCCCAAAGGTACTTCCTCAGGTGCCACAAGAACAGTGATTTGAAGCTGTTCAATCCAACAAAACATAAAACTCTATGAGACAAATACACACATCGCAAAGCAGTTGGTCAGAAAGTCTCTCTGCAGGTTTCATTGGAAGACGTTTCCATGCTCACCACAAACCTCCAGGCGTCACTAAATATCCCTTCACAGATCCTTCAAAGACAGAGATTTAAAACTGGGCAACATACAGGAAGCATTAACTCTGGGAGGTGAATGCACATATCAGAGAGCAGATTCTTGGAACGTTTCTTCCTCGATTTTATTTCAGTGTATTTCACTATTCCCCATAGTCCTCAATGCGCTCCGAAATATCACTTTTTGGGTTTCACTGGAACAGTTTTCCAACACTGCCTTTGAGAAAAGAGGTATAAATCCCTGAGTGGAATGCGTACATCACAAAGTAGTTTCTCAGAAAGCTTCTATCCAGTTTTTATCTGAAGATATCTCATCTTTCACTGTAGGCCTGAATGCGCTCCGGAATATCCCTTCACGTGTCCGTGCAAGATGAAGTTTCCAAACTGTGTAATATAAGAAAAGTTTTAACGATGTGAGAGGAATAAATATATATAACACAAAGCAGTTTCACAGAAATCTTCTTTCCAGTTTTTGTCTGAGGATATTTCCTTTTTCACCATAGTGATCCCTATACTCCCGAATGTCTCTTGGTAGCCTTTTCCTCCAAAAGGGATTCCGGAATCCTCTAGGAGAAGAATGGTGAGTGGAATGCACACTTCATTCTGAGAGTGGGATGCACACGTCGTTCTGTCAGTGGAATTGTGTGAGTGGAATGCACACGTCACAAAGCAGCTCCTCAGAAATCTTCTCTCCAGTTTCTATCTGAAGACGTTTCCTTTCTCACCATAAGCCTCAAAACGTTCCTGTATATCCTTTTGCAGACTCAACAACAACAGTGTTATGATACCTCTCAATGAAAAGACAAGCTTAACTGTGTAAGTGGAATTCACGTGACACAGAATAGTTTCACAGAAAGCTTCCTTCTGATTTCTCTCTGAGGTTATTTCTTTTTCAGGATATTCTAAAGAGCGTTTCCAAATGTCCTTTCTCAGGTTCCACAGAAACTGATTTCAAATTACTCAATCCAAAGAATTATTGAACTCTATGAGATGAGTACAAACTTCACCAAAGGGTTGCGCAGAAATCTTCTCTCAAATATTCGATGGAAGACATTTCCTTGCTTGACACAGGCCTCCGGTTGCCACTTACTATCCCTTCGCAGAACTCTCAAAGACCGACTTTCAAACTGGGAAATGTAGAGTACAGTTTAACCCTGTGTAAAAATGTACATATCAGAGAGCTGTATTTCGAGTGCTTCTTTCTGTTTTTACTGGGCATTTCAATTTTGCCATAGACTTCAATGTGCTCCAATATCACTCTTTTGGTTTTACGGTAACGGTGTTCAAATTGTGCTTGATGTGAATAAAGTTATAACTCCCTGAGAGGAATGCACCGGTCACCAAGGAGTTTCATAGAAAGCTTCTCTCACGTTTTGATCTGACTATATTTCCCATTTCACTATAGGCCCACATGCGATCCCAAATAACTCTTCGTGGATCCATCCACGAGGGAATTTCCAAGCTGTGTAATGTAAAGAAAGCTTCATCTATGTGAGATAAATAAACATAGCAAAACACAGATTCACAGAAAGCTTCTTTTCAGTTTTTACATGAAGATATTTCCTTTTCCATCATAGTCCTGAATCTGTTCCCGAATGTTCCTTAATGGATTCGTCCATGAAAATTTTCAAGCTGCGTAATGTAAAGAAATCTTTAACTATGGGAGGTGATTACAAATATCACAGAGTCATTTCCTAGAATGTTTCCTTCCAGTTTTTGTCTGAGGCTATTTCCCTCTTCATCATCGGCATTAACATGCTCCTCAATATCACTTGGTACCTGTTTCTCCAAAAGGGTTTCTCCGATGCTGCATGAGGAGAGAGGTATAACAATGTGAGTGAAATGCACATGTCACAATGCAGTTCCTCGGAATGCTTCTCTACAGTTTAGTTCTGAGCATATTTCCTTTTTCACCATAAGCCTCAAAGTGCTCACGAATATCCCATCACATGCTAAACACACTCAGGTTGAGAAAACTGCTCAATGAAAAGAGAGGCTCACCTGAGCGGGAGGAATTAAGACGACACAGAGCAGTTTCACAGAAAGCTTCCTTCTGGTTTCTCTCTGAGGTTATTTCTTTTCAGGATATTCTAAAGAGCGTTTCCAAATGTCCTTCTTCAGATTCCACAACAGTGATTTCAAGCTGCTCCATCCAAAGAATGGTTTAACGCTATAGGATGAATACGCTCATTGCAAAGCAGCTGCTCAGAATGTTTTTCTGCAAGTTTCATTGGAAGACGTTTCCTTCTTCACCAGAACCCTCTGGATGTCGCTAAATATCCCTACACAGATTCTTCAAAGAGACAGTTTTGAAACTGGGCAATATAGAGTAAGCATTAATTCTGTGAAGTGAATGCACATATCAAAGAGCAGGTTCCTGGAACACCTATTCCTCGATTTTATTTCAGTATATTTCCCTATTTGCCGTAGTCCACATTCCTCTCCAAAATATCACTTTTTCCATTTCACAGGAATAGTGTTCAGCGCTACCTTGTGTGAAACGAGGTATAACTCCCTGAGTGGAATGCATATATCACAAAGGAGTTTCTCAGAAAGCTTCTATCCAGTTTTTATCTGAGGATAACTCCTCTTTCACCGTAGGCCTGAATGTGTTTCGGAATGTCCCTTCGTGGGTCCGTGCATGACGGAATTTCCAAATTGCGTAATATAAGAAAAGTTTTAACTATGTGAGATGAATAAATATATCTATCACAAAGGAGTTTCACAGATATCTTCTTTTCAGTTTTTGGTTGAGGATATTTACTTTTTTACCATAGCCCTCCATATACACATGAATATCTCTTTGTAGCACTTTCTCCAAAAGGGATTACAGAATCCCCTAGGAGAAGAAAGGTATATTTCTGTGAGTCACATGCACATGTCACAGAGCTGCTCCTCAGAAAGCTTCTCCCCAGCTTCTATCGGAAGGCGTTTCCTTTCTCACCGTAAGCCTCAAAGTGCTCCAGAATATCCCTTCACAGACTAAACATAAACAGTGTTACGATACTTTTCAATGAAAAGAGAAGCTTAACTGTGTGAGTGTAATTCACTTGACACAGAGCAGTCTCACAGAAAGCTTCCCTCTGGTTTTTCTCAGAGGTTATTTCTTTTTCAGGATATTCTAAAGAGCGTTTCCAAATGTCCTGTCTCAGATTCCACAGAAACAGTGATTTTGAACTGCTCAATTCAAAGAATTACTTAACTCTATGACATGAATACAAACATCACAAAAGAGTTGCGCAGATATCTCCCCTCCAATTTTAGAAGGAAGACATTTCCTTGTTCGACACAGACCTCCGGTTGCCACTCACTATCCCTTTGCAGAACCCTCAGAGACTTTCAAACTGGGAAATGTAGAGTAAGATTTAACCATGTGAAAAGAATGGACTTGTCAGAGAGCAGTTTCTTCGAGTCCTTTTTCTGGTTTTTATTGGGCGACATTTCACATTTTTCCATAGTCTTCAATGTTCTCCAAATATCACTCTTTAATTTTAAAGGAACAGTGTTCAAACTGTGCCTTATATGAAGAAAGTTATACCTCTCTGAGTGTAATGCACACAACACCAACCAGTTTCTCAGAAAGCTTCTCTCCAGTTTTTATCTGACTATATTTCCTATGTCACCATAGGCCCATATGCCATCCCAAGTATCCCTTCGTGTATCCATCCATGAGGGAGTTTCCAAGCTGCTTATTATAAAGAAAGCTTCATCTATATGAGATGAATAAACATAGCAAAAAGCAGATTCACAGAAAGCTTCCTTCCGGTTTTTATCTGAAGACATTTCCTTTTTCGCCATAGTCCTGAATCTGCTCCTGAATATCCCTTTATGGATCCGTCCATGACAGTTTCCAACCTGCGTAATGTAATGAAAGCTTTGTCTACATGAGAAGATTACACATATCACAGAGTAGTTTCCTGGAAAGCTTCTTTCCACGTTTTGTCTGAGGCTATTTCCCTTTTCACCATCGGCATCCACATGCTGCTGAATATCACTTGATACCTGTTTCTCCAAAAGGGTTTCCCCAAGGCTGTATGAGAAGAGAGGTAGAACACTGTGAGTGAAATGCACACGTCAAAAAGCAGTTCCTCAAAAATCTTCCCCCAGTATCAGTCGGAACATATTTCCTTTTTCACCATAAGTGTCAGTGTGCTCCCGAGTTTTTATCTGAAGATATTTTCTTTTTCACTGTAGTCCTGAATATGCTCCTGAATGTCCCTTCATACATCCGTCCATAACTGTTTCCAACCTGGGTAATATAAAGAAAGCTTTGTCTACGTGAGATGACTACAAATATCATAGAGTAGTTTCCTAGAAAGCTTCCTTCCAGATTTTGTCTGAGGCTATTTCCCTTTTCACCATTAGCGTCAACACGCTCCTGAATATCACTTGGTACCTGTTTCTCCAAAAGGGTTTCCCCGAGGTCGTATGAGAAGAGAGGTGTAACACTGTGAGTGAAATGCACACGTCACAAAGCAGTTCCTCGGATATCTTCTCCCCAGTATCAGTGGGAAGATATTTTCTTTTTCACTGTAAGTGTCAATCAGCTCCCAAATATCCCATCACATGCTAAACAACACAGGGTTAGTAAACTGCTCCATGAAAAGAGAGGTTTAACTGAGTGAGAGGAATTAAGATGACACAGTGCAGTTTCACAGAAAGCTTCCTTCTGGATTTTCCCTGAGGATATTTATTTCCCTGTATTGTAGGGATCGTTCCAAAATGTCCTTCTTCAGATTCTACAAAAATAGTGACTTCAAGCTGCTCAATCCAAAGAATTATTTACCTCTATGAGACGAATAAACACATTGCAAAGCAGGTGCTAAGAAAGTTCCTTTGCAGGTTTCATCTGAAAATGTTTCCTGGCTCACCACAAGCCTCCTGGCGTCACTAAAAATCTCCTCACAGATTCTTCAAAGACACAGTTTCAAAACTGGGCAACATAGAGTAAGCATTAACTCTCTGAAGTCAATGCCCATAGCAGAGAGCAGATTCTTGGAACGCTTCTTCCTCGATTTTATTTCAGTATATTTCACCATTCGTCATATTCCTCAATGCGCTCCGAAATATCACTTTTTTGGTTTCACGGGAACAGTGTTCAAACACTGCCTTGTGAGAAAAGAGGTATAAATCCCTGAGTGGAAAGCATGTGTCACAGAGAAGTTTCTCAGAAATCTTCTATCCAGTTGTTATCTGAAGATATCTCCTCTTTCACTGTAGGCCTGAATGTGCTCCCAAATGGCCCTTTGCAGATCCGTGCATGACGGAGTTTCCAAACTGCATAATATAAGAAAAGTTTTAACTATGTGAGATAAATAAATATGTCTAAAATAAAGCAGTTTCACAGAAATCTTCTTTCCAGTTTTTGTCTGAGGATATTTCCTTTTTCACCATAGCCATCCCTAAACTCCAAAATGTCTCTTTATAGCATTTTCTTCAAAAGAGATCCGGAATCCTCTAGGAGAAAAAAAGAATATTTGGCAGCTCCTCATAAAGCTTCTCTCCAGTTTCTATCTGAAGATGCTTCCTTTCTCACGATGAGTCTCAAGGCACTGATGAATATACCTTTTCAGACTAAACAAAAACAGTGCTATGATGCTGCTCAATGAAAAGGGAAGCTTAAATTTGTGAGTGTATTTCACCTGACACAGGGCAGTTTCACCAAAAGCTCACTTCTGGTTTCTTTCTGAGGTTATTACTTTTTCTGGATATTCTTAAGAGGTTTTCCAAATGTTCTTTCTCAGATTCCACAGAAACAGTGATTTCAAACTGCTCAATCCAAAGAATGATTTAACTCAATGAGATGAACACAAACATCACAAAAGAATTGCACAGAAATCTTCTCTCCAATTTTCAATAGAAGACATTTCCTTGCCTCACACAGTCCTCGGTTGCCACTTACTGTCCCTTCACAGAACCCTGAAAGACTGACTTTCAAACTGGGAAATGTAGAGTAAGCTTTAATTATGTGAAAAAAATGTACATATCAGAGAGAAGTTTCTTCAGGTGCTTCTTTCTGTTTTTTATTGGACGACATTTCAATTTTTACCATAGTCTTCAATGTGCTCTGAATATCATTCTTTTGGTTTACAGGAACAGTGTTCAAACTGTGCCTTATGAGAAGAAAGTTATAATCCCCTGAGTGGAATGCACACATCACCATGCAGTTTCACAGAAAGCTCCTATCCAGTTTTCATCTGACTATATTACCTATTTCACCATAGGCCCAAATGTGATCCCAAATATCCCTTTGCGGATCCATCCACGAGGGAGTTTCCAAGCTGTGTAATGAAAAGAAAGCTTCATCTATGTGAGATGAATAAACATAGCAACAAGAAGATTCACAGAAAGCTTCTTTCCAGTTTTTATCTGAATATATTTTGTTCTTCACCATGGCCCTGAATGTGTTCCTGAAGGTCCCTTCCTGGATCCGTCCATGACAGTTTCCAAGCTGCCTAATGTAAACATAGCTTTATGTATGTGAGATGATTACACATATCACAGAATGGTTTCCTAGAAACCTTCTTTCCAGTTTTTGTCTGAGGCTATTTCCCTTTTCATCATCAGCATCAACACGCTCCCGAATATTACTTGGTACCTGTTTCTCCCAATGGTGTTCTCCAATGCTGTAAGAGAAGAGAGGTATAACACTGTCAGTGGAATGCACACATCACAAAGTAGTTACTCGGAAACTTTATCTCCAGTTTCAGTCTGAACATATTTCCTTTCTCACTGTTAACTTCAAAGTGCTCCCGAATATCCCATCACACGCTAAACATACACAGGGTTAGAAAACTGCTCAATGAAAACTGAGGCAAAACTGAGTGAGAGGAATTAAGATGACTTAGAGCAATTTCCCAGAAAGTTTCTTTCTGGATTTTACCTGAGGATAATTCTTTCTCTATATTCTAAGGATCATTCCCAAATGTCCTTCCTCAGATTCCACAAAAACAGTGATATCAAGCTGCTCTAAACAAAAAATGGTTTAACTCTGAGATGAATATATATATCACAAAGCAGTTGCTCACAAAGTTTCTCTGCAGGTTTCATCAGAATATGTTTCCTCGCTCACTAGAAGCCTTCGGATTCACTAAATATCCCTTCACAGATTCTTCAAACACAGAGTTTCTAAACTGGGCTACATAGAGTAAGCATTAACTCTGTGAAGTTAATGCACCTATCGGAGAGTAGATTTTTGGAATCTTTCTTCCTCGATTATATTTCAGTATATTTCACTATTCGCCATAGTCCTCAGTGTGCTCGGAAATATCACATTTTCTTTTTCACAGGAACAGTGTTCAAACATTGCCTTGTGATAAAGTAGGTATAATTACCTAAGTGGAATGCATACATCACAAGGTCGTTTCTCAGAAAGCTTTATCCAGTTTTCATCTGATGATATCTCCTCTTTCACCATAGGCCTGAATGTGCTCCCGAATGTCCCTTTGCGGTTCCGTGCAGGTCGGAGTTTACAAACTGTGTAATATAAGTAAAGTTTTAACTATACGAGATGAGGAAATATATCTAACACAAAGCAGTTTCACAGAAATATTGCTTTCAGTATTTGTCTGGGGATGTGTCCTTTTTCACCATAGTGGTCCCTATACTCCCGAATGTCTCTTGGTAACCTTTTCTCCAAAAGGGCTTCCACAACTCTCTTTGAAAAGAAAGGTACAATTCTGTGAGTGGAATACACACGTCACAAAGTAGCTCCTCAGAGAGATTCTCTCCAGTTTCTATCTGAAGAGGTTTCCTTTCTCATCATCAGTCTCAAAACGTTGCTGAAAATCCTGTCACAGCCTAAACAAAATCAGTGTTATGATACTGCTCAATGAAAAGAGAACCTTAACTGTGTGAGTGGAATTCACCTGACACAGAGCAGTTTCACAGAAAGCTTCCTTCTGCTTTCTCTCTGAGGTTATTTCTTTTTCAGGATAGTCTAAAGAACGTTTCCCAATGTCCTTTCTCAGATTCCACAGAAATAGTGATATCAAACTGCTCAATCCAAAGAATGATTTAACTCTATGAGATGAATACAAATATCAGAAAAGAGTTGTGCAGAAAGATTCTCTCCAGTTTTTGATGAAAGACATTTCCTTGCTCATAACACGCCTCGGTTGCCACTTAGTGTCCCTTCACAAAACCCTCAAAAACCGACATTCATACTTGGAAATATAGAGTAAGCTTTAATCGTGTGAAAAGAATGGACAAGTCAGAGAGCAGATTCTTCGAGTGCTTCTTTCTGTTTTTTATTGGACGACATTTCAACTTTTGCCATAGTCTTCAATGTGCTCTGAACATCACTCTTTTAGATATCCAGGAACAGTGTTCAAACTGTGCCTTAAGAGAAGAAATTTATACCTCCCTGACTGGAATGCACACATCACCAAGTAGTTTCTCAGAAAGCTTCTCTCCAGTTTTTATCTGACTATATTTCCTATTTCACCATAGGCCTGAAAGTGATCCCAAATATCCCTTTGTGGCTGCATCCACGAGTGTGTTTCCAAGCCGTGTAATGTTAAGGAAGCTTCAACTATGTGAGATGAACAAATATAGCACTAAGCAGACTCACAGAAAGCTTCTTTCCAGTTTTTATCTGAAGATATTTCCTATTTCAATAGAGCCCTGACGCTGTATGAGAAGAGAGGTAGAGCACTGTGAATGGAATGCACACATCATAAAGCAGTTCCTCGGAAAGCCTCTCTCCAGCTTCGGTATAAACATATTTCCTTTTTCACAGTAAGGCTCAAAGTGCGCCTGAATAGCCCATCACACGGTAAACATACACAGGGTTAGAAAACTGCTCAATGAAGAGAGAGGCTTAACTGAATGAGAGGAATTAAGATGACATAGAGCAGTTTCACAGAAAGCTTCCTTCTGGATTTTACCTGAGGATATTTCTTTTTCCATATTCTAACAATCGTTCCCAAATATCCTTCCTCAGATGCCACAAAAGCAGTGATTTCAAGCTGCTCAATCAAAAGAATGATTTAACTCTAGCAGACGAATACAAACATCACAAAAGTAGTTGCTCAGAAAGTTTCTCTGCAGGTTTCATCGGAAGACGTTTCCTTGCTCACCACAAGCCTCCATGCATCACTAAATATCCCTTCACAGATTCTTCAAAGACAGCGTTTGGAACTGGGTAACATACAGTAAGCATTAACTCTGTGAAGTGAATGCACATATCAGAGAGAAGATTTTTGGAACGCTTCTTCCTCTTTTTATTTCAGTATATTTCACTATTCACCATAGTCCTCAGTGCGCTCCGAAATGTCACTTTTTCAGTTTCACAAGAACATTTTCCAAACCCTGTGTTGTGAGAAAAGAGGTATAACCCCCTGAGTGGAATGCATACATCACAACGTTTTTTCTCAGAAAGCTTCTATCCAGTTTTTATCTGAAGATATCTCCTCTTTTACCATAGGCCTGAATGTGCTGGTGAATGTCCCTTCACAGATCCGTGCATGACGGAGTTAACAAACTGCATGATATAAGAAAAGTTTTAACTATGCGAGATGAATAAATATATTTAACACCAATAAATTTCACAGAAATCTTCTTTCCAGTTTTTGTCTGAGGATATTTCCTTTTCACCATAGCTGTCCCTACACTCCCGAATGTCTCTTGGTAGCTTTTTCTCCGAAAGGGATTCTGCAATCCTCTATGAGAAAAAGGGTATATTTCTGTGAGTGGAATGCACGCATCACAAAGCAGCTCCTCAGAAAGCTTCTCTTCAGTTTCTCTCTGAAGACGTTTCATTTCTCACCGTCAGCCTCAAAGCACTGCTGAATATCCCCTCGCAGACAAAACAAAAACAGTGTTATGATACTGCTCAATGAAAAGAGAAGCTTAACTATGTGAGTGGAATTCACATGAACAGAGCTGTTTCACAGAAAGCTTCCTTCTGGTTTCTCTTTGAGGTTATTTCTTTTTCAGGATATTCTAAAGAGCGTTTCCAAATGTCCTTTCTCAGATTCCACAGAAACAGTGATTTCAAACTGGTCAATCCGAAGAATGATTTAACTCTATGAGATGAATGCAAACATCACAAAACAGTTGCGCAGAAAGTTTCTCTCCATTTTTCGATGGAAGACGTTTCCTTTTCTCACTGTAAACCTCAAAGCACTCTAGATTATCCCTTCACAGACTAAACAAAAACAGGGTTCTGATACTGCTCTATGAAAAGAGAAGCTTAACTGTGTGAGCAGAATTCAGGTGACACAGCAGATTCACGGAAAGCTTCCTTCTGGTTTCCATCTGAGGTTATTCCTTTTTCAGTATATTCTAAAGAGCGTTTCCAAATGTCCTTTCTCAGATTCCACAGAAACAGTGATTTCAAACTGCTCAATCCAAACAATGTTTTAACTCTATGAGATGAATAAATATATCTAACACAAAGCAGTTTCACAGAAAGCTTCTCTCCAATTTTCGATGGAAGACGTTTCCTTGCTCAACACAGGCCTCCAGTTGCCTTAATGTTCAGCAGACCTCAAAGACGACATTCAATGGTAGCTTGTAGCTTTAATAGAGCACTTTGGGAGGCTGAGACGGGCAGATCACGAGGTCAGGAGATCGAGACCATCCTGGCTAACAGGGTGAAACCCCGTCTCTACTAAAAATACAAAAAAATAGCTGGGCAAGGTGGCGGGTGCCTGTAGTCCCAGCTACTCGGAGACTGAGGCAGGAGAATGGCCTAAACCCGGGAGGCAGAGCATGCAGTGAGCTGAGATCTGGCCACTGCACTCCAGCCTGGGTGACAGAGCGAGACTTCGTCTCAAAAAATAAATAAATAAATAAATAAATAGAGACAGCTGGCCACGGTGCTTCAAGGCTGTAATCCCAGCACTTTGGGAGTCCGAGACAGGTGGATCACGAGGTCAGGAGATCAAGACCATCCTGGCTCACAGTGGTTTCTCTACTAAAGGCAAAAACTATGATCAGGTGCCTGTAGTCAGCTACTTCTGACAGGATACGCAAACACAGAGCTTGCAGTGAGCTGAGATCTGGCCACTGCACTCCAGCCTGGGTGACAGAGCAAGACTCTGTCTCAACAACAACAACAACAAAAAAATGGAGACCGACATTCAAACTGAGAAATGTAGAGTAAGCTTTATCCCTGTGAAAAGAATGGACATGTCAGAGAGCAGTTTCTTCTAGTGCTTCTTTCTGTTTTTTACCTGGTGACATTTCACTTTTTGCCATAGTCTTCAATGTGCTCCAAATATCACTCTTTAGGTTTTACTGGAACAGTGTTCAAGCTGTACCTTATGAGAAGAAAGTTGTAACTCGCTGAGTGGAATGCACACATCACCAAGCAGTTTCTCAGAAAGCTTCTCTCCAGTTTTTATCTGACTATATTTCCTATTTCACCGTAGGCCCAAATGTGATCCCAAATATCCCTTCTCAGATCCATCCATGAGGGAGTTTCCAAGTTGTGTAGTGAAAAGAAAGCTTTATCTATAAACGTAGCAAAAAGCAGATTAACAGAAAGCTGCTTTATAGTTTTTATCTGAAGATATTCACTTCTTCACCATACTTCTGAATGTCCTCCCGAAGGTCCCTTCGTGAATCCGTCCATGACAGCTTCCAAGCATCATAATGTAAAGAAAGTTTTTCTTTTTTTTTTTTTTTCATGTACTTCTTTTTTTTTTTTTATTATACTTTAAGTTCTAGGGTACATGTGCATAACGTGCAGGTTTGTTACATATGTATACTTGTGCAATGTTGGTGTGCTGCACCCATCAACTCGTCAGCACCCATCAATTCATCATTTATATCAGGTATAACTCCCCAATGCAATCCCTCCCCCTCCTCCCCATGATAAGCCCAGTGTGTGATGTTCCCCTTCCTGAGTCCAAGTGATCTCATTGTTCAGTTCCCACCTATGAGTGAGAACATGCGGTGTTTGCTTTTCTCTTCTTGTGATAGTTTGCTAAGAATGATGGTTTCCAGCTGCATCCATGTCCCTACAAAGGACGCAAACTCATCCTTTTTTATGGCTGCATAGTATTCCATGGTGTATATGTGCCACATTTTCTTAATCCAGTCTGTCACAGATGGACATTTGGGTTGATTCCAAGTCTTTGCTATTGTGAATAGTGCCGCAATAAACATACGTGTTCATGTGTCTTTGTAGTAGAATAATTTATAATCCTTTGGGTATATACCCAGTAGTGGGATACCTGGGTCATATGGTACATCTAGTTCTAGATCCTTGAGGAATCGCCATACTGTTTTCCATAATGGTTGAACTAGTTTACAATCCCACCAACAGTGTAAAAGTGTTCCTATTTGTCCACATCCTCTCCAACACTTGTTGTTTCCTGATTTTTTAATGATGGCCATTCTAACTGGTGTGAGATGGTACCTCATTGTGGTTTTGATTTGCATTTCTCTGATGGCGAGTGATGATGAGCATTTTTTCATGTGTCTGTTGGCTGTATGAGTGTCTTCTTTTGAGAAATGTCTGTTCATATCCTTTGCCCACTTTTTGATGGGGTTGTTTGTTTTTTTCTTGTATATTTGTTTGAGTTCTTTGTAGATTCTGGATATTAGCCCTTTGTCAGATGAGTAGATTGCAAAAATTTTCTCCCATTCTGTAGGTTGCCTGTTCACTCTGATGGTAGTTTCTTTTGCTGTGCAGAAGCTCTTTAGTTTAATGAGATCCCATTTGTCAATTTTGGCTTTTGCTGCCGTTGCTTTTGGTGTTTTAGACATGAAGTCCTTGCCCATGCCTATGTCCTGAATGGTACTACCTAGATTTTCTTCTAGGTTTTATGGATTAGGTCTAACATTTAAGTCTCTAATCCATCTTGAATTAATCTTCGTATAAGGAGTAAGGAAAGGATCCAGTTTCAGCTTTCTATTAGAATTTCCCAGCACCATTTATTAAATAGATCCTTTCTTTCTTGTTCTCTCAGGTTCATCAAAGATCAGACTTTGTAGATGTGTGGTATTATTTCTGAGGACTCTGTTCTGTTCCATTGGTCTATAGCTCTGTTTTGGTACCAGTACCATGCTGTTTTGGTTACTGTAGCCTTTTAGTTTGAAGTCAGGTATTCCCAGCTTTGTCCTTTTGACTTAGGATTGTCTTGGCATACTCTTTTTGGTTCCATATGAACTTTAAAGCCTTTTTTCCAATTATGTGGTCAATTTTGGAATAAGTGCGATGTGGTGCTGAGAAGAATGTATATTCTGTTGATTTGGGGTGGAGAGTTCTATAGATGTCTATCAGGTCTGCTTGGTGCAGAGATGAGTTCAATTCCTGGATATCCTTGTTAACTTTCTGTCTCGTTGATCTGTCTAATGTTGACAGTGGAGTGTTGAAGTCTCCATTATTATTGTATGGGAGTCTAAGTCTCTTTGTAAGTCTCAAGGACTTGCTTTATGAATCTGGGTGCTCCTGTATTGGGTGCATATATATTTAGGATAGTTAGCTCTTCCTGTTGAATTGATCCCTTTACCATTATGTAATGGCCTTCTTTGTCTCTTTTGATCTTTGATGGTTTAAAGTCTATTTTATCAGAGACTAGGATTGCAACCCCTGCTTTTTTTGTTCTCCATTTGCTTGGTAGATCTTCCTCCATCCCTTTATTTTGAGCCTATGTATGTCTCTGCATGTGAGATGGGTCTCCTGAATACAGCAGACTGATGGGTCTTGTTTGATCCAGTTTGCCAGTCTGTGTCTTTTAATTGGAGCATTTAGTCCATTAACATTTAGGTTAATATTGTTATGTGTGAACTTAATCCTGCCATTATGATATTAACTGGTTATTTTGCTCATTAGTTGATTTACATTTTGGCTTGTTTTTGCAATGGCTGGTACCGGTTGTTCCTTTCCATGTTTAGGGCTTCCTTCAGGGTCTCTTGTAAGGCAGGCCTGGTGGTGACAAAATCTCTAAGCATTTGCTTATCTGTAAAGGATTTTATTTCTCCTTCACTGATGAAACTTAGTTTGGCTGGATATGAAATTCTGGGTTGAAAATTCTTTTCTTTAAGAACGTTGAATATTGGCCCCCACTCTCTTCTGGCTTGTAGAGTTTCTGCCAAGAGATCTGCTGTTAGTCTGATGGGCTTCCCTTTGTGGGTAACCCGACCTTTCTCTCTGGCTGCCCTTAAGATTTTTCCTTCATTTCAACTTTGGTGAATCTGGCAATTATGTGTCTTGAGTTGCCCTTCTGAGGAGTATCTTTGTGGCGTTCTCTGTATTTCCTGAATTTGAATGTTGGCCTGCCCTACTAGGTTGGGGAAGTTCTCCTGGATGATATCCTGAAAAGTGTTTTCCAACTTGTTTCCATTGTCCCCCTCACTTTCAGGCACCCCAATCAGACGTAGATTTGGTCTTTACATAATCCCATACTTCTTGCAGGCTTTGTTCATTTCTTTTCTTCTTTTTCTTTTGGTTTCTCTTCTCGCTTCATTTCATTCATTTGATCCTCAATCGCTGATACTCTTTCTTCCAGTTGATCGAGTCGGTTACTGAAGCTTGTGCATTTGTCACGTATTTCTGTGTCATGGTTTTCATCTCTGTCATGTCGTTATGACCTTCTCTGCATTAATTAGTCTAACTGTCAATTCTTCCACTCTTTTTTCAAGATTTTTAGTTTCTTTGCGCTGGGTACGTAATTCCTCCTTTAGCTCTGAGAAGTTTGATGGACTGAAGCCTTCTTCTCTCTTCTCATCAAAGTCATTCTCTGACCAGCTATGATCCGTTGCTGGTGATGGGCTGCGCTCCTTGCAGGGGAGATGCGCTCATTTTTTGAATTCCCAGCTTTTCTGCCCTGCTTTTTCCCCATCTTTGTGGTTTTATCTGTCTCTGGTCTTTGATGATGGTGATGCACTGATGGGGTTTTAGTATAGGTGTCCTTCCTGTTTGATAGTTTTCCTTCTGCCAGTCAGAACCCTCAGCTATAGGTCTGTTGGAGATTGCTTGAGGTCCACTCCAGACCCTGTTTGCCTGGGTATCAGCAGCAGAGGTTGCAGAAGATAGAATATTGCTGAACAGCGAGTGTACCTGTCTGATTCTTACTTTGGAAGCTTCCTCTCAGGGGTGTACTCCACCCTGTGAGGTGTGGGTGTCAGACTGCCCCTAGTGGGGATGTCTCCCAGTTAGGCTACTCAGGGTCAGGGACCCACTTGAGCAGGCAGTCTGTCCCTTCTCAGATCTCAACCTCCGTGTTGGGAGATCCACTGCTCTCTTCAAAGTTGTCAGACAGAGTCGTTCGTGCCTGCACAAGTCTCTGCTGCTTCCCCTGTTATTTTTTTAGCTGAGCTGTCCCCAGAGGCGGAGTCTACAGAGACAGGCAGGTTTCCTTGAGCTGCTGTGAGCTCCACACAGTTGGAGCTTCCCAGCGGCTTTGTTTACCTACTTAAGCCTCAGCAATGGCGGGCGCCTCCCCAGCCTCGCTGCTGCCCTGCGGTTAGATCCCCGCAGACTGTTGTGTTCAAGGAGGGAGGCTCCGGGGGCGTGGGACCCTCCCAGCCAGGCGTGGGGTATATTCTCCTGGTGTGCCCGTTATCCTATAGCGCAGTATTGGGGTGGGAGTTACCCGATTTTCCAGGTGTTGTGTGTCTCAGTTCTCCACTTCCCAGGTGAGGTGATGCTGGTCGGGCCGCAACAGCTGACCAGCACCGATTGTCCGGCACTCACTAGTGAGATGACCCCAGTACCTCAGTTCAAAATGCAGAAATCACCGGTCTTCTGTGTCCTTCGCGCTGGGAGTTGGAGACTGCAGCTGTTCCTATTCAGCCATCTTGCTCTCCCGAAAGTTTTTTTCTATGTGAGATCATTACACAGGTCACAGAGTGGTTTCCTAGTAGTTGTGGCCTGAGGTTATTTCCCTTTTAACCATCGGCATCAACATGCTCCCAAATATCACTTGGTAACTGTTTCTCCAAAAGGGTTTCCCCTACGCTGCATGAGAAGTGAGGTATAACACTGTGAAAGGAATGCACACGTCACAAAGCAGTTCCTCGGAAATTTTCTCTCCGGTTTCGTTTTGAACATATTTCTTTGAACATATTTCGTTTTGAACATATTTCTCAAAGTGCCCCCGAATATCCCATCACATGCAAAATATACAAAGGGTTAGAAAACTGTTCAATGAAAAGTGACGCTTAACTGAGTGGGAGGAATTAAGACAACAGAGATCAGTTTCATAGAAAGCTTCTTTATGGATTTTACCTGAGGATATTTCTTTCTCCGTATTCTAGGGTTCGTTCCCAAATGTCCTTCCTCAGATGCCACAAAAACAGTGATTACAAGCTGCTGAATCCAAGGAATGGATTAACTCAAAGAGACGAATACACACATCACGAAGCAGATGCTCAGAAAGTTTTTCTGCAGGTTTCATCGGAAGATGTTCCCTTGCTCACCACAAGTTTCCAGGTGTCACTAAGTATCCCTTCACAGATTCTTCAAGACAGAGTTTTGAAACTGGGCAACATAAAGTAAGCATTAACTCTGTGAAGTGAATCCACATATCAGAGTGCAGATTCCTGGAAAGCTTCTTCCTCGATTTAATTTTGGTATATTTCACTATTCGCCATAGTCATCAAAGTGCTCCAAAATATCACATTTTCGGTTTCACAGGAACAGTGCTCAAAGACTGTCTTGTGAGAAAACAGGTATAACTCCCTGAGTGGAATGCATGCATCAAAACTAGCTTCTCAGAAAGCTTCTATTCAGTTTTTATCTGAATATATCTCCTCTTTCACCGTAGGTGAAATGACCCTTCATGGATGCGAGCATGATGGAGTTTCCAAACCACATAATATCAGAAATGTTTCAAATATGCAAGATGATTCAATATATCTAACACAAAGCAGTTTCACAGAAATCTCCTTTCCAGGTTTTGTCTGAGGATATTTCCTTTTCACCAAAGCCCTACTTATACTCCTGGACGTCTCTTGGTAGCTCCTTTTCCAAAAGCGATTCTGGAATCCTCTAAGAGAAGAAAGGTATATTTCTGTGAGTGGAATGCACGCATCACAAAGCAGCTCCCCAGAAAGCTTCTCTTCAGTTTCTCTCTGAAACATTTCGTTTCTTACCATCAGCCTCAAAGCACTGTGGAATATCTCCTCACAGACAAAACAAAAACAGTGTTATGATACTGCTCAATGAAAAGAGAAGCTTAACTATGTGAGTGGAATTCACAAGACACAGAGCTCTTTCACAGAATGCTTCCTTCTGGTTTCTCTTTGAGGTTATTTCTTTTCCAGGATATTGTAAAGAGTGTTCCCAAATGTACTTTCTCAGATTCCACAGAAACAGTGATTTCAAACTGCTCAATCCAAAGAATGATTTAACTCTATGAGATGAATGCAAACATCACAAAACAGTTGCGTACAAAGTTTCTCTCCATTTTTCGATGGAAGACGTTTCCTTGCTCAACACAGGCCTCCAGTTGCCACTTTCTATCCCATCAGAGAACTCTCAAACACCAAATTTCAAACTGTGAAATGTAGGGTAAGCATTAAACTTGTGAAAAGAATGGACATGTCAGAGAGCAGTTTCTTCGAGTGCTTCTTTCTGTTGTTTATTGGACGACATTTCACTTTTTGCCATAATCTTCAATGTGCTTCAAATATCACTCTTTTCATTTTACAGGAACCGTGTTCAAACTGTGCCTTATGAGAAGAAAGTTATACCTCCCTGACTGGAATGCACACATCACCAAGCAGTTTCTCAGAAAGCTTCTCCAGTTTTTATCTGAAGATATCTCCTCTTTCACCGTAGGTGAATGTGAAATGACCCTTCATGGATGCGAGCATGATGGAGTTTCCAAACCACATAATATCAGAAATGTTTCAAATATGCAAGATGATTCAATATATCTAACACAAAGCAGTTTCACAGAAATCTTCTTTCCAGTTTTTGTCTGAGGATATTTCCTTTTCACCAAAGCCCTACTTATACTCCTGAATGTCTCTTGGTAGCTCCTTTTCCAAAAGGGATTCTGGAATCCTCTAAGAGAAGAAAGGTATATTTCTGTGAGTGGAATGCACGCATCACAAAGCAGCTCCCCAGAAAGCTTCTCCAGTTTCGTTCTGAGCATATTTCCTTTTCACCATCAGCCTCAAAGCACTCCTGAATATCCCCTCACAGACTAAACAAAAACAGTGTTATGATACTGCTCAATGAAAAGAGAAGCTTAACTATGTGAGTGGAATTCACGTGACACAGAGCTGTTTCACAGAAAGCTTCCTTCTGGTTTCTCTTTGAGGTTATTTCTTTTTCAGGATATTCTAAAGAGTGTTTCCAAATGTCCTTTCTCAGATTCCACAGAAACAGTGATTTCAAACTGCTCAATCCAAAGAATGATTTAACTCTATGAGATGAATGCAAACATCACAAAACAGTTGCAGAAAGTTTCTCTCCATTTTTCGATGGAAGACGTTTCCTTGCTCAACACAGGCCTCCAGTTGCCACTTACTATCCCATCGCAGAACTCTCAAACACCGAATTTCAAACTGTGAAATGTAGAGTAAGCTTTAACCCTGTGAAAAGAATGGACATGTCAGAGAGCAGTTTCTTCGAGTGCTTCTTTCTGTTTTTTATTGACGACATTTCACTTTTTGCCATAATCTTCAATGTGCTTCAAATATCACTCTTTTCGTTTTACAGGAACAGTGTTCAAACTGCCTTATGAGAAAAAAGTTATACCTCCCTGACTGGAATGCACACATCACCAAGCAGTTTCTCAGAAAGCTTCTCTCCAGTTTTTATCTGACTATATTTTCTATTTCACCATAGGCCCGAATGTGATGCCAAATATCCCATTGCAGATCCATCCACGAGTGAGTTTCCAAGCCGCGTAATGTTAAGGAAGCTTCAAATATGTGAGATGAACAAATAAAGCAAAAAGCAGATTCACAGACAGCTTCTTTGCAGTTTTTATGTGAAGATATTTTCTTTTTCTCCATAGTCCTGAATGTGCTCCTGAACGTCCCATCGTGGATCTGTACATGACACTTCCCAAGCTGCATAATGTAAAGAAAGCTTTATCCATGTGATATGATTACAAATATAACAGAGTAGTTTCCTACAAAGCTTCTTTCCAGTTTATATCTGTGGCTATTTATCTTTTCACCTTAGGCATTAACATGCTTCTCAATATCACTTGGTTCCTGTTTCTCCACAAAGATTTTTCCAATGCTGCATGAGGAGAGGGGTATAACACTGTGAGTGGAATGCACACGTCACAATGCAGTTCCTCGGAAAGCTTCTCTAGAGTTTCGTTCTGAGCATATTTCCTTTTTCACCGTAAGCCTCAAAGTCCTCCCGAATATCCCATCACACACTAAACACACGTGGTGAGAAAACTGCTCAATGAAAAGAGAGGCTTACCTGAGCGAGAGGAATTAAGATGACACAGAGCAGTTTCACAGAAAGCTTCCTTCTGGATTTTACCTGAGGATATATCTTTCTCCATATTCTAAGTATTGTACCCAAATGTCCTTCCTCAGATTCCACAAAAACAGTGATTTCAAGCTGCTCAATCCAAAGAATGGTTTAACTCTATAAGACGAATACACACATTGCAAAGCAGTTGCTCAGAATGTTTCTCTGCAGGTTTCATTGGAAGACGTTTCCTTGCTCACCAGAACCCTCCAGATGTCACTAAATATCCCTTCACAGATTCTTCAAAGAGAGAGTTTTGAAACTGGGCAACATAGAGTAAGCATTAACTCTGTGAAGTGAATGCACATATCAGAGAGCAGGTTCTTGGAACACCTATTTTTCGATTTTATTTCAGTATATTTCCCTATTCACCATAGTCCACATTCCACTCCAAAATATCACTTTTTCCATTTCACAGGAATAGTGTTCAAGCACTACCTTGTGAGAAACGAGGTATAACTCCCTGAGTGGAATGCTTACATCACAAAGGAGTTTCTCAGAAAGCTTCTATCCAGTTTGTATCTGAGTATAGCTCCTCTTTCACCGTA
>CM058079.1:4220674-4251950 GCA_030247045.1 Colobus guereza | reverse complement strand
TCCTCAGCCATGTCCCTAGCTTCTGGCTTCCGGCTAATTTTAAATTTTTGTAGTGGCGGGATCTTGCTGTGTTGCCCGGGCTGGTCTCGAACTCTTGGCTTCAAGCGATCCTCCTCCTCGGCCTCCACAAGTGCGGGGATTAGCGGCGGAGCCACCGCGCAGGGCCGTGGTCAGCTTTTAAAGATAGGTAGATCCCTTTGGCTTATACGCCTTTCTGCTAGCTTACCCTGATTTTTTTTTTTTTTTTTTTGAGACGGAGTCTTGCTCTGTCGCCCAGGCTGGAGTGCAGTGGCCGGATCTCAGCTCACTGCAAGCTCCGCCTCCCGGGTTTACGCCATTCTCCTGCCTCAGCCTCCCAAGTAGCTGGGACTACAGGCGCCGCCACCTCGCCCAGCTAGTTTTTTGTTTTTTTAGAGACGGGTTTCACCGTTAGCCAGGATGGTCTCGATCTCCTGACCTAGTGATCCGCCGCCTCGGCCTCCCAAAGTGCTGGGATTACAGGCTTGAGCCATCGCTCCCGGCCGCTTACCCTGATTTTGCTTCAGGTTCAGAGAGTATTTTACTATTTCTAGTGTGTCTTTTGTAAGATATCTGAAATATTTTTGTGGAATGAAGTGGCATGAAAAATAAACCAATAATCATTAGTAATTTTGTTTCCTGTCTTTTCACTTTAAATTATTAAAATCTTTCTCTTGTACAAAATGTTTAACAGTGTTATTTTAGTACATTTGCAATGGTTCAGTCCCATTTTATTGATACTTGGGTTGTTTCCATTTTGCTCATAATAAATAACACCGTACAGAACATATTTGTGACCATAACTTCATCTTTAGGATTATGAGAAATGGTTTTCTGATGTTTGAATTCATCACGCAGAGTTTCATCTTTCCCTCCTAGTAGCAGTTTGCTAACACTATTTTCGTGGATTCTGCAAAGTGATATTTGGGAGCTGATTGAAGGCTATGGTGTAAAAGGAAATATCCTCAGATAAAAACTGGAAAGAAATGTTCTGAGAAACTGCATTGTGACATGTAAATGCAACTCACAGAGTTACACTTTCCTTTCCATGGATCCGTTTGCTAACAGTGTTTTCTTGAATACTACATTGGGATATTTCTCAGTGCAAACAAGCTAACAATGACAATGGAAATATCCTCAGTTAAAACTAGAAAGGATTTTTTCTGAAAAACTTCTTTGTGATATGAATTCATCTCACAGAGTTACAAACTGGTCTTCATGAAGCAGTTTCCTAACACTGTTGTCGTGGAATCTGCAAAGTGATATTTAGGAGCACACTGAGGCCCATGTCGGCGAAAACATCCTCGGACAAAAACTAGAAAGAAGATTTCTGAGAAATTGCTTTCTGGTGTGTAAATTGATCACACAGAGGTTCACCTTTCCTTCTTGTAGCAGTTTGCTAACACTATTTTTGTGGATTCTGCAAAGTCTTATTTGGGAGCTAATTGAAGTCTATGGTGAAAAAGGAAATATCCTCAAATGAAAACTGGAAAGAAGTGTTCAGAGAAACTGCATTGCAATGTGTGAATGCAACTCACAGAGTTACACTATTCTCTTCAGTGATCAGTTTGCTCACACAGTTTTCTTGAAATCTGCAGTGGGAAATTCTTAAGCGCAATAAAACATGATGACAAGAAAGTATCCTCAGATAAAAATTAGAAAGAAGCTATCTCAGAAACTTCTTTGTGGGGTGGAGCAAGATGGCGAATAGGAACAGCTCCAGTCTCCAACTCCCAGCGAAGGACACAGAAGACCGGTGATTTCTGCATTTTCAACTGAGGTACTGGGGTCATCTCACTAGCGAGTGCGGACAATCGATGCTGGTCAGCTGTTGCAGCCCGACCAGCGAGAGATGAAAGCAGGCAAGGCATCGCCTCACCTGGGAAGCACAAGGGGAAGGAATCCCTTTTCTAACCAGGAACTGAGACACACAACACCTGGAAAATCGGGTAACTCCACCCCAATACTGCGCTATAGGATAACGGGCACACCAGGAGAATATACCCCACGCCTGGCCGGGAGGGTCCCACGCCCCAGGCCTCCTCCTTGCTAACACAGTGGTCTGCAGCGATCTAACCGCAGGGGCAGCAGCGAGGCTGGGGAGGTGCCCGCCATTGCCGAGGATTGTAGGTAAACAAAGCTGCTGGAAGCTCCAACTGGGTGGAGCCCACAGCAGCTCCAAACCTGCCTGTCTCCGTGAGCGCCGCCTCTGGGGACAGGGCTCCAGCTAAAAAATAACAGGGAAGCAGCAGAGACCTGTGCAGACGGGAAAGACTCTGTCTTACAACTTTGAAGAGAGCAGTGGATCTCCCAACACGGAGGTTGAGATCTGAGAAGGGACAGACTGCCTGCTCAAGTGGGTCCCTGACCCTGAGTAGCCTAACTGGAGACATCCCCACTAGGGCAGTCTGACACCCCACACCTCACAGGGTGGAGTACACCCTGAGAGGAAGCTTCCAAAGTAAGAATCAGACAGGTACACTCGCTGTTCAGCAATATTCTATCTTCTGCAACCTCTGCTGCTGATACCCAGGCAAACAGGGTCTGGAGTGGACCTCAAGCAATTCCAACAGACCTATAGCTGAGGGTTCTGACTGGCAGAAGGAAAACTATCAAACAGGAAGGACACCTATACCAAAACCCCATCAGTGCCACCATCATCAAAGACCAGAGACAGATAAAACCACAAAGATGGGGAAAAGCAGGGCAGAAAAGCTGGGAATTCAAAAATAAGAGCGCATCTCCCTGCAAAGGAGCGCAGCCCATCGCCAGCAACGGATCAAAGCTGGTCAGAGAATGACTTTGATGAGAAGAGAGAAGAAGGCTTCAGTCCATCAAACTTCTCAGAGCTAAAGGAGGAATTATGTACCCAGCGCAAAGAAACTAAAAATCTTGAAAAAGAGTGGAAGAATTGACAGCTAGACTAATTAATGCAGAGAAGGTCATAAACGACATGACAGAGATGAAAACCATGACACGAGAAATACGTGACAAATGCACAAGCTTCAGTAACCGACTCGATCAACTGGAAGAAAGAGTATCAGCGATTGAGGATCAAATGAATGAAATGAAGAGAAGAGAAACCAAAAGAAAAAGAAGAAAAGAAATGAACAAAGCCTGCAAGAAGTATGGGATTATGTAAAAGACCAAATCTACGTCTGATTGGGGTGCCTGAAAGTGAGGGGAGAATGGAAACAAGTTGGAAAACACTCTTCAGGATATCATCCAGGAGAACTTCCCCAACCTAGTAGGGCAGGCCAACATTCAAATTCAGGAAATACAGAGAACGCCACAAAGATACTCCTCCAGAAGGGCAACTCCAAGACACATAATTGCCAGATTCACCAAAGTTGAAATGAAGGAAAAATCTTAAGGGCAGCCAGAGAGAAAGGTCAGGTTACCCACAAAGGGAAGCCCATCAGACTAACAGCAGATCTCTCGGCAGAAACTCTACAAGCCAGAAGAGAGTGGGGCCAATATTCAACGTTCTTAAAGAAAAGAATTTTAAACCCAGAATTTCATATCCAGCCAAACTAAGTTTCATCAGTGAAGGAGAAATAAAATCCTTTACAGATAAGCAAATGCTTAGAGATTTTGTCACCACCAGGCCTGCCTTACAAGAGACACTGAAGGAAGCCCTAAACATGGAAAGGAACAACTGTACCAGCCATTGCAAAACAAGCCAAAATGTAAATCAACTAATGAGCAAAATAACCAGTTAATATCATAATGGCAGGATAAGTTCACACATAACAATATTAACCTTAAATGTTAATGGACTAAATGCTCCAATTAAAAGACACAGACTGGCAAACTGGATCAAGCGTCAAGACCCATCAGTCTGCTGTATTCAGGAGACCCATCTCACATGCAGAGACATACATAGGCTCAAAATAAAGGGATGGAGGAAGATCTACCAAGCAAATGGAGAACAAAAAAGCAGGGGTTGCAATCCTAGTCTCTGATAAAATAGACTTTAAACCATCAAAGATCAAAAGAGACAAAGAAGGCCATTACATAATGGTAAAGGGATCAATTCAACAGGAAGAGCTAACTATCCTAAATATATATGCACCCAATACAGGAGCACCCAGATTCATAAAGCAAGTCCTTGAGACTTACAAAGAGACTTAGACTCCCATACAATAATAATGGGAGACTTCAACACTCCACTGTCAACATTAGACAGATCAACGAGACAGAAAGTTAACAAGGATATCCAGGAATTGAACTCATCTCTGCACCAAGCAGACCTGATAGACATCTATAGAACTCTCCACCCCAAATCAACAGAATATACATTCTTCTCAGCACCACATCGCACTTATTCCAAAATTGACCACATAATTGGAAGTAAAGCACCCTCAGCAAATGTAAAAGAACAGAAATTATAACAAACTGTCTCTCAGACCACAGTGCAATCAAACTAGAACTCAGGACTAAGAAACTCAATCAAAACCGCTCAACTACATGGAAACTGAACAACCTGCTCCTGAATGACTACTGGGTACATAACGAAATGAAAGCAGAAATAAAGATGTTCTTTGAAACCAATGAGAACAAAGATACAACATACCAGAATCTCTGGGACACATTTAAAGCAGTGTAGAGGGAAATTTATAGCACTAAATGCCCACAAGAGAAAGCAGGAAAGATCGAAAATTGACACTCTAACATCACAATTAAAAGAACTAGAGAGGGAAGAGCAAACACACTCAAAAGCTAGCAGAAGGCAAGAAATAACTAAGATCAGAGCAGAACTGAAGGAGATAGAAACACAAAAACCCTCCAAAAATCAATGAATCCAGGAGTTGGTTTTTGAAAAGATCAACAAAATTGACAGACCGCTAGCAAGACTAATAAAGAAGAAAAGAGAGGAATCAAATAGATGCAATAAAAATGATAAAGGGATATCACCACCGACCCCACAGAAATACAAACTACCATCAGAGAATACTATAAACACCTTTACGCAAATCAACTAGAAAATTTAGAAGAAATGGATAATTTCCTTGAGACTTACAAAGAGACTTAGACTCCCATACAATAATAATGGGAGACTTCAACACTCCACTGTCAACATTAGACAGATCAACGAGACAGAAAGTTAACAAGGATATCCAGGAATTGAACTCATCTCTGCACCAAGCAGACCTGATAGACATCTATAGAACTCTCCACCCCAAATCAACAGAATATACATTCTTCTCAGCACCACATCGCACTTATTCCAAAATTGACCACATAATTGGAAGTAAAGCACCCTCAGCAAATGTAAAAGAACAGAAATTATAACAAACTGTCTCTCAGACCACAGTGCAATCAAACTAGAACTCAGGACTAAGAAACTCAATCAAAACCGCTCAACTACATGGAAACTGAACAACCTGCTCCTGAATGACTACTGGGTACATAACGAAATGAAAGCAGAAATAAAGATGTTCTTTGAAACCAATGAGAACAAAGATACAACATACCAGAATCTCTGGGACACATTTAAAGCAGTGTGTAGAGGGAAATTTATAGCACTAAATGCCCACAAGAGAAAGCAGGAAAGATCGAAAATTGACACTCTAACATCACAATTAAAAGAATTAGAGAGGGAAGAGCAAACACACTCAAAAGCTAGCAGAAGGCAAGAAATAACTAAGATCAGAGCAGAACTGAAGGAGATAGAAACACAAAAACCCTCCAAAAATCAATGAATCCAGGAGTTGGTTTTTGAAAAGATCAACAAAATTGACAGACCGCTAGCAAGACTAATAAAGAAGAAAAGAGAGAGGAATCAAATAGATGCAATAAAAATGATAAAGGGATATCACCACCGACCCCACAGAAATACAAACTACCATCAGAGAATACTATAAACACCTTTACGCAAATCAACTAGAAAATTTAGAAGAAATGGATAATTTCCTGGACACTTACACTCTCCCAAGACTAAACCAGGAAGAAGTTGAATCCCTGAATAGACCAATAGCAGGCTCTGAAATTGAGGCAACAATTAATAGCCTGCCCACCAAAAAGTCCAGGACCAGACGGATTCACAGCTGAATTCTACCAGAGGTACAAGGAGGAGCTGGTACCATTCCTTCTGAAACTATTCCAATCAATAGAAAAGAGGAATCCTCCCTAACTCATTTTATGAGGCCAACATCATCCTGATACCAAAGCCTGGCAGAGACAACAAAAAGAGAATTTTAGACAAATATACAAGAAAAAAAACAAACAACCCCATCAAAAAGTGGGCAAAGGATATGAACAGACATTTCTCAAAAGAAGACATTCATACAGCCAACAGACACATGAAAAATGCTCATCATCACTCGCCATCAGAAATGCAAATCAAAACCACAATGAGATACCATCTCACACCAGTTAGAATGGCCATCATTAAAAATCAGGAAACAACAAGTGTTGGAGGATGTGGAGAAATAGGAACACTTTTACACTGTTGGTGGGATTGTAAACTAGTTCAACCATTATGGAAAACAGTATGGCGATTCCTCAAGGATCTAGAACTAGATGTACCATATGAACCATCCCACTACTGGGTATATACCCAAAGGATTATAAATTATTCTACTACAAAGACACATGCACACGTATGTTTATTGCGGCACTATTCACAATAGCAAAGACTTGGAATCAACCCAAATGTCCATCTGTGACAGACTGGATTAAGAAAATGTGGCACATATACACCATGGAATACTATGCAGCCATAAAAAGGATGAGTTTGCGTCCTTTGTAGGGACATGGATGCAGCTGGAAACCATCATTCTTAGCAAACTATCACAAGAAGAAAACCAAACACCGCATGTTCTCACTCATAGGTGGGAACTGAACAATGAGATCACTTGGACTCGGGAAGGGAACATCACACACTGGGCTTATCATGGGGAGGGGAGGGAGGGATTGCATTGGGAGTTATACCTGATATAAATGATGAATTGATGGGTGCTGACGAGTTGATGGGTGCAACACCAACATGCACAAGTATACATATGTAACAAACCTGCACGTTATGCACATGTACCCTAGAACTTAAAGTATAATAAAAAAAAAAAAAAAAAAATAAAAAATAAAAAAATCTATATGAGAAACTTCTTTGGTGTGAATCATCTGAATCATTTTCAGGAGAGTGATTAAACTGTTTGAATTGAAAACAAAGATCATACTAATAGAGGAATATCTCAAAAGAACAAAAATGAGAAACATGTGATGAGAATTCATCTCCTGAGTTCAACTGTCCTCATGAACAGTTTATACTGTTTCAGAATCACAAAGTGATATTTGAGATCATTCATGAAAAAATATCCTCAGATAAAATGGAAAAGCTTCTGAAAAACTCTTGTGACATGAATAACTAGTTACACTTTCTTTCAGGATCTTTCACATTTTTTCTGAAAATATTGATATTCTCAGTGCAATGAAATGTGACAAAGAAATATCCTCAATAAAAACTAGAAAAGCTTTCTGAGAAACTTCTTTGTGATATGAATTCATCTGAGTTACAACTACTTCATGAACACTTTTCAACTGTTTCTTAATCTGAATGATATTTCATCATATGGTGAAAAGATATCCTCAGACAAAAACTAAAAGCTTGAAAACTTTTCTCTTGTGAATTCATCACAGAGTTCATTCTTCTTGTGAAGTTTCTAACACTCTTTCATTCTGCAAAGTGATATTTAGCATTAGCTATGGTGAAAGAAATATCCTCAGATAAAAACTGAAAGAACTCAGAGAAACTGCTGTGATGTGAATCAACTCACAGAGTTCACTCTGAGATCAGTTTGCTAACACAGTTTTCTTGAAATCTGCAAGGTGTTTGCAATGAAGCTTATGTGAAAATGTCCTCAGATAAAAACTGAAGAAGCTTTCTCAGAAACTTCTTTGTGATGAATATTCACTCATAGAGTTACACTTCTTTCATGATCTTAAGATGTTTTGAAAATCTGAGAATTTCCCCTACTGTCTGACAAAGGGCTAATATCCAGAATCTACAAAGAACTCAAACAAATATACAAGAAAACAAACAACCCCATCAAAAGTGGGCAAAGGATATGAACAGACATTTCTCAAAAGAAGACATTCATACAGCCAACAGACACATGAAAAATGCTCATCATCACTCGCCATCAGAGAAATGCAAATCAAAACCACAATGAGATACCATCTCACACCAGTTAGAATGGCCATCATTAAAAATCAGGAAACAACAAGTGTTGGAGAGGATGTGGAGAAATAGGAACACTTTTACACTGTTGGTGGGATTGTAAACTAGTTCAACCATTATGGAAAACAGTATGGCGATTCCTCAAGGATCTAGAACTAGATGTACCATATGACCCAGCCATCCCACTACTGGGTATATACCCAAAGGATTATAAATTATTCTACTACAAAGACACATGCACACGTATGTTTATTGCACTATTCACAATAGCAAAGACTTGAATCAACCCAAATGTCCATCTGTGACAGACTGGATTAAGAAAATGTGGCACATATACACCATGGAATACTATGCAGCCATAAAAGGATGAGTTTGCGTCCTTTGTAGGGACATGGATGCAGCTGGAAACCATCATTCTTAGCAAACTATCACAAGAAGAGAAAACCAAACACCGCATGTTCTCACTCAGGTGGGAACTGAACAATGAGATCACTTGGACTCGGAAGGGGAACATCACACACTGGGCTTATCATGGGGAGAGGGGAGGAGGGATTGCATTGGGGAGTTATACCTGATATAAATGATGAATTGATGGGTGCTGACGAGTTGATGGGTGCAGCACACCAACATGGCACAAGTATACATATGTAACAAACCTGCACGTTATGCACATGTACCCTAGAACTTAAAGTATAATAAAAAATAAATAAATAAATAAAATAAAAATAAAAAATAAAAACTAAAAAATAAAAATGAAAAAGAAACTTTTGGGATGTGAATACATCTCACAGAGTTACACTGTGTTTCATGGAGCAGTCGATTAAACCTGCATTTGAGGAACCTGAAGGGCAACTTTCGTTTGCATTGAGGCCTACACTGATAGAGGAATTATCTTCAATTTAGAACCTATAGAAACTTTTGAGAAACATTTTGATCTGAGAATTCATCTCAGAGTTCAATAGTCCTCATGAAGCAGTTTGCTAACACTGTTGTCATGGAATCAAAGTGATATTTGGAGTGCATTGAGGCCTATGGTGAAAAGGAAATATCCTCAGATAAAACCTGGAAAGAAGCGTTCTGAAAAACTGCATTGTGACATGTGAATGCAATTCACAGAGTTACACTTTCCTTTCCATGGATCCGTTTGCCAACAGTGTTTTCTTGAAAACTATATTGGGATATTTCTCAGTGCAATGAAGCTTACGGTGACAAAGGAAATATCCTCCAATAAAAACTAGAAAGGAGCTTTCTGAGAAACTTCTTTGTGATATGTGAATTCATCTCACAGAGTTACAACCTAGTCTTCATGAATCACTTTTCTAACAATGTTGTCGTGCAATCTGCAAGGTGATATTTGGCAGTGCACTGAGGCCCATGGTGAAAATGGAAATATCCTCAGACAAAAACTAGAAAGAAGCATTCTGAGAAATAGCTTTCTCATATGTGAATTCATCACACAGAGATTCACCTTTCCCTTCTTGTAGAAGTTTGCTAACACTCTTTTCGTGGATTCTGCAAAGTGATATTTGGGAGCTGATTGACGGCTATGGTGTAAAAGGAAATATCCTCAGATAAAAACTGGAAAGAAGCGTTCAGAGAAACTGCTTTGTGATGTCTGAATGCAACTCACAGAGTTACACTTTTTCTTCAGTGATCAGTTTGCTAACACAGTTTTCTTGAAATCTGCAATGGCCTACGTCTTAGCGCAATGAAGCTTATGATGACAAAGAAAGTGTCCTCAGATAAAAACTAGGAAGAAGCTTTCTCAGAAACTTCTTTGTGATGTGTGAATTCATCTCATAGAGTTACACTTACGTTTCATAGAGCAGTCGATTAAGACTGCCTTTGAAATACCTGAGAAGGGTGACATTGCATCGCATTGAGGCCTATGCTGATAGAGGAAATATCCTCAATTAAAAAATAGAAAAGAACTTTCTGAGAAACATCTTTGTGATATGATAATTCATCTTACAGAGTTACAGCCTAGTCTTCATGAAACAGTTTGCTAACACTGTTGTCGTGGAATCTGCAATGTGAAATTTTGGAGCGCATTGAGGTGTACGGTGAAAAAGGAAATATCCTCAGATAATAATTAGAAAGTAGATTTCTGAGAATTTGCTTTCTGATGTGTGAATTCATCATGCAGAGTTTCACCTTTCCCTTCTAGTAGAAGTTTGCTAACACTGTTTTCATGGATTCTGCAGAGTGACAATTGGGAGCCCATTGAGGGCTACGGTGAAAAAGGAAATATCATCAGATAAAAACTGGAAAGAAGCGTTCTGAGAAACTGCATTGGGATATGTGAATGCAACTCAGACAGTTACACTTTTCCCTTCAGGGATCAGTTGGTTGACACAGTTTTCTTGAAGACTGCAGTGAGATATTTCTTAGTGCAATGAAGCTTATGGCAACACAGGAAGTATCCTAAGATAAAACCAGAAAAGCTTTCTCAGAAACTTCTTTGTGATGTGTGAATACATCTCACAGAGTTACACTTCCGTTTCATGGAGCAGTCGATTAAGACTGCATTTGAAGAACCTGAGAAGGGCTAGAGTGGATCATATTGAGGCCTATGCTGATAGAGGAAATATCCTCAACTAAAACCTTGATAGAAACTTTGTGAGAAACTTCTTTGTGGTATGTGAATTCATCTCAGAGTTACAACCTAGTCCTCATGAAGCATTTTGCTAACACTGTTGTCGTGGAATCTGCAAAGTGATATTAGGGAGCGCATTGAGGCCTACGGTGAAAAGGAAATATCCTCAGATAATAATTAGAAAGTAGATTTCTGAGAATTTGCTTTCTGATGTGTGAATTCATCATGCAGAGTTTCACCTTTCCCTTCTAGTAGAAGTTTGCTAACACTCTTTCGTGGAATCTGCAAAGTGATATTAGGGAGCGCATTGAGGCCTACGGTGAAAAGGAAATATCATCAGATAAAAACTGGAAAGAAGCGTTCTGAGAAACTGCATTGGGATATGTGAATGCAACTCAGACAGTTACACTTTTCCCTTCAGGGATCAGTTGGTTGACACAGTTTTCTTGAAGACTGCAGTGAGATATTTCTTAGTGCAATGAAGCTTATGGCAACACAGGAAGTATCCTAAGATAAAAACCAGAGAAAAGCTTTCTCAGAAACTTCTTTGTGATGTGTGAATACATCTCACAGAGTTACACTTCCGTTTCATGGAGCAGTCGATTAAGACTGCATTTGAAGAACCTGAGAAGGGCTAGAGTGGATCATATTGAGGCCTATGCTGATAGAGGAAATATCCTCAACTAAAACCTTGATAGAAACTTTGTGAGAAACTTCTTTGTGGTATGTGAATTCATCTCACAGAGTTACAACCTAGTCCTCATGAAGCATTTTGCTAACACTGTTGTCGTGGAATCTGCAAAGTGATATTAGGGAGCGCATTGAGGCCTACGGTGAAAAAGGAAATATCCTCAGATAAAACATGGAAAGAAGAGTTGTGAGAAACTCCATTGTGGCATGTGAATGCAACTCACAGAGTTACACTCTCCTTTCGATGGATCCTTTGCTAACAGTGTTTTTTTGAAATCTACATAGTGATGTTTCTTAAAGCAATGAAGCATAAAGTGACAAAGAAAATTCAAAGAGAATAAAATATCTAGGAATCCAACTTACAAGGGATGTAAAGGACCTCTTCAAGGAGAACTACAAACCACTGCTCAGTGAAATCAAAGAGGACACTAACAAATGGAAGAACATACCATGCTCATGGATAGGAAGAATCAATATCGTGAAAATGGCCATACTGCCCAAGGTTATCTATAGATTCAATGCCATCCCCATCAAGCTACCAATGACTTTCTTCACAGAACTGGAAAAAACTGCTTTAAAGTTCATATGGAACCAAAAAAGAGCCCGCATTGCCAAGACAATCCTAAGTCAAAAGGACAAAGCTGGAGGCGTCACGCTACCTGACTTCAAACTATACTACAAGGCTACAGTAACCAAAACAGCATGGTACTGGTACCAAAACAGAGCTATAGACCAATGGAACAGAACAGAGTCCTCAGAAATAATACCACATCTACAGCCGTCTGATCTTTGATAAACCTGAGAGAAACAAGAAATGGGCAAAGCATTCCTATTTAATAAATGGTGCTGGGAAAATTGGCTAGCCATAAGTAGAAAGCTGAAACTGGATCCTTTCCTTACTCCTTATACGAAGATTAATTCAAGATGGATTAGAGACTTAAATGTTAGACCTAATACCATAAAACCCTAGAAGAAAATCTAGGTAGTACCATTCAGGACATAGGCATGGGCAAGGACTTCATGTCTAAAACACCACAAGCAACGGCAGCAAAAGCCAAAATTGACAAATGGGATCTCATTAAACTAAGAGCTTCTGCACAGAAACTACCATCAGAGTGAACAGGCAACCTACAGAATGGGAGAAAATTTTTGCAATCTACTCTCTGACAAAGGGCTAATATCCAGAATCTACAAGAACTCAAACAAATATCAAGAAAAAACAAACAACCCCATCAAAAAGTGGGCAAAGGATGTGAACAGACATTTCTCAAAAGAAGACATTCATACAGCCAACAGACACATGAAAAATGCTTCATCACTGCTATCAGAGAAATGCAAATCAAAACCACAATGAGATACCATCTCACACCAGTTAGAATACATCATTAAAAAATCGAAACAACAAGTGTTGGAGAGGATGTGGAGAAATAGAATACTTTTACACTGTTGGTGGGATTGTAAACTAGTTCAACCATTATGGAAAACAGTATGGCGATTCCTCAAGGATCTAGAACTAGATGTACCATATGACCCAGCCATCCCACTACTGGGTATATCCCAAGGATTATAAATTATTCTACAAAGACACATGCACACATATGTTTATTGCACTATTCACAATAGCAAAGACTTGGAATCAACCCAAATGTCCATCTGACAGACTGGATTAAGAAAATGTGGCACATATACACCATGGAATACTATGCAGCCATAAAAGGATGAGTTTCTCCTTTTTAGGGACATGGATGCAGCTGGAAACCATCATTCTTAGCAAACTATCACAGAAGAAAAACCAAACACCATGTTCTCACTCATAGGTGGAACTGAACAATGAGATCACTTGGACTCGGGAAGGGAACATCACACACTGGGCTTATCATGGGGAAGGGAGGGATTGCATTGGGGGTTATACCTGATATAAATGATGAATTGATGGGTGCTGACAGTTGATGGGTGCAACACACCAACATTGCACTATACATATGTAAACCTGCACAATATGCACATGTACTAGAACTTAAAGTATAATAAGAAAATATCTCACGAAAACTAGAAAGAAGCTTTCTGAGAAACTTCTTTGTGATCTGTGAATTCATCTCACAGAGTTACAACCTAGTCTTCATGAAGCAGTTTACTAACACTTGTGGTGGAATCTGCAAAGTGATATTCGCATTGAGGCCTGTGAAAATATCCTCAGATAAAACTAGAAAGAAGCTTTCTGAAATTGCTTTGTGATGTGTGAATTAATCGCAGGTTTCACCTTCCTTATAGTAACAGTTTACTAACACTGTTTTCGTGGATTCTGCAAAGGGATATTTGAGAGCTAATTGAGGGCTATGGTGAAAAAGGAAATATCCTCAGATAAAAACTGGAAAGTAGTGTTCAGAGAATCTACATTGCGATGTTTGTATGCAACTCACACAGTTATCCATTTCTCTTCAGGGAACAGTTTGCTAACACAGTTTTCTTGAAATCTGCTATGGGATACTTCTTAGAGCTAATGCTTCTTTCCAGTTTTTATCTGAGGATATTTCCATTTTCACTTAGCCTTCCATGGGCTGCCAAATATCACTTGGCCAATTTCACGAGAACAGTCTTAGCAAACTCCTTCATGAGGAGAAAGTTGTAACTCTCTGAGATGAATTTACAGATCACAAAAAAGCTGAGGTTACTTGTGGTCTCTGAGTGGCACCAGAGTGTCTTATTGCAGATTCTGCGAAAACACTGTTAGCAAGCTTCTCAATGAAAACAATGAAGTAACTCTGTGAGTTGCATTCACATGTCACAATGCAGTTTCTCAGAATGCTTCTTTCCAGTTTTATCTGAGGATATTTCATTACTCACCATGGGATTCAACGATATCCAGGATATCACTTCTGAGATCCCACAAAATCACTGCTAGCAAACTCCTCCTGGAAAGAGTGGTGTAACACTGTGGAGTGAATTCACACATCACAAAGCAGTTTCTCAGAAAGCTTCTTTCCAGTTTTATCTGAGGATATTTCCTTGGTCCTTCTACTCTTCAAACCCATCCAAAATATCAGTTCTCAGAATCCACAAAAAAGCTGCTAGCAAACGGATGCACGAAATAGTGGTGTAACTCTGTGAGATGAATTCACATGTCAGGAAGCAATTTCTCAGAGAGCTTCTTTCACGTTTTTATCTGAGGATATTTCCTTTCTCACTATAAGCTGCATAGCGCTAAGAAGTATCCCATTGCAGATTTCAAGAAAACTGTGTTAGCAAACTGATAACTGAAGAGAAAAGGGTAACTGTGTGAGTTGCATTTACACATCTCTATGCAGTTTCTCTTAACGCTTCTTTCCAGTTTTTATCTGAGGATATTTCCTTTTTTAGCTTAGGACTCAATGCGCTCTGAAAAATCACCTTGCTGATTCCACACAGCAGTGTTAGCAAACTGCTTCATGAAGACTGGGTTTTAGCTCTGTGAGATGAATTCACAAATCAGAAAGAAGTTTCTCAGAAAGCTCCTCTCTAGTTTTTATTTGAGGATATTTCCTTTGTCACCATAAGCTTCATTGCACTAAGAAATATCCCATTGTAGTTTTCAAGAAAACACTGTTAGCAAACGGATCCATTGAAAGGAAAGTGTAACTCTGTGAGTTGCATTCACATGTCACAATGCAGTTTCTCAGAACGCTTCTTTCCTGTATTTTTCTGAGGATATTTCCTTTTTCACCATAGGCCTCAAGGAGCTCCCAAATATCACTCTGCAGATTCCATGACAACAGTGTTAGCAAACTGCGTCATGAGGAGAAAGGTGTAACTCTTTGAGATGAATTCACATATCACAAAGAACTTTCTCCCAAAGCTTCTATCAAATTTTAAATGGATTATATTTTCTCTATCAGCGTAGGTCTCAATGTGACCAATGTAGCCCTTCTCAGGTTCCTCAAAGGCAGTCTTATTCGACTGCTCCATTAAACATATGTGTATCTCTGTGAGATGTATTCGCACATCACAAAGAAGTTTCTGAGAAAGCTTCTTTCTAGTTTTTATCCTAGGACATTTCCTGTGTCACCATAAGCTTCATTGTGCTAAGAAGTATCCCAGTGCAGGTTTCAAGAAAACTGTGTTGGCAAACTGATCCCCCAAGAGAAAAGTGTAACTGTGTGAGCTGCATTCACATATCGCAATGCAGTTTCTCTGAACGCTTCTTTCCAGTTTTTATCTGAGGATATTTCCTCTTTCACCATAGCAGTCAATGCGTTCCCAAATATCACTTTGCAGAATCCACGAAAACAGTGTTAGCAAACTGCTACTAGTAGGGAATGGTGAAACTCTGCGTGATGAATTCACACATCAGAAAACAATTTTTCAGAAAGCTTCTTTCTAGTTATTCTGTGAGGATATTTCCTTTCTCACCATAGTCCTCAATGCGCTCCCAAATAACACTTTGCAGAATCCACGTCAGCAGCCTTAGCAAACTGCTTCATAGAGACTAGGTTGTAACTCTGTAGGATGAATTCATATATCGCAAAGACGTTTCTCAGAAAGCTCCTTTCTAGTTTTTATTTCAGGATATTTCTTTTGTCTCCTGAAGCTTCATTACAATAAGAAATATCCCAATGTAGATTTCAAGAAAACACTGTTAGCCAACGGATCCATGGAAAGGAAAGTGTAACTCTGTGAGTTGCATTCACATGTCACAATGCAGTTTCTCAGAACGCTTTTTTCCAAGTTTTATCTGAGGATATTTCCTTTTCACCACAGCCCTCAATTAGCTCCGAAATATCACTTTGCAGAATCCAAGAGAACAGTCTTAGCAAATGGCTTCATGAGGAGGAAGTGTAACTCTGTGAGATGAATTCACAGATCACAAAGAAGTTTCTTAGAAAACTTCTTTCTCATTTTTATCGTGGGATACTTCCTTTGGCCCTATAGTCTTCAATGGGATCCAAAATATCAGTTCTCAGATTCCACAATATAGGGCTAGCCAACGGCTCCATGAAATACCGGTGTATCTCATTGAGTTGAATTCACACAGCACAAAGCAGTTTCTCAGAAAGCTTCATTCCAGTTTTTCTCGGAAGGTATTCCCTTTGTCCTTGTACTCTTCAAATGCAACTGAAATATCAGTTCTCAGAATCCACAAAAAAGCTGCTAGCAAACGGCTGCACGAAACAGTGGTGTAACTCTGTAAGAGGAAGTCATATATCAGGAAGCAATATCTCAGAAAACTTCTTTCACGTTTTTATCTTAGGATACTTCCTTTCTCACTGTAAGCTTCAGAACGATAAGAAGTATCCCATTGTAAATATCTAGAAAACTGTGTTAGCAAACTGATCGCTGAAGAGAAAACGGTAACTGCGTGAGTTACATTCACACATCGCATTGCAGGTTTTCTGAATGCTTCTTCCCAGTTTTTATCTGAGAATATTTCCTTTCTCACCATAGCCCAAAATGAGCTCCCAAATATCACTTTGCAGAATCCACGAAAACAGTGTTAGCAAACTGCTACCAGAAGGGAAAGGTGAAACTCTGTGTGATGAATTCACACATCACAAAGCAATTTATCAGAAAGCTTCCTTCTAGTATTATCTGAGGAAATTTCCTTTTTCACCTTAGGGCTCCTTGCGCTCCCAAATATCACTTTGCAGATTCCATGACAACAGTGTTAGCAAACTGCTTCATGAAGACCAGGTTGTAACTCAGTGAGATGAATTCACAGATCACAAAGAAGTTTGTCAGAAAGCGCCTTTCTAGTTTTTATTTGAGGATATTTCCTTTCTCATAGTAAGCTTCATTGCGTTAGGAAGTATCCCAATGTGGATTTCAAGAAAGCACTGTTAGCAAACGGTTCCATGGAAAGGAAAGGGTAACTCTGTGAATTGCATTCACATCTCACAATGCACTTTCTCAGAACGCTTCTTTCTTATTTTTTTTATTATACTTTAAGTTCTACGGTACATGTGCATAACGCACAGGTTTGTTACATATGTATACTTGTGCCATGTGGGTGTGCTGCACCCATCAACTCGTCAGCACCCATCAATTCATCATTTATATCAGGTATAATTCCTAATGCAATCCCTCCCCCCTCCCCACCTCCCCATGTTAGGCCCAAGTGTGTGATGATCACCTTTCTGAGTCCACATGGTCTCATTGTTCAGTTCCCACCTATGAGTGAGAACACGCAATGTTTGGTTTTCTCTTCTTGTGATAGTTTGCTAAGAATGATGGTTTCCAGCTGCATCCATGTCCTTACAAAGGACACCAACTCAATCATTTTATGGCTGCATAGTATTCCATGGTGTATATGTGCCACATTTTCCTTTTTATTTTTTTAAGACAGAGTCTCGCTCTGTCACCCAGGCTGGAGGGCAGTGGCAGTATCTCGGCTCACTGCAAGCTCCGCCCCCCGGGTTTATGCCATTCTCCTGCCTTAGCCTCCCAAGTAGCTGGGACTACAGATGCCCACCACTGCGCATGGGTAGTTTTTTGTGCTTTTTAGTAGAGACGGCGTTTCACCATATTAGCCAGGATGGTCTCCATCTCCTGACCTTGTGATCTGCCCGTCTCGGCCTCCCAAAGTGCTGGGATTACAGGCTTGAGCCATCGCACCCGGCCTGTGCCACATTTTCTTAATCCAGTCTGTCACAGATGGACATTTGGGTTGATTCCAAGTCTTTGCTATTGTGAATAGTGCTGCAATAAACATAAGTGTGCATGCGTCTTTATAGCAGCATGATTTATAATCCTTTGGGTAAATACCCAGTAGTGGGATGGCTGGTTCATATGGAACATCTAGTTCTAGATCCTTGAGGAATTGCCATACTCTTTGCCATAACGGTTGAACTAGTTTACAATCCCACCAACAGTGTAAAAGTGATCCTATTTCTCCACATCCTCTCCAACACCTGTTGTTTCCTGATTTTTTAATGACTGCTGTTCTAACTGGTGTGAGATGGTATCTCATTGTGGTTTTGATTTGCATTTCTCTGATGGTGAGTGATGATGAACATTTTTTCATGTGTCTGTTGGCTGCTTGAATGTCTTCTTTTGAGAGATGTCTGTTCATAACCTTTGCCCACTTTTTGATGGAGTTGTTTGTTTTTTTCTTGTATATTTGTTTGAGTTCTTTGTAGATTCTGGATCTTAGCCCTTTGTCAGATGAGTAGATTCCAAAAATTTTCTCCCACTCTGTAGGTTGCCTGTTCACTCTGATGGTAGTTTCTTTTTCTGTGCAGAAGCTCTTTAGTTTAATTAGATCCCATTTGTCGATTTTGGCTTTTGCTGCCGTTGCTTTTGTTGTTTTAGACATGAAGTCCTTACCCATGGCTATGTTCTGAATGGTACTAACTAGATTTTCTTCTAGGGTTTTTATGGTAGTAGGTCTAACATTTAAGTCTCTAATCCATCTTGAATTAATCTTCGTATAAGGAGTAAGAAAGGATCCAGTTTCCGCTTTCTCCTTATAGCTAGCCAATTTTCCCAGCACCATTTATTAAATAGGGAATCCTTTCCCCATTTCTTGTTTCTCTCAGGTTTGTCAAAGATCAGATGGCTGTAGATGTGTGGTATTATTTCTGAGGACTCTGTTGTGTTCCATTGGTCTATATCTCTGTTTTGGTACCAGTACCATGCTGTTTTGGTTACTGTAACCTTGTAGTATAGTTTGAAGTCAGGTAGCGTGACGCCTCCAGCTTTGTCCTTTTGACTTAGGATTGTCTTGGCAATGTGGGCTCTTTTTTGTTTCATATGAACTTTAAAGCAGTTTTTTCCAATTCTGTGAAGAAAGTCATTGGTAGCTTGATGGGGATGGCATTGAATCTATAAATAACCTTGGACAGTATGGCCATTTTCACGATATTGATTCTTCCTATCCATGAGCATGCTATGTTATTCCATTTGTGTGTGTCCTCTTTTATTTCACTGAGCAGTGGTTTGTAATTCTCCTTGAAGAGATCCTTTACATCCTTCGTAAGTTGGATTCCTAAGTATTTTATTCTCTTTGAAGCAATTGTGAATGGAAGTTCATTCCTGATTTGGCTCTCTGCTTGTCTGTTACTGGTGTATAAGAATGCTTGTGATTTTTGCACATTAATTTTGTACCCTGAGACTTTGCTGAAGTTGCTTATCAGCTTAAGGAGATTTTGGGCTGAGACAATGGGGTTTAATAAATATACAATCATGTCATCTGCAAACAGGGACAATTTGACTTCTTCTTTCTAACTCTTGCCTGATTGTCTTGGCAATGTGGGCTCTTTTTTGTTCCATATGAACTTTAAAGCAGTTTTTCCAATTCTGTGAAGAAAGTCATTGGTAGCTTGATGGGGATGGCATTGAATCTATAAATAACCTTGGACAGTATGGCCATTTTCACGATATTGATTCTTCCTATCCATGAGCATGCTATGTTATTCCATTTGTGTGTGTCCTCTTTATTTCACTGAGCAGTGGTTTGTAATTCTCCTTGAAGAGGTCCTTTACATCCTTGTAAGTTGGATTCCTAAGTATTTTATTCTCTTTGAAGCAATTGTGAATGGAAGTTCATTCCTGATTTGCTTGTCTGTTACTGGTGTATAAGAATGCTTGTGATTTTTGCACATTAATTTTGTATCCTGAGACTTTGCTGAAGTTGCTTATCAGCTTAAGGAGATTTTGGGCTGAGACAATGGGGTTTTCTAAATATACAATCATGTCATCTGCAAACAGGGACAATTTGACTTCTTCTTTTCCTAACTGAATACCCTTGATTTCTTCTCTTGCCTGATTGCCCTAGCCAGAACTTCCAACACTATGTTGAATAGGAGTGGTGAGAGAGGCATCCCTGTCTTGACAGGTTTTCAAAGGAATTTTTCCAGTTTTTGCCCATTCAGTATGATATTAGCTGTGGGTTTGTCATAAATAGCTCTTATTATTTTGAGGTACGCTCCATCAATACCGAATTTATTGAGCGCTTTTTAGCATGAAGGCTGTTGAATTTTGTCAAAAGCCTTTTCTGCATCTATTGAGATAATCATGCTTCTTGTCTTTGGTCTGTTTATATGCTGGATTACATTTTTGATTTGCGAATGTTGAACCAGCCTTGCATCCCAGGGATGAAGCCCATGTGATCATGGTGGATAAGCTTTTTGATGTGCTGCTGAATCTGGTTTGCCAGTATTTTATTGAGGATTTTTGCATCAATGTTCATCAGGATATTGGTCTAAAATTTTCTTTTTTGTTGTTTCTCTGCCAGGCTTTGGTATCAGGATGATATTGGCCTCATAAATGAGTTAGAGGACTCTTTCAATTGATTGGAATAGTTTCAGAAGGAATGGTACCAGCTCCTCCTTGTATCTCTGGTAGAATTCAGCTGTGAATGTCTGGTCCTGGACTTTTTGGTGGTAGGCTATTAATTTTGCCTCAATTTCAGAGTCTATTGGTCTATTCAGGGATTAAACTTCCTCCTGGTTTAGTGGGAGAGTGTAAGTGTCCAGGAAATTATCCATTTCTTCTAGATTTTCTACTTGATTTGAGGTGTTTATAGTATTCTCTGATGGTAGTTTGTATTTCTGTGGGGTCGGTGGTGATATCTCTTTATCATTTTTATTGCGTCTATTTGATTCCTCTCTTTCTTCTTATTAGTCTTGCTAGTGGTCTGTCAATTTTGTTGATCTTTCAAAAACCAACTCTTGGATTCATTGATTTTTGGAGATTTTGCCTCTATCTCCTTCAGTTCTGCTCTGATCTTAGTTAATTCTTGCCTTCTGCTAGCTTTTGAATGTGTTTGCTCTGCCTCTAGTTCTTTAATTGTGATGTTAGAGTGTCAGTTTTAGATCTTTCCAGCTTTCTCTTGTGGGTATTTAGTGCTATAAATTCACACCCTGCTTTAAATGTGTCCCAGAGATTCTGGTATGTTGTATCTTTGTTCTCATTGGTTTCAAAGAACATCTTTATTTCTGCTACATTCCATCAATACAATTTATTGAGCTTTAGCATGGCTGTTGAATTTTGTCAAAAGTTTTTCTGCATCTATTGAGATAATCATGCTTGTCTTTGGTTCTGTTTATATGCTGGATTACATTTTTTGATTTGTGAATGTTGAACCAGCCTTGCATCCCAGGGATGAAGCCCACTTGATCATGGTGGATGTTTTTGATGTGCTGAATCTTTGCCAGTATTTTATTGAGGATTTTGCATCAATGTTCATGGGATATTGGTCTAAAATTTTTTTGTTGTTTCTCCAGGCTTTGGTATCAGGATGATTGGCCTCATAAAATGAGTTAGGAGGATTCTCTTTTCATTGATTGAATAGTTTCAGAAGGAATGGTACCAGCTCCTCCTTGTATCTCTGGTAGAATTCAGCTGTGAATCCGTCTGGTCCTGGACTTTTTGGTGGTATTAATTTTTGCCTCAATTTCAGAGTCTATTGGTCTATTCAGGATTCAACTTCTCCTGGTTTAGTCTGGGAGTGTCCAGGAAATTATCCATTTCTTCTAGATTTTCTAGTTGATTTCATGAAAAGAGTATTCTCTGATGGTGGTATTTCTGTGGGGTCGGTGATATTTATCATTTTTATTGCATCTATTTGATTCCTCTCTTTTCTTCTTTATTAGTCTTGCTAGCGGTCTGTCAATTTTGTTGATCTTTCAAAACCAACTTGGATTCATTGATTTTTGGGATTTTGTGTCTATCTCCTTCAGTTCTGCTCTGATCTTAGTTATTCTTGCCTTCTGCTAGCTTGAATGTGTTTGCTCTCTCTAGTTCTTTAATTGTGATGTTAGAGTGTCAATTTTAGATCTTTCCAGCTTTCTTGTGGGTATTTAGTGCTATAAATTTCACACCCTGCTTTAAATGTGTCCCAGAGATTCTGGTATGTTGTATCTTTGTTCTCATTGGTTTCAAAGAACATCTTTATTTCTGCTTTCCTTATGTACCAGTAGTCAGGAGCAGGTTGTTCAGTTTCCAAGTTGAGCTTTTGTTTTAATTTCTATTCCTGAGTTCTAGTTTGATTGCACTGTGGTCTGAGAGAGTTTGTTATAATTTCTGTTCTTACATTTGCTGAGGAGTGCTTTACTCCAATTATGTGGTCAATTTTGGAATAACGATGTGGTGCTGAAGAATGTATATTCTGTTGATTTGGGGTGAGTTCAGATGTTCATTAGGTCCTTGGTGCAGAGATGAGTTCAATTCCTGGATATCCTTGTTAACTCATCGTTGATCTGTCTAATGTTGCAGTGTTGAAGTCTCTTTATTATTGTATGGAGTCTAAGTTTCTTTGTAAGTCTCAATGACTGTTTTCAGAATCTGGGTCTCCTGTATTGATATATATTTAGGATAGTTAGCTCTTCCTTTAATTGATCCTTTACCATAATGTAATGTCTCTTTGATCTTTGATGGTTTAAAGTCTATTTTATCAGAGACAGGATTGCAACCCCTGATTTTTGTTCTCCATTTGTTGGTAGATCTTCCTCCATCCTTTATTTTGAGCCCATATGTTCTGCATGTGAGATGGGTCTCGTACAGCAGACTGATGGGTCTTGACTTATCCAGTTTGCCAGTCTGTGTCTTTAATTGGAGCATTTAGTCCATTTATATTTAAATGGACTTCCAGATTCTGTGTTAGTCTGATGGGCTTCCTTTGTGGGTAACCCGACCTTTCTCTCTGGCTGCCCTTAAGATTTTTCCTTCATTTCAACTTTGGTGAATCTGGCAATTTTGTGTCTTGGAGTTGCTCTTCTGGAGGAGTATCTTGTGGTATTCTCTGTATTTCCTGAATTTGAATGTTGGCCTGCCCTACTAGGAAGTTCTCCTGGATGATATCCTGAAGAGTGTTTTCCAACTTGTTCCATTTTCCTCACTTTCAGGCACCCCAATCATATGTAGATTTGGTCTTTTACAAAATCCCATACTCTTGCAGGCTTTGTTCGTTTCTTTTCTCTTTTTCTTTGGTTTCTCTCTAGCTTCATTCATTCATTTGATCCTCAATCGCTGATAATTTTTCTTCCAGTTGATGTCAGTTACTGAAGCTTGTGGATTTGTCACGATTTCACGTGTCATGGTTTTCATCTCTCATTTCGTTTATGACCTTCTCTGCATTGATTATCCTAATCAATTCTTCCACTCTTTTCAAGATTTTAGTTTCTTTGCCTTGCATATGTAATTCCTCCTTTAGCTCTGAGAAGTTGATGGACTGAGCCTTCTTCTTCATCTCATCAAAGTCATTCTCTGACCAGCTTGATCCGTTGCTGGCGATGAGCTGCACCTTTGCAGGGGAGATTTTATTTTTGAATTTCAGCTTTTCTGCCCTGCTTCTTCCCATCTTCTGGTTTTATGTCCTCTGGTCTTTGGTGATGGTGACGTAGTGAGTTTTGGTAGTTCTTCCTGTTTGGTAGTTTTCCTAATTGTCAGGACCCTCAGCTGAGGTCTGTTGGGATTGCTTGAGGTCTCCCAGACCCTGATAGCCTGGGTATCAGCAGCAGAGTTGCAGAAGAAAATAAAGATGTACCTGTCTGATTCTTACTTTGGAAGCTTCCTGTCAGGGGTACTCCACCCTGTGAGGTGTTGTCAGACTGCTCCAGTGTGGGATGTCTCAGTTAGGCTACTCAGGGATCAGGGACCCACTTGAGCAGGCAGTCTGTCCTTCTCAGATCTCAACCTCTGTGTTGGGAGATCCACTGTTTCAATGCTGTCAGACAGAGTCGTTTCGCCTGCACAGGTTTCTGTTGCTTTTTTTGTTGTTGTTATTTAGCTGTACCCTGTCCCCAGAGGCGGAGTCTACAGAGACAGGCATGTTTCCTTGAGCTGCTGAGGTCCACCCAGTTGAGCTTCCCAGCTTTTGTTTACCTACTAAAGCCTCAGCAATGGCAGGCTATCAACCAGCCTGCTGCTGCCTTGTGGTTAGATCACAGACTGCTGTGCTAGCAATGAGGGAGGCTCCGTGGCCATGGGACCCTACCAGCCAGGTGTGGGTTTAATGTCCTGGTGTGCCCATTTGCTTAAACAGTATTTAATTACATTTTCCAGGTGTTGTGTGTCTCAGTTCCCCTGGTTAGAAAGGATTCCCTTCCCTTGTGCTTCCCAGGTTACAATGCCTCCCCTGCTTCAGCTCTCGCTGTTCAGCAGCTGACCAGCAAATTGTACTCTAGTGAGATGAAGTACCTCAGTGAAAATGCAGAAATCACTGGTCTTCTGTGTTCTCTCTGAGATGGAGACTAGTGCTGTTCCTATTCAGCCATCTTGCTCCGTCCACAAACAGTGATTTCAAACTGCTCAATCCAAAGAATGGTTTAACTCTATGAGATGAATCACATCACAAGCAGTTTCTCAGAAAGCTTCTCTCAGATTTTGATGGAAGATACTTCTTGCTCAACACAGGCCTCTGGTTGCCACTTACTATCCCTTGCAGAACCCTCAAAGACCGACTTTCAAACTGGGAAATGTAGAGTACCCTGTGAAAACAATGGACATGTCTGAAGAGCAGTTTCTCGAGTGCTTCTTCTGTTTTTTATTGGACGACATTTCACTTTTGCCATAGTCTTCAATGTGCTCAAATATCACTCTTTGGTTTTACAGGAACAGTGTTCAAACTGCCTTATGAGAAGAAAATTATAACTTCCTGAGTGGAATGCACACATCACAAGCAGTTTCTCAGAAAGCTTCTCCAGTTTTTATCTGACTATATTTCCTATTTCACCATAGGCCTGAATGTGATCCCAAATATCCCTTTGGATCCATCCACGAGGGAGTTTCAAGCTGTGTAATGTAAAGAAAGCTTCATCTATGTGAGATGAATAAACACAGTAAAAGCAGATTCACAGAAAGCTTTTCCAGTTTTTATCTGAGGATATTTCCTTTTCACCATAGTCTTAAATGCTCCCGAAGGTCCTTCATGGATCCGTCCATGACAGTTTCCAAGCTGCGTAATGCAAAGAAAAGCTTTATCTATGAGATGATTACACATATCACAGAGTAGTTTCCTAGAAAGCTTCTTCCAGTTTTTGTCTGAGGCTATTTCCTTTTCACCATCGGCATCAACATGCCCGAATATCACTTGGTACCTGTTTCTCCAAAAGGTTTCACTGATGCTGTAAGAGAGAGGTATAACACTGTGAGTGAATGCACATGTCACAAAGCAGTTTCTCAGAAAGCTTCTTCCAGTTTTTATCTGAGGATATTTCCTTTCACAAAAGCCTTAAAGTTTCTCACACCTAAACATACACATTGTTAGAAAACTGCTCAATGAAATGTGAGGCTTAACTGAGAGAGGAATTAAAATGACACAGAGCAGTTTCACAGAAAGCTTCCTTCTGATATACCTGAGGATATTTCTTTTCCATATTCTAAGGATCATTCCCAAATGTCCTTCCTCAGATTCCAAAGAAAACAGTGATTTCAAGCTGCTCAATCCAAAGAATGGTTTAACTCTATGAGACGAAATACACACAAAGCAGTTTCTCATAAAGTTTCTCTGCAGGTTTCATCAGAAGACGTTTCCTAACTTATCAAAAGCCTCTGGGTGTCACTAAATATCCCTTCACAGATTCTTCGAAGACAGAGTTTTGAAACTGGGCAACAGAGAGTAAGCATTAACACTGTGAAGTAAGTGCACATATCAGAGAGCAGAATCTTGTAACACTTCTTCCTCGATTTTATTTCAGTATACTTCACTATTCGTCATAGTCCTCAATGCGCTCCAAAATATCACATTTTCGGTTTCACAGGAACAATGTTCAAACACTGCCTTGGGGGAAAAGAGGTATAAGTTCCTGAGTGGAATGCATACATCACAACGTAGTTCCTTAGAAAGCTTCTATCAAGTTTTTATCTGAAGATATGTCCTCTTTCATGGTAGGCCTGAATGTGCTCCCAAATGTCCCTTCAGGATCCGTGCATGACGGAGTTTCCAAACTGCGTAATATAAGAAAAGTTTTAACTATGCAAGATGAATAAATATAACTAACACAAAGCAGTTTCACAGAAATCTTCTTTCCAGATTTTGTCTGAGGATATTTCCTTTTTCTCCATAGCCATCTCTATCCTCCCGAATGTCTCTTGGTAGCTTTTTCTCCAAACGGGATTCCAGAATCCTCTATGAGAAGAAAAATATATTTCTGTGACTGAAATGCACACGTCACAAAGCAGCTCCTCAGAAAGCTTCTCCAGTTTTTATCTGAAGATATTTCCTTTTCACCATAAGCCTCAAAATGCTCCAGAATATCCTTCACAGACTAAAGAAAAACAGTGTTATGTTACTCCTCAATGAAAAGAGAAGCTTAACTCTGTGAGGGGAATTCACGTGATACAGAGCCGTTTCACAGAAAGCTTCCTTCTGGTTTCTATCTGAGGTTATTTCTTTTTCAGGATATTCTAAAAAGCGTTTCCAAATGTCCTTTCTCAGATTCCACAGAAACAGTGATTTCAAACTGCTCAATCCAAAGAATGATTTAACTCTATGAGATGAATACATACATCACAAAGTAGTTTCTCAGAAAGCTTCTCTCCAGTTTTTATCTGAAGATATTTCCTTGCTCACATAGGCCTCCAGTTGCCACTTACTATCCCTTTGCAGAACCCTCAAAGACCCTTTCAAACTGGGAAATGTAGAGTAAGTTTTAACCCTGTGAAAAGAATGGACATGTCAGAGAGCAGTTTCTTCGAGTGCTTCTTTCTGTTTTATTGGACAACATTTCACTTTTGCCATAGTCTTCAATGTGCTCCGAATATCACTCTTTGGTTTTACAGGAACAGTGTTCAAACTGTGCCTTATGAGAAGAAAGTTATAACTCCCTGAGTGGAATGCACACATCACCAAGCAGTTTCTCAGAAAGCTTCTCTCCAGTTTTTATCTGACTATATTTCCTATTTCACCATAGGCCCGAATGTGATCCCAAATATCCCTTCATGGATCCATCCACGAGGGAGTTTCAAGCTGCGTAATGTAAAGAAAGCTTTATCTATGTGAGATGAATAAACATAGCAAAAGCAGATTCACAGAAAGCTTCTTTCCAGTTTTTATCTGAAGATATTTCCTTTTCACCATAGTCCTGAATGTGCTCCTGAAGGTCCCTTTGTGGATCCTTCCATGACAGTTTCCAAGCTGCGTAATGTAAAGAAAGCTTTATCTATGTGAGATGATTACACATATCACAGAGTAGTTTCCTAGAAAGCTTCTTTCCAGTTTTGTCTGAGGCTATTTCCTTTTCACCATCGCATCAACATGCTCAATATCACTTGGTACCTGTTTCTCCAAAAGGGTTTCCCAATGCTGTATGAGAAGAGAGGTATAACACTGTGAGTGGAATGCACATCACAAAGCAGCTCCTCAGAAAGCTTCTCTCCAGTTTTGGTCTGAACATATTTCCTTTTCACCATAAGCCTCAAAGTGCTCTGAATATCCCATCACACGCTAAACATACACAGGGTTAGAAAACTGCTCAATGAAAAGAGAGGCTTAACTGAGTGAGAGGAATTAAGACGACACAGAGCAGTTTCACAGAAAGCTTCCTTCTGGATTTTACCTGAGGATATTTCTTTCTCCATATTCTAAGGATCTTCCCAAATGTCCTTCCTCAGATTCCACAAAAACAGTGATTTCAAGCTGCTCAATCCAAAGAATGGTTTAACTCTATGAGACGAATACACACATTGCAAAGCAGTTGCTCAGAAAGTTTCTCTGCAGGTTTCATTGAAGATGTTTCCTTGCTCACCACAAGCCTCCAGGCCTCACTAAATATCCTTCACAGATTCTTCAAAGACAGAGTTTCGAAACTGGGCAACATAGAGTAAGCGTTAACTGTGTGAAGTGAATGCACATATCAGAGAGAAGATTCTTGGAAGGCTTCCTCTCGATTTTATTTCAGTATATTTCACTATTCGCCATAGTCCTCAATGTCCTATGAAATATCACTTTTTGGTTTCACAGGAACAGTGTTGAAACACTACATTGTGAGAAAAGAGGTGTAACTCCCTGAGTGAAATGCATACATCACAAAGTAGTTTCTCAGAAAGCTTCTATCCAGTTTTTATCTGAAGATATCTCCTTTTCACCATAGTCCTGAATGTGCTCGAATGTCCCTTCAGATCCTGCATGACGGAGTTTCCAAACTTGTGTAATAAGAAAAGTTTTAACTATGAGATGAATAAATATATCTAACACAAAGCAGTTTCACAGAAAGCTTCTTTCCAGTTTTGTCTGAGGATATTTCCTTTTCACCATAGTCCATCCCTGTATTCCCGAATATCTCTTGGTAGCTTTTTCTCCAAAAGGGTTTCCAGAATCCTCTAGGAGAAGAAAGGTATATTTCTGTGAGTGGAATGCACACATCACAAAGCAGCTCCTCAGAAAGCTTCTCTCCAGTTTCTATCTGAAGATATTTCCTTTTCACCATAAGCCTCAAAGTGCTCCCAAATATCCTTCACAGACTAAACAAAACAGTGTTATGATACAGCTCAATGAAAAGAGAAGCTTAACTGTGTGAGCAGAATTCACGTGACACAGAGCAGTTTCACAGAAAGCAGTTTCACAGAAAGTATCTATCTGAGGTTATTTCTTTTTCAGGATATTCTAAAGAGCGTTTCCAAATGTCCTTTCTCAGATTCCACAGAAACAGTGATTTCAAACTGCTCAATCCAAAGAATGATTTAACTCTATGAGATGAATACAAACATCACAAAAGAGTTGCACAGAAAGCTTCTCTCCAATTTTCGATGGAAGACATTTCCTTGCTCACACAGGCCTCCGGTTGCCACTTACTATCCCTTCACAGAACCCTCAAAGACCGACTTTCAAACTGGGAAATGTAGAGTAAGCTTTAACCCTGTGAAAAGAATGGACATGTCAGAGAGCAGTTTCTTCGAGTGCTTCTTTCTGTTTTTATTGGACGACATTTCACTTTTTGCCATAGTCTTCAATGTGCTCTGAATATCACTCTTTTGGTTTTACAGGAACAGTGTTCAAACTGTGCCTTATGAGAAGAAAGTTATAACTCCCTGAGTGGAATGCACACATCACAAAGCAGTTTCTCAGAAAGCTTCTCTCCAGTTTTATCTGACTATATTTCCTATTTCACCATAGGCTGAATGTGATCCCAAATATCCCTTCGTGGATCCATCCACGAGGGAGTTTCAAGCTGTGTAATGTAAAGAAAGCTTCATCTATGTGAGATGAATAAACATAGCAAAAGCAGATTCACAGAAAGCTTCTTTCCAGTTTTATCTGAAGATATTTCCTTTTTCACCATAGTCCTGAATGTGCTCCCGAAGGTCCCTTCGTGGATCCATCCATGACAGTTTCTAAGCTGTGTAATGTAAAGAAAGCTTTATCTATGTGAGATGATTACACATATCACAGAGTAGTTTCCTAGAAAGCTTCTTTCCAGTTTTGTCTGAGGCTATTTCCTTTTCACCATCGGCATCAACATGCTCCGAATATCACTTGGTACCTGTTTCTCCAAAGGGTTTCATGCTGTATGAGAAGAGAGTAACACTGTGAGTGGAATGCACACATCACAAAGCAGTTTCTCAGAAAGCTTCTTTCCAGTTTTGTCTGAGGCTATTTCCTTTTCCACCATAATCCTCTATGTGCTCCAGAATATCCTGTCACATGCTAAACATATGCAGGGTTAGAAAACTGCTCAATGAAAATAGAGGCTTAACTGAGCGAGAGGAATTAAGACAACACAGAGCAATTTCACAGAAAGCTTCCTTCTGGATATTACCTGAGGCTATTTCTTTCTCCATATTCTAAAAATCATTCCCAAATGTCCTTCCTCAGATACCACAAAAACAGTGATTTCATGCTGTCAATCCAAAGAATGGTTTAACGCTATGAGACGAATACAAACATCACAAAGCAGTTGCTCAGAACGTTTCTCTGTTGGTTTCATTGGAAGACGTTTCCTTTCTCACCACAATCCTTTGGGCGTCACTAAATATCCCTTGTTGGGAAAGTTATAGAAAGTTATAACTCCCTGAGTGGAATGCACACATCCCCAAGCAGTTTCTCAGAAAGCTTCTCTCCAGTTTTCATCTGATTTTATTTCCTGTTTCACCATAGGCCCGAATGTGATCCCAAATATCCCTTCGCGGATCCTTCCACGAGGGAGTTTCGAAGCTGCGTACTATAAAGAAAGCCCCATCTATGTGGGATGTATAAACATCACAAAAAGCAGATTCACAGAAAGCTTCTTTCCAGTTTTTATCTGAGGATATTTCCTTTTCACCATAGTCCTGAATGTGCTCCGAAGGTCCCTTCGTGGATCCTTCCATGACAGTTTCAAGCTGTGTAATGTAAAGAAAGCTTTATCTATGTGAGATGATTACACATATCACAGAGTAGTTTCCTAGAAAGCTTCTTTCCAGTTTTGTCTGAGGCTATTTCCTTTTCATCATCAAAATCAACATGCCCTCATATCACTTGGTACCTGTTTCTCCAAAAGGGTTTCCCGACGCTGTATGAGAAGAGAGGTATAACACTGTGAGTGGAATGCACACATCACAAAGCAGTTTCTCAGAAAGCTTCTCTCCAGTTTTTATCTGAGGATATTTCCTTTTCACCATAAGCCTCAAAGTGTTCGAATATCCCATCACATGCTAAACGTACACAGGGTTAGAAAACTGCTCAATGAAAAGAGGATTAACTGTGAGAGGAATTAAGATGACACAGAGCAGTTTCACAGAAAGCTTCCTTCTGGATTTTACCTGAGGATATTTCTTTCTCCATATTCTAAGGATTGTTCCCAAATGTCCTTCCTCAGATTCCACAAAACAGTGATTTCAAACTGCTCAATCCAAAGAATGATTTAACTCTATGAGATGAATACACACATCACAAAGCAGTT
>CM058079.1:4140100-4220174 GCA_030247045.1 Colobus guereza | reverse complement strand
AAGACATTTCACTTTTCACCATAGGCCTGAATATGATCCTGAATATCCCTTCACACGCTAAACATAAACAGGGTTAGAAAACTGCTCAATGAAAGAGAAGTATAACACTGTGAGTGGAATGCACATCACAAAGCAGTTTCACAGAAATCTTCTTTCCAGTTTTGTCTGAGGATATTTCTTTTCAGGATATTCTAAAGAGCATTCCCAAATGTCCTTTCTCAGATTCCACAAAACAGTGATTTCAAACTGCTCAATCAAAGAATGATTTAACTCTATGAGATGAATACACATCACAAAGCAGTTTCACAGAAAGCTTCTTCCAGTTTTGTCTGAGGCTATTTCCTTTTCACCATAGGCATCAACATGCTCCTGAATATCACTTTTTGGTTTTACAGGAACAGTGTTCAAACTGCCTTATGAGAAGAGAGGTATAACACTGTGAGTGGAATGCACATCACAAAGCAGTTGCTCAGAAAGCTTCTCCAGTTTCTATCTGAAGATATTTCCTTTTCACCATAGGCCTGAATGTGCTCCTGAATATCCCTTCACACGCTAAACATAAACAGGGTTAGAAAACTGCTCAATGAAAGAGAAGCTTAACTGTGAGTGGAATGCACATGTCACAAAGCAGTTGCTCAGAAAGCTTCTCTCCAGTTTCTATCTGAAGATATTTCCTTTTCACCATAGGCCTGAATATGATCCTGAATATCCCTTCACACGCTAAACATAAACAGGGTTAGAAACTGCTCAATCCAAAGAATGATTTAACTCTATGAGATGAATACACATCACAAAGCAGTTTCACAGAAAGCTTCCTTCTGGTTTTATCTGAGGTTATTTCTTTTCAGGATATTCTAAAGAGCATTCCCAAATGTCCTTTCTCAGATTCCACAGAAACAGTGATTTCAAACTGCTCAATGAAAGAGAAGCTTAACTGTGAGTGGAATGCACATGTCACAAAGCAGTTGCTCAGAAAGCTTCTCCAGTTTCTATCTGAAGATATTTCCTTTTCACCATAGGCATCAACATGCTCCTGAATATCCCTTCACACGCTAAACATAAACAGGGTTAGAAAACTGCTCAATGAAAGAGAAGCTTAACTGTGAGTGGAATGCACATGTCACAAAGCAGTTTCACAGAAAGCTTCCTTCTGGTTTTATCTGAGGTTATTTCTTTTCAGGATATTCTAAAGAGCATTCCCAAATGTCCTTTCTCAGATTCCACAAAACAGTGATTTCAAACTGCTCAATCCAAAGAATGATTTAACTCTATGAGATGAATACAAACATCACAAAAGTGTTGCTCAGAAAGCTTCTCTCCAGTTTTCATGGAAGACATTTCCTTGCTCACAGGCCTCCAGTTGCCACTTAATATCCCTTCACAGATTCCTCAAAGACAGACTTTCAAACTGGGAAATGTAGAGTAAGCTTTAACTCTGTGAAATGAATGCACATGTCACAAAGCAGTTTCTCAGAAAGCTTCTTTCCAGTTTTGTCTGAGGATATTTCCTTTTCACCATAGTCTTCAATGTGCTCCAAATATCACTTTTCGATTTTACAGGAACAGTGTTCAAACACTGCCTTATGAGAAAAGAGGTATAACTCCTGAGTGGAATGCACACGTCACAAAGCAGCTCCTCAGAAAGCTTCTCCAGTTTCCATCTGAAGATATTTCCTTTTCACCATAAGCCTCAAAGCTCTCCTGAATATCCCTTCAGACTAAACATAAACAGTGTTAGAATACTGCTCAATGAAAGAGAAGTATAACACTGTGAGTGGAATGCACATGTCACAAAGCAGTTTCACAGAAAGCTTCTTCTGGTTTTATCTGAGGTTATTTCTTTTCAGGATATTCTAAAGAGCATTCCCAAATGTCCTTTCTCAGATTCCACAGAAACAGTGATTTCAAACTGCTCAATCCAAAGAATCATTTAACTCTATGAGATGAATACAAACATCACAAAAGTGTTGCTCAGAAAGCTTCTCTCCAATTTTCAACAGAAGACATTTCCTTGCTCACAGGCTTCCAGTTGCCAGTTAATATCCCTTCACAGATTCCTCAAAGACAGACTTTCCAAACTGGGAAATGTAGAGTAAGCTTTAACTCTGTGAAGTGAATGCACATGTCACAAAGCAGTTTCTCAGAAAGCTTCTTTCCAGTTTTTATCTGAAGATATTTCCTTTTCACCATAGTCTTCAATGTGCTCCAAATATCACTTTTTAGTTTTACAGAACAGTGTTCAAACACTGCCTTATGAGAAAAAGGTATAACTCCTGAGTGGAATGCACACATCACCAAGTATTTTCTCAATCCAAAGAATGATTTAACTCTATGAGATGAATACAAACTGTGCCTTATGAGAAAAAGATATAACTCCTGAGTGGAATGCACACATCACCAAGCAGTTTCTCAGAAAGCTTCTTTCCAGTTTTTATCTGAAGATATTTCCTTTTCACCATAGGCCTGAATGTGATCCCAAATATCCTTCACAGATTCCTCAAAGACAGAGTTTCAAGGTGCATAATGTAAAGAAAGCTTTATCTATGTGAGATGAATAAACATAGCAAAAGCAGATTCACAGAAAGCTTCTTTCCAGTTTTGTCTGAGGCTATTTCCTTTTCACCATAGGCATCAACATGCTCCTGAATATCACTTTTTAGTTTTACAGAACAGTGATTTCAAACTGCTCAATGAAAGAGAAGCTTAACTGAGTGAGAGGAATTAAGATGACACAGAGCAGTTTCACAGAAAGCTTCCTTCTGGTTTTATCTGAGGTTATTTCTTTTCAGGATATTCTAAAGAGCATTCCCAAATGTCCTTCCTCAGATTCCACAAAACAGTGATTTCAAACTGCTCAATCCAAAGAATGATTTAACTCTATGAGATGAATACACATCACAAAGCAGTTGCTCAGAAAGCTTCTCTCCAGTTTTTATCTGAAGATATTTCCTTTTCACCATAAGCCTCAAAGCTCTCCTGAATATCCCTTCACAGATTCCTCAAAGACAGAGTTTCAAACTGGGAAATGTAGAGTAAGCTTTAACTCTGTGAAATGAATGCACACATCACAAAGCAGTTTCACAGAAAGCTTCCTTCTGGATTTTACCTGAGGATATTTCCTTTTCACCATAGTCTTCAATGTGCTCCAAATATCACTTTTGGTTTTACAGGAACAGTGTTCAAACACTGCCTTATGAGAAAAAGATATAACTCCTGAGTGGAATGCACACATCACAAGCAGTTTCTCAGAAAGCTTCTATCCAGTTTTTATCTGAAGATATTTCCTTTTCACCATAGGCCTGAATGTGCTCCTGAATATCCCTTCACAGATTCCTCAAAGACAGAGTTTCAAACTGGGTAATATAAAGAAAGTTTCATCTATGTGAGATGAATACACACATCACAAAGCAGTTTCACAGAAATCTTCTTTCCAGTTTTGTCTGAGGATATTTCCTTTTCACCATAGGCATCAACATGCTCCTGAATATCACTTGGTACCTTTTTCACCAAAAGGGTTTCCTGATGCTATGAAAAGAGAAGTATAACACTGTGAGTGGAATGCACACGTCACAAAGCAGCTCCTCAGAAAGCTTCTCCAGTTTCTATCTGAAGATATTTCCTTTTCACCATAAGCCTCAAAGCTCTCCTGAATATCCCTTCAGACTAAACATAAACAGTGTTAGAATACTGCTCAATGAAAGAGAAGTATAACACTGTGAGTGGAATGCACATGTCACAAAGCAGTTTCACAGAAAGCTTCTTCCAGTTTTTATCTGAGGTTATTTCTTTTCAGGATATTCTAAAGAGCATTCCCAAATGTCCTTTTCAGATTCCACAAAACAGTGATTTCAAACTGCTCAATCCAAAGAATCATTTAACTCTATGAGATGAATACAAACATCACAAAAGTGTTGCTCAGAAAGCTTCTATCCAGTTTTTATCTGAAGATATTTCCTTTTCACCATAGGCATCAACATGCTCCTTAATATCCCTTCACAGATTCCTCAAAGACAGACTTTCAAACTGGGAAATGTAGAGTAAGCTTTAACTCTGTGAAATGAATGGACATGTCAGAGAGCAGTTTCTTGAAAGCTTCTTTCCAGTTTTATCTGAAGATATTTCACTTTTGCCATAGTCTTCAATGTGCTCCAAATATCACTTTTTAGTTTTACAGAACAGTGTTCAAACTGTGCCTTATGAGAAAAAGGTATAACTCCTGAGTGGAATGCACACATCACCAAGTATTTTCTCTATCCAAAGAATGATTTAACTCTCTGAGATGAATACAAACTGTGCCTTATGAGAAAAGAGGTATAACTCCTGAGTGGAATGCACATCACAAGCAGTTTCTCAGAAAGCTTCTCTCCAGTTTTATCTGAAGATATTTCCTTTTCACCATAGGCCTGAATGTGCTCCGAATATCCCTTCACAGATTCTTCAAAGACAGAGTTTCAAGGTGCATAATGTAAAGAAAGCTTTATCTATGTGAGATGAATAAACACAGCAAAAGCAGATTCACAGAAAGCTTCTTTCCAGTTTTATCTGAGGTTATTTCTTTTCAGGATATTCTAAAGAGCATTCCCAAATGTCCTTTTCAGATTCCACAAAACAGTGATTCAAACTGCTCAATGAAAAGAGAGGCTTAACTGAGCGAGAGGAATTAAGATGACACAGAGCAGTTTCACAGAAAGCTTCCTTCTGGATTTTACCTGAGAATATTTCTTTCTCCATGTTCTAAGGATCATTCTCAAATGTCCTTCCTCAGATGCCACAAAAACAGTGATTTAAAGCTGTTCAATCCAAACAATGGTTTAACTCGATGAGACGAATACACACATCGCAAGGCAGTGGCTCAGAACGTTTCTCTGCAGGTTTCATCTGAAGACCTTTCCTTGCTCACCGCAAGCCTCCGGGCTTCACTAAATATCCTTTCACAGATTCTTCAAAGACAGAGTTTCAAACTGGGAAATGTAGAGTAAGCTTTAACTCTGTGAAATGAATGGACATGTCAGAGAGCAGTTTCTTGAAAGCTTCTTTCCAGTTTTATCTGAAGATATTTCACTTTTGCCATAGTCTTCAATGTGCTCCAAATATCACTTTTCAGTTTCACAGGAACAGTGTTCAAACACTGCCTTATGAGAAAAGAGGTATAACTCCTGAGTGGAATGCATACATCACAAAGCAGTTTCTCAGAAAGCTTCTATCCAGTTTTATCTGAAGATATCTCCTCTTTCACCATAGGCCTGAATGTGCTCCGAATGTCCCTTTGTGGATCCGTGCATGATGGAGTTTCCAAATTGCATAATATAAGAAAAGTTTTAACTATGAGATGAATAAATATATCTAACACAAAGCAGTTTCACAGAAATCTTCTTTCCAGTTTTGTCTGAGGATATTTCCTTTTCACCATAGGCATCAACATGCTCCTGAATATCACTTTTTAGTTTTACAGAACAGTGTTCAAACACTGCCTTATGAGAAAAGAGGTATAACACTGTGAGTGGAATGCACACATCACAAAGCAGCTCCTCAGAAAGCTTCTCTCCAGTTTCTATCTGAATATTTCCTTTTCACCATAAGCCTCAAAGAGCTTCCTTCTGGATTTTACCTGAGGATATTTCTTTCTCCATATTCAAAAGAGCATTCCCAAATATCCTTCCTCAGATTCCACAGAACAGTGATTTCAAACTGCTCAATCCAAAGAATGATTTAACACTAACAGATGAATACACAAATCACAAAGCAGTTGCTCAGAAAGCTTCTCTCCAGTTTCTATCTGAAGATATTTCCTTTTCACCATAAGCCTCAAAGTGCTCCTGAATATCCTTCTCAGATTCCACAAAACAGTGATTTCAAACTGCTCAATGAAAAGAGAAGCTCACCACAAGCCTCCTGGCACCACTGAATATCCCCTCACAGATTACTGAAAGACAGAATTTCCAAACTCGGCAATGTAGATTAAGCTTTAACTCAGTGAAATGAATGCACATATCAGAGCAGTTTCTCAGAAAGCTTCTTCCAGTTTTATCTGAAGATATTTCCTTTTCACCATAGTCTTCTATGTGCTCCAGAATATCACTTTTCCGTTTGACAGGAACAGTGTTGCAACACTGCCTTATGAGAAAAGAGGTATAACACCCTGAGTGGAATGCACACATCACAAAGCAGTTTCTCAGAAAGCTTCTCTCCAGTTTTTCTCTGAAGAAATTTCCTTTTTCACCATAGACCTGAACGCCCTTTTGAATATCCCATCGTGGATCCATCCATGACAGAGTTTCCAAACTGCAATATAGAGAAAGTTTTTTCTATGTGACATGAATAAACACAGCAAAAAGCAGATTCACAGAAAGCTTCTTTTCAGTTATTATCTGAAGTTATTTCCTTTTTCACCATAGTCCTGAATGTGCTCCCAAATGTCCTTTCTCAGATTCCACAAAACAGTGATTTCAAACTGCTCAATCCAAAGAATGGTTTAACTCTATGAGATGAATAAATATATCTAACACAAAGCAGTTTCACAGGAACAGTGTTCAAACACTGCCTTATGAGAAGAGAGGTATAACACTGTGAGTCGAATGCACACGTCACAATGCAGATCCTCAGAAAGCTTCTCTCCAGTTTCTATCAGATCATATTTCCTTTTTCTCCATAAGCCTCAAAGTGCTCCTGAATATCCTTCTCAGATTCCACAGAAACAGTGATTTCAAACTGCTCAATGAAAAGTGAAGCTTAAATGGGTGAGTGGAATTCACATGACACAGAGCAGTTTCACAGGAAGCTTACTTCTTGTTTTTATCTGAAGGTATTTCTTTTGCAGCCTATTCTAAAGAGAATTCCCAAATTTCCTTTCTCAGGTTCCACGGAAACAGTGATTTCAAACTGCTCAATCCAAAGAATGATTTAACTCTACGAGATGAATACATACATCACAAAGCAGTTGCTCAGAAAGATTCTCTCCACTTTTTCAGTTTCACAGGAACAGTGTTCAAACACTGCCTTCTGAGAAAAGAGGTATAACTCCCTGAGTGGAATGCATACATCACAAAGCAGTTTCTCAGAAAGCTTCTATCCAGTTTTTATCTGAAGATATCTCCTCTTTCACCATAGGCCTGAATGTGCTCCTGAATCTCCCTTCGCGGATCCGTGAATGACAGAGTTTCCAAACTGCGTAAGATAAGAAAAATTTTAACTATGCGAGATGAATAAATATATCTAACACAAAGCAGTTTCACGGAAATCTTCTTTCCCTTCTTTGTCTGGGGATATTTCCTTTTTCACCATAGCTGTCCCTATACTCCTGAATGTCAATTGGTAGCTTTTCCTCCAAAAGGGATTCTGGAATCCTCTATGAGAAGAATGGTATATTTCTGTGAGTGGAATGCACACATCACAAAGCAGCTCCTCAGAAAGTTTCTCTCCAGTTTCTATCTGAAGACGTTTTCTTTCTAACCATGAGTCTCAAAGCTCTCCTGAATATCCCTTCTCAGACTAAACAGAAACTGTGTTTTGATACTGCACAATGAAAAGAGAAGCTTAACTGTGTGAGGAATTCATGTGAAAGAGAGCAGTTTCACAGAAAGCTCCTTCTGGTTTCTCTCTGAGGTTATTTCTTTTTCAGGATATTCTAAAGAGCATTTCCAAATGTCCTTTCTCAGATTCCACAGAAACAGTGATTTCAAACTGCTTAATCCAAAGAAGGATTTCACTCTATGAGATGAATAGAAACATTACAAAAGAGTTGCGCAGAAAGCATTTCTCCAGTTCTCGATGGAAGACATATCCTTGCTCGACGTAGGCCTCCAGTTGCCACTTAGTATCCCTTCGCAGAACCCTCAAAGACCGACTTTCAAACTGGGGAATGTAGAATAAGCTTTAACCCTGTGAAAAGAATGGACATGTCAGAGAGCAGTTTCTTCGAGTGCTTCTTTCTGTTTTTCATTGGACGACATTTCACATTTTGACATAGTCTTCAATGTGCTCCGAATATCACTCTTTAGGTTTTATAGGAACAGTGTTCAAACTGTGCCTTATGAGAAGAAAGTTAAAACTCCCTGAGTGGAATGCACACATCACAGAGCAGTTTCTCAGAATGTTTTTCTCCAGTTTTTATCTGACTATATTTCCTATTTCACCATAGGCACAAATGTGATCCCAAATATCCCTTCGTGGATCCATCCACGAGGCAGTTTCCAAGTTGTGTAATGTAAAGAAAGCTTCACCTATGTGAGATGAATAAAAATAGCAAAAAGCAGATTCACAGAAGGCTGCTTTCCAGTTTTATCTGAATATTTCCTTTTTCACCATATTCCTGAATGTGCTCCAGAAGGTCCTTTCATGGATCCGTCCATGACAATTTCCAAGTTGCATAATATAAAGAAAGCTTTATCTATGTGAGATGATTACACATATCACAGGGTAGTTTCCTAGAATGCTTCTTTCCAGTGGCTATTTCCCTTTTCACCCTCATCATCAACATGCTCCCGAATATCACTTGGTACCTGTTTCTCCGAAAGGGTTTGCCTGATGCTGTATGAGGAGATATAACACTGTGAGTGGAATGCACATCACAAAGCAGTTCCCCGGAAAGCTTCTCTCCAGTTTTATCATGAACATATTTCCTTTTCCACTGTAAACCTCTAAGTGCTCCCGAATATCCCATCACATGCTAAGCATACAGAGGGAGAGAAAACTGCTCAATGAAAAGAGAGGCTTAACTGAACTAGAGAAATTAAGATGACACAGAGCAGTTTCACAGAAAGCTTCCTTCTGGATTTTACCTGAGGATATTTCTTTCTCCATATTCTAAGTAACGTTCCCAAATGTCCTTCTTCAGATTACACAAAAACAGTGATTTCATGCTGCTCAATCCAAAGAATGGTTTAACTCTATGTGACGAATACACACATCGCAAAGCAGTTGCTCAGAAAGTTTCTCTGCTGGTTTCATCTGAAGACGTTTCCTTGCTCATCACAAGCCTCCGGGCGTCACTAAATATCCCTTCAAAGATTCTTCAAAGACAGAGTTTTGAAACTGAGCAACATAGAGTAAGCCTTAACTCTGTGAATTGAATGCACATATCGGATAGCAGATTCTTGTAATGCTTCTTCCTCGATTTTATTTCAGTATATTTCACTGTTCGCCATAGTCCTCAATGCGCTCTGAAATATCACTTTTTCAGTTTCACAGGAACAGTGTTCAAACACTGTTTGAACTCCCTGAGTGGAATGCATACATCACAAAATAGTTTCTCAGAAAACTTTTATCCAGTTTTTATCTGAAGATATCTCCACTCTCACCATAGGCCTGAATGTGCTATTGAATGTCCCTTCATGGATCCATGCAGGACAGAGTTTCCAAACTGCGTAATATAAGAAAAGTTTTAACTATGTGAGATGAATAAATATATCTAACACAAAGCATTTTTACAGAAATCATCTTTCCAGTTTTTGTCTGAGGATATTTCCTTTTTCTCCATAGTCTTCCCTATACTCCCAAATGTCTTTTGGTAGCTTTTTCTCCAGAAGGGATTCCGGAATCCTCTAGGAGAAGAAAATATATTTCTGTCAGTGAAATGCACACGTCACAAAGCAGCTCCTCAGAAAGCTTGCCCCAGTTTCTATGTAAAGACGTTTCCTTTCTCACCGTAAGCCTCAAGGTACTCCAGAATATCCCTTCACAGACTAAAGAAAAACAGTGCTATGTTACTGCTCAATGAAAAAAGAAGCTTAACTGTGTGAGCAGAATTCAAGTGACACAGAGCAGTTTCACAGAAAGCTTCCTTCTGGTTTCTCTCTGAGGTTAATTCTTTTTCATTAGATTCTGAAGAGCATTCCCAAATGTCCTTTCTCAGATTCCACAGAAATAGTGATTTCAAACTGCTCAATCCAAAGAATGATTTAACTCTATGAGATGAATGCAAACATCATAAAAGAGTTGCACAGAAAACTTTTCTCCAATTTTCGATGGAAAACATTACCTTGCTCAACACAGGCCTCCGGTTGCCACTTTCTATCCCTTCACAGAACCCTCAAAGACCGACTTTCAAACTGGGAAATGTAAAGTAAGCTTTAATCCTGTAAAAAGAATGGACATGTCAGAGAGCAGTTTCTTCGAGTGCTTCTTTCTGTTCTTTATTGAATGGCATTTCACTTTTTGCCATAGTCTTCAATGTGCTCCGAATTTCACTCTTTTGGTTTTACAGGAACTGTGTTCAAACTGTGCCTTATGAGAAGAAAGTTATAACTCTCTGAGTGGAATGCACACATCACAGAGCAGTTTCTCACAAAGCTTCTCTCCAGTTTTTTCTGACTATATTTCCTATTTCACTATAGGGCCAAATGTGATCCCAAATATCCTTTCGTGGATCCATGTCTGAGGGAGTTTCCAAGCTGCATAATGTAAAGAAAGCTTCATCTCTGTGAGATGAATAAACATAGCAAAAAGCAGTTTCACAGAAAGCTTCTTTCCAGTTTTTATCTGAAGATATTTCCTTTTTCACCATAGTCCTGAATGTGCTCCCAAGGTCCCTTCATGGATCCGTCCATGACAGTTTCCAAGCTGTGTAATGTAAAGAAAGCTTTATCTATGTGAGATGATTACACATATCACAGAGTAGTTTCCTAGAAAGCTTCTTTCCAGTTTTTGTCTGAGGCTATTTCCTTTTCACCATCAGCATCAACATGCTCCCGAATATCACTTGGTACCTGTTTCTCCAAAAGGGTTTCCCCGACGCTGTATGAGAAGAGAGGTATAACACTGTGAGTGGAATGCACACGTCACAAAGCAGTTCCTCGGAAAGATTCTTTCCAGTTTCGGTCTGAACATATTTCCTTTTTCACTGTAATCCTCAAAGTGCTCCCAAATATCCCATCACATGCTAAACATACAGAGGTTTAGAAAACTGCTCAATGAAAAGAGAGGCTTATCTGAGGGAGAGGAATTAAGACGACACAGAGCAGTTTCACAGAATGCATCCTTCTGGATTTTACCTGAGGATATTTCTTTCTCCATATTCTAAGGATCGTTCCCAAATGTCCTTCCTCAGATTCCACAAAAACAGTGATTTCAAGCTGCTCAATCAAAGAATGGTTTAACTCTATGAGACGAATACACACATTGCAAAGCAGTTGCTCAGAAAGTTTCTCTGCAGGTTTCATTGGAAGACATTTCCTTGCTCACCAGAAGCCTCTGGGCGTCACTAAATATCCCTTCACAGATTCTTCAAAGACAGAGTTTTGAAACTGGGCAACATAGAGTAAGCATTAACTCTGTGAAGTGAATGCACATATCAGAGAGCAGATTCTTGGAACGCTTCTTCCTCAATTTTATTTCAGTATATTTCACTATTCACCATAGTCCTCAATGCGCTCTGAAATATCACCTTTTCGGTTTCACAGGAACAGTGTTCAAACACTGCCTTGTGAGAAAAGAGGTATAATTCACAGAGTGGAATGCATACATCACAAAGTAGTTTCTCAGAAAGCTTCTATCCAGTTTTATCTGAAGATATCTCCTCTTTCACCATAGGCCTGAATGTGCTCCTGAATGTCCCTTCACGGATCCATGCATGACGGAGTTTCCAAACTACGTAATATAAAGAAAGTTTTAACTGTGAGATGAATAAAAATATCTAACACAAAGCAGTTTCACAGAAATCTTCTTTCCAGTTTTTGTCTGATGATATGTCCTTTTTCACCATAGCCATCCATGTACTCCCGAATGTCTCTTGGTAGCTTGATTTAACTCTATGAGATGAATACAAACATGACAAAAGAGTTGCGCAGAAAGCTTCTCCCAAATTTTCGATCGACGACATTTCCTTGCTCGACACAGGCCTCTGGTTCACACTTACTATCCCATCACAGAACCCTCAAAGACAGACTTTCAAACAGGGAAATGTAGAGTAAGCTTTACCCCTGTGAAAAGAATGGACATGTCAGAGAGCATTTTCCTCGAGTGCTTCTTTCTGTTTTTATTGGACGTCATTTCACTTTTTGTCATAGTCTTCAATGTGCTCTGAATATCACTCTTTTGGTTTTACAGGAACAGTGTTCAAGCTGTGCTTCATGAAAAGAAAGCTACAAGTCCCTGAGTGGAATGCTTTTCATCATCGGCATCAACATGCTCCTGAATATCACTTGGTACCTGTTTCTCCAAAACAGAGTGATATTCAGAGCAGATTGAAAATGATGGCAAGAGAGAAATGTCATCCAATAAAAAACAGAACGAAGCACACAAAGAAACTGCTCTCTGAGAAGCTCACTCTTTTCACAGGGTTAAAACTTACTCTATATTTCCCAGTTTGAAAGTCGGTCATTGAGGGTTCTGCGAAGGGATAGTCAGTGGCAACCAGATGCCTGTGAAATCTGTGACGGGATATTACGGATATGGAATGCACACATCACCAAGCAGCTTCCCAGAAAACTTCTCTCCAGTTTTTATATGACTATATATCTTATTTTACCATAGGCCGAATGTGATCCCAAATATCCCTTCACCGATCCATCCACGAGGGAGTTTTGAACCTGTGTAATGTAAGGAAAGCTTCATCTATGTGAGATGAATAAACAGCAAAAAGCAGATTCACAGAAAGCTTCTTTCCAGTTTTATCTGAAGATATTTCCTTTTTCACCATAGTCCTGAATGTGCTCTAGAAGGTCCCTTGGTGGAACCGTCCATGACGTTTTCCAGGGTGCGTAATGTAAAGAAAGCTTTATCTATGTGAGATGATTACACACATCACAGAGTAGTTTCCTAGAAAGCTTCCTTCCAGTTTTTGTCTGAGACTATTTCCTTTTCACCATTGGCATCAACATGCTCCCGAATATCACTTGGTACGTGTTTCTCCAAAAGGGTTTCCCCGACGCTGTATGAGAGGGAGGTATAACACTGTTAGTGGAATGCACACGTCACAAAGCAGTTCCTCGGAAAGCTTCTCTTCAGTTTCGGTCTCAACATGTTTCCTTTTCAAATGTAATCCTCAAAGTGCTCCCGAATATCCCATTACATGCTCAACATACACAGGATTAGAAAACTGCTCAATGAAAAAGAGGCTTAACTGAGGGAGAGGAATTCAGACGACACAGAGCAGTTTCAAAGAAAGATTCCAACTGGATTTTTCCTGAGGATATTTCTTTCTCCATATTCTAAGGATCATTCCCAAATGTTCTTCCTCAGAATCCACAAAAGCAGTGATTTCAAGCTGCTCAATCCAAAGAATGGTTTAACTCTGTGAGACGAATACACACATTGCAAGGCAGTTGCTCAGAAAGTTTCTCTGCAGGTTTCATCGTAAGACGTTTCCTCGCTCACCACAAGCCTCCAGGCGTCACTAAATATCCCTTCACAGATACTTCAAAGACAGAGTTTCAAACTGGGCAGCATAGAGTAAGCATTAACACTGTTAAGTGAATGCACATATCAGAGAGCAGATTCTTGGAATGCTTGTTCCTCGATTTTATTGCAGTATATTTCACTATTCACCGTAGTCCTCAATGCGCTCTGAAATATCACTATTTCGGTTTCACAGAAACAGTGTTCAAACACTGTTTGAACTCCCTGAGTGGAATGCATACATCACAAAGTAATTTCTCAGAAAGCTTCTATGCAGTTTTTATCTGAAGTTATCTCCTCTTCACCATAGGCCTGAATGTGCTCAAGAATGTCCCTTCACGGATCCATGCATGACGGAGTTTCCGAACTGCATAATATAAGAAAAGTTTTAGCTATGCGAGATTAATATATATATATCTACCACAAAGTAGTTTCACAGAAATCTTCTTTCCAGTTTTTGTCTGAGGATATTTCCTTTTTCACCATAGCCATCCCTATATTCCCGAATGTCTCATGGTTGCTTTTTCTCCAAAAGGGATTCCGTAATACTCTATGAGAAGAAAGGTATATTTCTGTGAGTGGAATTCAGACGTCACAAAGCAGCTTCACAGAAAGCTTCTCTCCAGCTTCTGTCTAAAGAAGTTTCCTTTCTCACCATAAGCCTCAAAGTGCTCCAGAATATCCCTTTGCAGACTATCAAAAACAGTGTTATGATACTGCTCAATGAAAAGGGAAGCTTAACTGGGTGAGTGGAATTCACGAGACAGTGATCAGTTTCACATAAAGATTCCTTCTGGTTTTTCTCTGAGGTTATTTCTTTTTCAGGATATTCTAAAGAGTGTTTCCAAAGGTCCTTTCTCAGATTCCACAGAAACAGTGGCTTCTTTTTTTATTATTATACTTTAAGTTCTAGGGTACATGTGCATAACGTGCAGGTTTGTTACGTATGTATACTTGTGCCATGTTGGTGTGCTGCACCCATCAACTCATCAGCACCCAACAATTCGTCATTTATGTCAGGTATAACTCCCAGTGCAATCCCTACCCCCCCCACCTCCCCATGATAGGCCCCGATGTGTGATGTTCCCTTTCCCGAGTCCAAGTGATCTCATTGTTCGGTTCCCACCTATGAGTGAGAACATGCGGTGTTTGATTTTCTGTTTTTGTGATAGTTTGCTAAGAATGATGATTTCCAGCTGCATCCATGTCCCTGCAAAGGACGCAAATTCATCTTCTTTTATGGCTGCATAATATTCCATGGTGTATATGTGCCACATTTTCTTAATCCAGTCTGTCACTGATGGATATTTGGGTTGATTCCAAGTCTTTGCTATTGTGAATAGTGCCACAATAAACATACGTGTGCATGTGTCTTTATAGCAGCATGATTTATAATCCTTTGGGTATATACCCAGTAGTGGGATGGCTGGGTCATATGGTACTTCTAGTTCTAGATCCTTGAGGATTCACCATACTGTTTTCCATAATGGTTGAACTAGTTTACAATCCCACCAACAGTGTAAAAGTGTTCCTATTTCTCCACATCCTCTCCAGCACCTCTTGTTTCCTGACTTTTAAATGATTGCCATTCTAAGTGGTGTGAGGTGGTATCTCATTGTGGTTTTGATTTGCATTTCTCTGATGGCCAGTGATGATGAGCATTTTTTCATGTGTCTGTTGGCTGTATGAATGTCTTCTTTTGAGAAATGTCTGTTCATATCCTTTGCCCACTTTTTGATGGGGTTGTTTGTTTTTTCTTGAAAATTTGTTTGAGTTTTTGTAGATTCTGGATATTAGCCCTTTGTCAGATGAGTAGATTGCAAAAATTTTCTTCCATTCCGTAGGTTGCCTGTTCACTCTGATGGTAGTTTCTTTTGCTGTGCAGAAGCTCTCTGGTTTAATCATATCCCATTTGTCAATTTTGGCTTTTGCTGCCGTTGTGTTGTTGTTTTAGACATGAAGTCCTTGCCCATGCCTATGTCCTGAATGGTACTACCTAGATTTTCTTCTAGGGTTTATATGGTATTAGGTCTAACATTTAAGTCTCTAATCCATCTTGAATTAATTTTCGTATAAGGAGTAAGGAAAGGATCCAGTTTCAGCTATCTACTTATGGCTAGCCAATTTTCACATCACCATTTATTAAATAGGGAATCCTTTCCCCATTTCTTGTTTCTCTCAGGTTTGTCAAAGATCAGATGGCTGTAGATGTGTGGTATTATTTCTGAGGACTCTGTTCTGTTCCATTGGTCTATATCTCTGTTTTGGTACCAGTACCATGCTGTTTTGGTTACTGTAGCCTTGTAGTATAGTTTGAAGTCAGATAGCATGATGCCTCTAGCTTTGTCCTTTTGACTTAGGATTGTCTTGGCAATGTGGGGTCTTTTTTGATTCCATATGAACTTTAAAGCAGTTTTGTTCCACTTATGTGAGGAAACTCATTGGTAGCTTGATGGGGATGGCATTGAATGTATAAATAACCTTGGGCAGTATGGCCATTTTCACGATATTGATTCTTCCTATCCATGAGCATGGTATGTTCTTCCATTTGTTTGTGTCCTCTTTTATTTCACTGAGCAGTGGTTTATAGTTCTCCTTGAAGAGGTTCTTTACATCCCTTGTAAGTTGGATTCCTAGGTAGTTTCTTTTGCTGTGCAGAAGCTCTCTGGTTTAATCATATCCCATTTGTCAATTTTGGCTTTTGCTGCCGTTGCGTTGTTGTTTTAGACATGAAGTCCTTGCCCATGCCTATGTCCTGAATGGTACTACGTAAGTTTTCTTCTAGGGTTTATATGGTATTAGGTCTAACATTTAAGTCTCTCATCCATCTTGAATTAATTTTCGTATAAGGAGTAAGGAAAGGATCCAGTTTCAGCTATCTACTTATGGCTAGCCAATTTTCACATCACCATTTATTAAATAGGGAATCCTTTCCCCATTTCTTGTTTCTCTCAGGTTTGTCAAAGATCAGATGGCTGTAGATGTGTGGTATTATTTCTGAGGACTCTGTTCTGTTCCATTGGTCTATATCTCTGTTTTGGTACCAGTACCATGCTGTTTTGGTTACTGTAGCCTTGTAGTATAGTTTGAAGTCAGATAGCATGATGCCTCTAGCTTTGTCCTTTTGACTTAGGATTGTCTTGGCAATGTGGGGTTGTTTTTGATTCCATATGAACTTTAAAGCAGTTTTTTCCAATTATGTGAGGAAACTCATTGGTAGCTTGATGGGGATGGCATTGAATGTATAAATAACCTTGGGCAGTGTGGCCATTTCCACGATATTGATTCTTCCTATCCATGAGCATGGTATGTTCTTCCATTTGTTTGTGTCCTCTTTTATTTCACTGAGCAGTGGTTTATAGTTCTCCTTGAAGAGGTTCTTTACATCCCTTGTAAGTTGGATTCCTAGGTATTTTATTTTCTTTGAAGCAATAGTGAATGGAAGTTCATGCATGATTTGGGTCTCTGTTTGTCTGTTACTGGTGTATAAGAATGCTTGTGATTTTTGCACATTAGTTTTGTATCCTGAGACTTTCCTGAAGTTGCTTACGAGCTTAAGGAGATTTTGGGCTGAGACAATGGGGTTTTCTAAATATACAATCATGTCATCTGCAAACAGGGACTATTTGAATTCTTCTTTTCCTAAACTGGATACCCTTTATTTCTTTCTCTTGCCTGATTGCCCTAGCCAGAACCTCCAACACTATTTTGAATAGGAGTGGTGAGAGAGGGCATCCCTGTCTTGTGCCAGTTTTCAAAGGGAATTTTTCCAGTTTTTGCCCATTCAGTATGATATTAGCTGTGGCTTTGTCATAAATAGCTCTTATTATTTTGAGGTACGTTCCATCAATACCGAACTTATTGAGTGTTTTTAGCATGAAGGGCTGTTGAATTTTGTCAAAGGCCTTTTCTGCATCTATTGAGATAATCATGTGGTTCTTGTCTTTGGTTCTGTTTATATGCTGGATTACGTTTATTGATTTGCGAATGATGAACCAGCCTTGCACCCAGGGACGAAGCCCACTTGATCATGGTGGATAAGCTTTTTGATGTGCTGCTGAATCCAGTTTGCCAGTATTTTATTGAGGATTTTGCATCGATGTTCATCAGAGATATTGGTCTAAAATTTTATTTCTTTGTTGTGTCTCTGCCAGGCTTTGGTATCAGGATGATGTTGGCCTCATAAAATGAGTTAGGGAGGATTCCCTCTTTTTCTATTGATTGGAGTAGTTTCAGAAGGAATGGTACCAGCTCCTCCTTGTACCTCTGGTAGAATTCAGCTGTGAATCCATCTGGTCCTGGACTTGTTCTGGTTGGTAGGATATTATTGCCTCAATTTCAGAGCCTGCTATTGGTCTATTCAGGGATTCAACTTCTTCCTGGTTTAGTCTTGGAAGAGTGTAAGTGTCCAGGAAATTATCCATTTCTTCTAGATTTTCTAGTTTGTTTGTGTAGAGATGTTTATAGTATTCTCTGATGGCAATTTGTATTTCGGTGGGGTTGGTGGTGATATCTCCTTTATCCTTTTTATTGCATCTATTTGATTCCTCTCTCTTTTCTTCTTCATTAGTCTTGCTAGCCGTCTGTCAATTTTGTTGATTTTTTCAAAAAACCAACTCCTGGATTCATTGATTTTTTGGAGGGTTTTTTGTGTCTCTATCTCCTTCAGTTCTGCTCTGATATTAGTTATTTCTTGCCTTCTGCTAGCTTTTGAATGTGTTTGCTCTTGCTTCTCCAGTTCTTTTAATTGTGATTTTAGAGTGTCAATTTTAGATTTTCCAGCTTTCTCTTGAGGGCATTTAGTGCTATAAATTTCCCTCTACACACTGCTTTAAATGTGTCCCTGAAATTCTGGTATGTTGTATCTTTGTTCTCATTGGTTTCAAAGAACATCTTTATTTCTGCCTTCATTTCGTTATGTACCCAGTAGTCATTCAGGAGCAGGTTGTTCAGTTTCCATGTAGTTGAGCGGTTTTGATTGAGTTTCTTAGTCCTGAGTTCTAGTTTGATTGCACTGTGGTCTGAGAGACAGTTTGTTATAATTTCTGTTCTTTTACATTTGCTGAGGAGTGCTTTACTTCCAATTATGTGGTCAATTTTGGAATAATGGAATAAGTGCGATGTGGTGCAGAGAAGAATGTATATTCTGTTGAATTGTGGTGGAGAGTTCTATAGATGTCTATTAGGTCCGCTTGGTGCAGAGATGAGTTCAATTCCTGGATATCCTTGTTAACTTTCTGTCTCGTTGATCTGTCTAATGTTGACAGTGGAGTGTTGAAGTCTCCCATTATTATTGTATGGGAGTCTAAGTCTCTTTGTAAGTCTCGAAGGACATGCTTTATGAATTTGGGTGCTCCTGTATTGGGTGCATATATATTTAGGATAGTTAGCTCTTCTTGTTGAATTGATCCCTTTACCATTATGTAATGTCCTTCTTTGTCTCTTTTGATCTTTGATGGTTTAAAGTCTATTTTATCAGAGACTGGGATTGCAAACCGTGCTCTTTTTATTCTCCATTTGCTTGGTAAATCTTCCTCCATCCCTTTATTTTGAGCCTGTGTATGTCTCTGCATGTGAGATGGGTCTCCTGAATACAGCAGACTGATGAGTCTTGACTCTTTATCCAGTTTGCCAGTCTGTGCCTTTTAATTGGAGCATGTAGTGCATTTACATTTAAGGTTAATATTGTTATGTGTGAACTTGATCCTGCCATTATGATATTAACTGGTTATTTTGCTCGTTAGTTGATGCAATTTCTTCCTAACCTCAATGGCCTTTACATTTTGGCATGTTTTTGTAATGGCTGGTACTCGGTGTTTCTTTCCATGTTTAGGGCTTCCTTTGGGGTCTCTTGTAAGGCAGGCCTGGTGGTGACAAAATCTCTAAGCATTTGCTTATGTGTAAAGGATTTTATTTCTCCTTCACTTATGAAACTTAGCTTGGCTGGATATGAACTTCTGGGTTTAAAATTCTTTTCTTTAAGATGTTGAATATTGGCCCCCCACTCTCTTCTGGCTTGTAGAGTTTCTGCTAATAGATCTGCTGTTAGTCTGATGGGCTTCCCTTTGTGGGTAACCCGACCTTTCTCTCTGGCTGCCCTTAAGATTTTTTCCTTCATTTCAACTTTGGTGAATCTGGCAATTATGTGTCTTGGAGTTGCTCTTCTGGAGGAATATCTTTGTGGAGTTCTCTTTATTTCCTGAATTTGAATGTTGGCCTGCCCTACTAGGTTGGGGAATTCTCCTGGATAATATCCTGAAGAGTGTTTTCCAACTTGGTTCCATTTTCCCCCTCACTTTCAGGCCCCCCAATCAGATGTAGATTTGGTCTTTTACATAATCCCATACTTCTTGCAGGCTTTGTTCATTTCTTTTCTTCTTTTTCTTTTGGTTTCTCTTCTCGCTTCATTTCATTCATTTGATCCTCAATCGCTGATACTCTTTCTTCCAGTTGATCGAGTCGGTTACTGAAGCTTGTGCATTTGTCACGTATTTCTCGTGTCATGGTTTTCATCTCTGTCATTTCGTTTATGACCTTCTCTGCATTAATTAGTCTAGCTGTCAATTCTTCCACTCTTGTTTCAAGATTTTTAGTTTCTTTGCATTGGGTATGTAATTCCTCCTTTAGCTCTGAGAAATTTAATGGACTGAAGCCTTCTTCTCTCATCTCATCAAAGTCATTCTCTGACCAACTTTGATCCATTGCTGGCGATGAGCTACGCTCCTTTCAAGGGGGAGATGTGCTCTTATTTTTTGAATTTCCAGCTTTTCTGCCCTGCTTCTTCCCCATCTTTGTGGTTTTATCTGCCTCTGGTCTTTGGTGATGGTGACGTACTGATGGGGTTTTGATATAGGTGTTCTTCCTGTTTGGTAGTTCTCCTTCTAATAGTCAGGACCCTCAGCTGTAGGTCTGTTGGAGATTGCTTGAGGTCCACTTCAGACCCTGTTTGCCTGGGTATCAGCAGCAGAGGTTACAGAAGATAGAATATTGCTGAACAGCGAGTGTACCTGTCTGATTATTCCTTTGGAAGCTTCCTCTCAGTGGAGTACTCCACCCTGTGAGGTGTGGGGTGTCAGACTGCCCCTAGTGGGGGATGTCTCCCAGTTAGGCTACTCAGGGACCAGGGACCCACTTGAGCAGGCAGTCTGTCTGTTCTCAGATCTCAACCTCCGTGTTGGGAGATCCACTGCTCTCTGCAAAGCTGTCAGACTGAGTCGTTTGCGTCTGCACAGGTTTCTGCTGCATTTTTTGTTGTTGTTATTTAGCTGTGCCCTGTCTGCAGCAGTGGAGTCTACAGAGACAGGCAGGTTTCCTTGAGCTGCTGTGAGGTCCACCCAGTTCGAGCTTCCCAACAGCTTTCTTTACCTACTAAAGCCTCAGCAATGGTGTGCTCCCCTCCCCCAGCTTCACTGCTGCCTTGCGGTTAGATCACAGACTGCTGTGCTAGCAATGAGGGAGGCTCCGTGGCCGTGGGACCCTACCAGCCAGGTGTGGGTATAATGTCCTGGTGTGCCCGTTTGCTTAAATCACAGTATTGGGGTGGGAATTACTTGATTGTCCAGGTGTTGTGTGTCTCATTTCCCTGGCTAGGAAAAGGGATTCCCTTCTCCCTTGCACTTCCCAGGTCAGGCAATGCCTCACCCTTCTTCAGCTCTCGCTGGTCGGGCTGCAGCAGCTGACCAGCACTGATTGTCCAGCACTCCCTAGTGAGATGACTCCAGTACCTCAGTTGAAAATGCAGAAATCACTGGTCTTCTGTGTTGCTCGCGCTGGGAGTTGGAGACTGGAGCTGTTCCTATTCAGCCATCTTGCTCCACCCCCAGAAACAGTGGTTTCAAACTGCTCAATCCAAAGAGTGATTTATCTCTATGAGATCAATGCAAACATCACAAAAGTGTTGCCCAGAAAGCTTCCTTCAGATTTTCGATGGAAGATATTTCCTTGCTCGACACAGGCCTCCAGTTGCCACTTACTATGCCTTCACTGAGCCCTCAAAGACCGACTTTCAAACTGGGAAATGTAGAGTAAGTTTTACCCCTGTGAATATAATGGACATGTCAGAGAGTAGTTTCCTCGAGTTCTTCTTTCTGTTTTTTATTGGACGACATTTCACTTTTTGCCATAGTCTTCAATGTGCTCCAAATATCACTCTTTTGGTTTTACAGGAACAGTTTTCAAACTCTGCCTTATGAGAAGAAATATATAATTCCCTGAGTTGCATGCACACATCACCAAGCAGTTTCTTGGAAAGCTTCTCTCCAGTTCTTATCTGACTATATTTCCTATTTCACCATAGGCCTGAATGTGATCCCAAATATCCCTTCGTGGATCCATCCATGAGGGAGTTTCAAGCTGTGTAATGTAAAGAAAGCTTCATCTATGTGAGATGAATAAACACAGTAAAAAGCAGATTCACAGAAAGCTTCCTTAAAGTTTTTATATCAAAATGTTTCATATTTCACCGTAGTCTTAAATTTGCTCCCGAAGGTCCCTTCGGATCTGTCCATGACAGTTTCCAAGCTGTGTAATGCAAGAAAAGCTTTGTCTATGTGAGATGATTACAAAATCACAGAGTAGTTTCCTAGAAAGCTTCTTTCCAGTTATTGTCTGAAGCCATTTCCCTTTTCACCATCGGCAGTAAGATGTTCCCGAATATCACTTGGTACCTGTTTCTCCAAAAGGATTTCACTGACGTTGTAAGAGAAGAGAGGTATAACACGCTGAGTGGAATGCACACGTCACAAAACAGTTCCTCAGAAAGCTTGTCTCCAGTTTCTGTCTGAGCATATTTCCTTTTACACCGCAAGCCTTCAAGTGCTCCCATATACACCATCACATGCTAAACATACACATGGTTAGAAAAATGCTCAATGAAATGTGAGGCTTAACTGGGCGAGAGGAATTAAGATGACACAGAGCAGTTTCACAGAAAGCTTCCTTCTGGAATATACCTGAGGATATTCCTTTCCCTATATTCTAATGATCGTTCCAAATGTCCTTCCTCAGATGCCACAGAAAACAGTGATTTCAAACTGCTCAATCCAAAGAATGGTTTATCTCTATGAGATGAATAAACACACTGCAAAGCAGTTGCTCATAAAGTTTCTCTGCAGGTTTCATCGGAAGACGTTTCCTTGCTCATCAAAAGCCTCTGGACATCACTAAATATCCCTTCACAGATTCTTCAAAGACAGAGTTTTGAAACTGGTCAACATAGAGTAAGCATTAACACTGTGAAGTAAATGCACATATGAGGGAGCAGAATCGTGGAACGCTTCTTCCTCGATTTTATTTCAGTATACTTCACTATTCGCCATAGTCCTCAATGCACTCCAAAATATCACTTTTTCGGTTTCACAGGAACAGTGTTCAAACACTGCCCCGGAGGAAAAGAAGTATAAGTCCCTGAGTAGAATGGATACATCAAAATGTAGTTCCTTAGAAAGCTTCCATCAAGTTTCTATCTGAAGATATGTCCTCTTTCACGGTAAGCCTGATTGTGCTCTTGAATGTCCCTTCAGGATCCGTGCATGACAGAGTTTCCAAACTGTGTAATATAAGAAAAGTTTTAACTATGCGAGATGAATAAATATAACTAACACAAAGCAGTTTCACAGAAATCTTCTTTCCAGATATTGTCTGAGGATATTTCCTTTTTCTCCATAGCCATCGCTATACCCTGAATGTCTCTTGGTAGCTTTTTCTCCAAAAGGGATTCCGGAATCCTCTATGAGAAGAAAAATATATTTCTGTGACTGAAATGCACACGTCACAAAGCAGCTCCTCAGAAAGCTTGTCTCCACTTTCTATCTAAAGACGTTTCCTTTCTCACAATAAGCCTCAAAGTGCTCCAGAATATCCTTTCACAGACTAAATAAAAACAGTGTTATGTTACTCCTCAATGATAAGGGAAGCTTAACTGTGTGAGAGGAATTCACGTGACACAGAGCCGTTTCACAGAAACCTTCCTTCTGGTTTCTCTCTGAGGTTATTTCTTTTTCAGGATATTCTAAAGAGCGTTTCCAAATGTCCTTTCTCAGATTCCACAGAAACAGTGATTTCAAACTGCTCAATCCAAAGAATGATTTAACTCTATGAGATCAATAAAAACATCACAAAGATTTTCCCAGAAAGCTTCTCTCCGATTTTCGATGGAAGATATTTCCTTACTCATCATAGGCCTCTGGTTGCCACTTACTATCCTTTGCAGAACCCTCAAAGACCGATTTTCAAACTGGGGAATGTAGAGTAAGTTTTAACCCTGTGAAAAGAATGGACATGTCAGAGAGCAGTTTCTTCGAGTGCTTCTTTCTGTTTTTTATTGGATGACATTTCACTTTTTGCCATAGTCTTCAATGTGCTCCGAATATCACTCTTTTGGTTTTACAGGAACAGTGTTCAAACTCTGCCTTATGTGAAGAAAGTTATAACTCCCTGAGTGGAATTCACTCATCACAGAGCAGTTTCTCACAAAGCTTCTTTCCAGTTTTTATCTGACTATATTTCCTATTTCACCATAGGCTCGAATGTGATTCCAAATATCCCTACACGGATTCATCCACGAGGGAGTTTTGAAACTCCATAATATAAAGAAACTTCATCTATGTGAGATGAATAAACATAGCAAAAAGCAGTTTCACAGAAAGCTTCTTTCCAGTTTTTATCTGAAGATATTTATTTTTCACCATAGTCCTGAATGTGCTCCCCAAGGTCCCTTTGTGGATCCGTCCAAGACAGTTTCCAAGCTGCATAATGTAAAGAAAGCTTTATCTATGTGAGATGATTACATATATCACAGAGTATTTTCCTAGAAAGATTCTTTCCAGTTTTTGTCTGAGGCTATTTCCCTTTTCACCATCGGAATCAACATGCTCCCGAATATCACTTGGTACCTGTTTCTCCAAAAGGGTTTCCCCAATGCTGTATGAGAACAGAGGTATAGCACTGTGAGTGGAATGCACACGTCACAAAGCAGTTCCTCGGAAAGTTTCTCTCCAGTTTTGGTCTGAACATATTTACTTTTTCAATGTAAGCCTCAAAGTGCTCCTGAATATCCCATCACACACTAAACATACACAGCGTTAGGAAAGTGCTCAAGGAAAAAAGATGCTTACCTGAGCGAGAGGAATTAAGACGACACAGAGAAGTTTCACAGAAAGCTTCCTTCTGGATTTTACCTGTGGATATTTCTTTCTCCATATTCTAAGGATCTTTCCCAAATGTCCTTCATAAGATTCCACAAAAAAGTGATTTCAGCTGCTGAAGAGAAAGAATGGTTTAACTCTATGAGACGAATACGAACATGGCAAGGCAGTTGGTCAGAAAGCTTCTCTGCAGGTTTCATTGGAAGACGTTTCCTAGCTCACCACAAGCCTCGGGCATCACTAAATGTTTCTTCACATATTCTTCAAAGAAAGAGTACATGTAAAAAAATCTTCATGTATTTGAGACAAATACACATAGCAAAAGCAGTTCCACAGAATACTTTTTCCAGTTTTATCTGAATATGTTCACTTTTTCACCAGAGTCCTGAATGTGCTCCTGAAGGTCCCTTCATGGATCGATCCATGACAGTTTCAAAGTTGCATACTATAAAGAAAGCTTTCTCTATGTGAGATGATTCCACATATCACAGGGTAGTCTCCTAGAAAGCTTCTTTCCAGTTTTTGTCTGAGGCTATTTCCCTTTTCACCATCTGCATCAACATTCTACCGAATATCACTTGGTACCTGTTTCTCCAAAAGGGTTTTCCCGAAGCTGTATGAGAAGAGAGGTATAATACTGTGAATGGAATGCACACGTCACAAAGCAGTTCCTCGGAAAGCTTCTCTCCTGTTTCTGTCTGCACATATTTCCTTTTCCACCGTGAACCTCAAAGCAATCCCGAATATCCCACCACACGCTAAACATACACAGGGTTAAAAATCTTCTCAATGAAAAGAGGGATTTAAGTGAGTGAGAGCCATTAAGATGACACAGAGCAGTTTCACAGAAAGCTTCCTTCTGGATTTTATCTGAGGATATTTCTTTCTTCATGTTCTAAGGATGGCTCCCAAACATCCTTCCTCAGATTCCACAAAAACAGTGATTTCAAGCTGCTCAATCCAAAGAAGTGTTTAACTCTATGAGACAAATAAACACATCACAAAGCAGTTGCTCAGAAATTTTCTCTACATGTTTCATCGGAAGTCGTTTCCTTGCTCAACACAAGCCCCCTAAATATCCCTTCACAGGTCCTTCAAAGACAGAGTTTCGAAACTTGGCAACATAGAGTAAGCATTAACTCTGTGAAGTGAATGCACATATCAGAGTGCAGATTCTTGGAAAACTTCTTCCTCGATTTTATTTCAGTATATTTCACTATTCGCCATAGTCCTCAATGTGCTCCAAAATATCACATTTTTGATTTCACAGGAACAGGGTTTAAACACTGCCTTGTGAGAAAAGAGGTATAACTCTCTGAGTGGAATGCATACATCACAAAGTCGTTTCTCGGGAAGCTTCTCTCCACTTTTTATCTGAAGATATCTCCTCTTTCACCATAGGACTGAATATGCTCCCGAATGTCCCTTCGCAGAACTGAGCATGAAAGAGTTTGCAAACTGCGTAATATAAGAAAATTTTTAACTATTCGAAATGAATAAATATATCTAACACAAAGCAGTTTCACAGAAATATTTTTCCAGTATTTTTCTGAGGATATTTCATTTTTCACCATGGCCATCCCTATGCTCCCCAATGTCCCTTGGTAGCTTTTTCTCCAAAAGGGACTCCGGAAATCTCTAGGAGGAGAAAGGTGAGTGGAATGCACACATCATTCTGTGCATCGAATTCTGTGAGTGGAATGCACACGTCACAAACAGCTCCTCAGAAAGCTTCTCCCCAGTTTCAATGTGAAGAAGATTCCTTTCTCACCATGAGCCTCAAAGCACTCCTGAATATCCCTTCGCAGACTAAACAAAAACAGTGTTATGATATTGCTCAATGAAAAGAGAAGCTTAACTGTGTTTTCGGAATTCACATGACACAGAGCAGTTTAACAGAGAACTTCCTTCTGGTTTCTCTGTGAGGTAATTTCTTTTTCAGGATATTCTAAAGACTGTTTCCAAATGTCCTTTCGCAGATTCCACAGAAACAGTGATTTCAAACTACTCACTCCAAAGAATGATTTAACTCTATGAGATGAATAAACTTCACAAAAGTGTTGCGCAGAAAGCTTCTCTCAAATATTCGATGGAAGACATTTCCTTGCTTAACACAGGCATACGGTTGCCACTTACTATCGCTTCGCAGAACCCTCAAATACCGACTTTCAATCTGGGAAATGTAGAGTAAGCTTTAACCCTGTGTAAAAATGGACATATCTGAGAGCCGTTTCTTTGAGTACTTCTTTCTGTTTTTTATTGGATATTTCAATTTTGCCATAGTCTTCAATGTGCTCCAAATATCACTCTTTTCCTCTTACAGGAACAGTATTCAAATTGTGCCTTATGAGAAGAAAGTTATTACTCCCTGAGTGGAATGCACACGTCACCAAGCAATTTCTCAGAAAGCTTCTCTCCCGTTTGGATCTGACTATATTTCCTATTTCACTGTAGGCCTGAATGTAATCCCAAATATCCCTTCGCAGATCCATCCATGAGGGAGTTTCCAAGCTGTGTAATGTAAAGAAAGCTTCATCTATGTCACATGAATAGACATAGCAAGAAGCAGATTCACAGAAAGCTTCATTCCAGTTGTTGTCTGAAGATATTTCGATTTTCACCATAGTCCTCAAAGTTCTCCCGAAGGTCCCTTCATGGATCCGTCCATGACAGTTTACAAGCTGCGTAATATAAAGAAAAATTATCTATGTGAGATGATTACACAAATCACAGAGTAGTTTCCTAGAAGGCTTTTTTCAGTTTTATTCTGAGGCTATTTCACTTTTCACCATTGGCATCAACATGCTCCTGAATATCAGTTGGTATCTGTTTCTCAAAAAGTGTTTCTTTGACACTGTATGAGAAGAGAGGTATAACACTGTGAGTGGAATGCACACATCACAAGGCAGTTCCTAGGAAGGCTTCCCTCCAGTGTTGGTCTGAAGATATTTCCTTTCTCACCATAAGCCTCAAAGTGCTCCCGAATACCCGTCACATGCTAAGCACACACAGGGTTAGAAGACTGCTCAATGAAAAGTGGGTCTTAACTGAGTGACAGGCATTAAGATGACACAAAGCAGTTTCACAGAAAGCTTCCTTCTGTATTTTACCTGAGGATATTTCTTTCTCCATGTTCTAAGGAGCGTTCCCAAATGTCCTTCCTCAGATTCCACAAAAACAGTGATTTCAAGCTCTTCAATCCAAAGAATGGTTTAACTATATGAGAGGAATACACACATCACAAAGCAGTTGCTCAGAAATTTTCTCTGCAGGTTTCATTGGAAGTCGTTTCCTTGCTCACCACAAGCCTCTGGGCGTCACCAAATATACCTTCACAGATTCTGCAAAGACAGAGTATCGAAACTGGGCAACAAAGAGTAAGCATTCTCTCTGTGAAGTGAATGCACATATCAGAGAGCAGATTCTTGGAATGCTTCTTCCTCGATTTTATTTCAATATATTTCACTATTTGCCATAGTCATCAAATGAGTCCGAAATATCACTTTTTAGGTTTCACAGGAAGAGTGTTCAAACACTGCCTTGTGAGAAAAGAGGTATAACTCCCTGAGTGGAATGCATACATCACAAAGTCGTTTCTCAGAAAGCTTCTATCCACTTTTATCTGAAGATATCTCCTCTTTCACCATAGGACTGTATGTGCTCCCGAATGTCCCTTCGTGGATCCGTGCATGACGGAGTTTCCAACTGTGTAATATAAGAAAAGTTTTAACTATGCGAGATGAATAAATATATCTAACACAAAGCAGTTTCACAGAAATCTTCTTTCCAGTTTTGTCTGAGGATATTTCCTTTTCACCATAGCCATCCCTATACTCCCAAATGTCTCTTGGTAGCTTTTTCTCCAAAAGGGATTCAGGAATCCTCTAGGAGAAGAAAGCTGAGTGGAATGCACACGTCATTCTGTGAGTGGAATGCACACGTCATTCTGTGAGTGGAATTCTGTGACTGGAAAGCACACGTCACAAAGCAGCTCCTCAGAAAGCTTCTCTCCAGTTTCTATCTGAAGACGTTTCCTTTCTCACCATAAGCCTCAAAGCGCTCCTGAATATCCCTTCACAGACTGAACAAAAACAGTGTTATGATACTGCTCAATGAAAAGAGAAGCTTAACTGTGTGAGCGGAATTCACGTGACAGAGAGCAGTTTCACAGAAAGCTTCCTTCTGGTTTCTCTCTGAGGTTATTTCTTTTTCAGGATATTCTAAGGCATGTTTCCAAATGTCCTTTCTCAGATTCCACAGAAACAGAGATTTCAAAATCCTCAATCCAAGGAATGATTTAACTCTATGAGAAGAGCACAAACTTCACAAAAGAGTTGCAGAGAGGGTCTCTCAAATATTCGATGGAAGACATTTCCTTGCTCGACACAGGCCTCCAGTTGCCTCTTACTATCCCTTCACTGAACCCTCTAAGACCGACTTTCAAATTGAGAAATGTAGAGTAAGCTTTAACATAAACTGGGATTCCATTACATTCCATTTCATGTTTCGTTCCTTTCCGTTCCATTCCACTCCATTCCATACTCCATTCCATTCCATTCAATTCCATTCAATTCCATTCCATATTCCGTTCCATTCCTTATTCCATTTAATTCTATTCCATTCCATTCTATTCCATTCCATATTTCATTCCATTCCATTCCATTTCATATTCCATTCCATTCCATATTCCATTCGTTTCCATTCCATTCGATTCCATATTCCATTCCATTCCATTCAATTCCTTATTACATTTCATTACATAATCCATTTCATGCCATTCCATTCCATTATATATTCCATTTCATTCCATTCCATATTCCATTCCATTCTATTCCAATCCATTCCATTCCATTCAATATTCCTTTCCATTCCGTTCCATATTCCATTTCATTACATATTCCATTCCATTCCAGTCCATTCAATCCCATTTCACATTCCAATCCATTACATTCCATATTCCATTCCATTTAATTTCATTCCATTCCATTCCACACCATTCCATATTCCATTTCATTCCATTCACTATTCCTTTCCATTCCATATTCCATTCCATTCCATTGCATATTACATTGCATTCCATATTCCATTGCATACCATATTCCATTCCATTCCATTACATTCAGTTCCATTCCATATTCGATTCAATTCCATTTGATATTCCAGTCCATTCCATATTCCATTTCATTTCATTCCATATTACATTCCATTCCTATTCCATATTCAATTGCATAACATATTCCATTGCATTCCATATTCCATTCAATCCATTCCATATTCCGTTCCACTGCATTCCATTCCATTACATTACATTGCATATCCCATTCCATTCCTTTCGATTCCATTCCATATTTGATTCCATTCCATTTCATTCCATATTCTTTCCATTCCATTCCACTCCCTTCCGTTCCATTCCATTCCATTTCATATTTCATTCCATTCCATTCCGTTCCATTTTGTTCCATTCCATATTCCATTCCATTCCATATTCCATTCTATTCCATTCCATTCTCTTCCATTCCATTCCCTTCCATTCCATATTCCATTCCCTTCCATTCCGTTTCATTCCACTTCATATACCATTCCATTCCATTAAATTATATTCCATTCCACATTCTATTCCATACCATTCCGTTCCATATTCCATCCCATTCCATTCCAATCCATAACCTTCCGTGTCATTCCATTCCATTCAATTTCGTTCTATTCCATTCCATTCTGTTCCATATTCCATTCATTTCCATTCCATATTCCATTCCATTCCATATTCCATTCCATTCCATTTCATTCCATTCAATTCCGTTGATTATTCCACTCCATTCCATCGAATTCCATATTCCATTCCATTCCATTCTATTCCATTCCATTCCATTGCATATTCCATTGCATTCCATTCCACTCCATTCCATTTTCCATTACATTCCATTTCATATTCCATTCCATTCCTTTCGATTCCATTCCATATTTGATTCCATTCCATTTCATTCCGTATTCCTTTCCATTCCATTCCACTCCCTTCCGTTCCATTCCATTCCATTTCAGATTTCATTCCATTCCGTTCCGTTCCATTTTGTTCCATTCCATATTCCATTCCATTCTGTATTCCATTCCATTCAAATCCATTCTATTCCATTCCATTCCCTTCCATTCCGTATTCCATTCCCTTCCATTCCATTTCATTCCATTTCAAATCCATTCCATTCCATTAAATTCTATTCCTTTCCATATTCTATTCCATGCCATTCCGTTCCATATTCCATCCCATTCAATTCCAATCCATAACTTTCTGTGTCATTCCATTCCATTTCACATTTCGTTCTTTCCGTTTGTTTCCATAAATTTCCATTCCATATTCCATTCCATTCCATATTCCATTCCATTCCATTTCATTCCATTCAATTCCGTTGATTATTCCACTCCATTCCATCGAATTCCATATTCCATTCCATTCACTATTCCATTACATTCCATTTCATATAACACTACATTCCACTCCATTCCATTTTCCATTACATTCCAATATTGCATTCCATTCCATATTCCATTCCATTCCATATTCCATTCCACAACCTTCCCTATCATTCCATTCCGTTGCATATTTTGTCCTTTCCGTTCCATTCTGTATCATTCCATTCCATATTCCATTCCATTTCATATTCCATTTCATTCTATTGCATTCCATTCCACTCCATTCCATATTACATACTCCATTCCATTCAATTGTATTCCATTCTATTCCATTCCATATTCCATTCCTTTCCACTCCTTTCCATTCTGTTGCATATTCCATTCCATTCCATATTCCATTCCATTCTATTCCATTCCTAATCCATTCCATTCCATTCAATTCGATTCTGTTTCATATTCGATTCCATTCCATATTCCATTCCATTCCATACACCTTTGCATTCCATTCCATTCCCTTCCTTTCCATTCCATTTCATTTCATATTTCGTTCCATTCCGTTTGGTTCTCTTCCATTCCATATTGCATTCCATTCCATAGTCCCTTCCATTTCATTCCATTCCATTCCATTCCTTTCCATTCCATATTAGACTACATTCCTTTCCATTTCAATCCTTTCCATATTCCATTGCATTCCATTCAATTTCGTTCTATTCCATTCCATATTGCATTCCATTCCATTCCATTCCATTCTGTTCCATATTCCATTCCATTCCATATTCCATTCCATTCTATTCCATTGCATATTCCACTCCATTCCATTCCGTTCCATATTCCATTCCATTCCATATTCCATTCCATTCCATTCGTTCCATATTCCATTCCATATTCAAATCCATTCCATTCCGTTCATTTTCATTTTGTTTCGTATTCCATTACATTTCATTCCTTTCCATTCCATTCCATCCCATTCCATATTCCATTTCATTCCATTCCATTCCTTTCCATTCCATATTAGACTACATTCCTTTCCATTTCAATCCTTTCCATATTCCATTGCATTCCATTCAATTTCGTTCTATTCCATTCCATATTGCATTCCATTCCATTCCAGTCCATTCTGTTCCATATTCCATTCCATTCCATATTTCATTCCATTCTATTCCATTGCATATTCCACTCCATTCCATTCCGTTCCATATTCCATTCCATTCCATATTCCATTCCATTCCATTCGTTCCATATTCCATTCCATATTCAAATCCATTCCATTCCATTCATTTTCATTTTGTTTCGTATTCCATTACATTTCATTCCTTTCCATTCCATTCCAATCCATTCCATATTCCATTTCATTCCATTCCATTCCTTTCCATTCCATATTAGACTACATTCCTTTCCATTTCAATCCTTTCCATATTCCATTGCATTCCATTCAATTTCGTTCTATTCCATTCCATATTGCATTCCATTCATTCCATTCCATATTTCATTCCATTCTATTCCATTGCATATTCCACTCCATTCCATTCCGTTCCATATTCCATTCCATTCCATATTCCATTCCATTCCATTCGTTCCATATTCCATTCCATATTCAAATCCATTCCATTCCATTCATTTTCATTTTGTTTCGTATTCCATTACATTTCATTCCTTTCCATTCCATTCCATCCCATTCCATATTCCATTTCATTCCAAATTCCGTTCCATTCCATTCCATATTCCATTTCATTCCATTCCATATTCCATTCCATTATAGATTGCTTTCCATTCCATTTTCCATTTTATTCCATTCCATATTCCATTGCATTACATTCCATTCCATTTCATTCCATATTCCATTCCGTTCCATACTCCACTCTATTCCATATTCTAGTCCATTCCATTCCGTTCCATTCCATTCCATTTCATTCCGTTACATTCCACTCCATTCCATATTCCATTCCATTCATTATTCCATACCATTCCTTTCCATTCCATTCCATTCTACTCCATATTCCATTTCATTCCTTCCATTCCATTCCATTCCATTCCATTCCATTCCATTTCATTCAATTCCATTAAATCCCTTTTTCAATTGCATTCCATTGCATTCCATTACTTTCCATTTTATGCAATCCATAGTCCATTCCATTCCATTCCATATTCCATTCCATTCCATATTCCACTCCATTCCATTTCATATTCCATTCCATTCCATACCATTCCATATTCCATTCCATTACATGTTATATTCCATTCCATTCCATACCATTCCACTCCATAGTGCATTGCATTCCAATCCTTTAATTTCCATTCTTATTCCATTCCATAAATTCTATATTTCAATCCATTCCATTCCATTCCATTCCAATCCATATTTCATTCCATTCCATTCCATTCCATCTTCCATTCCATTGAATTCAATCCTACATTCCATTCCATTCCATATTCCATTCCATTCCATTCCATATTCCATTCCATTCCACATTCCATTCCATTCCATTCTCCATGCCATTCCATATTCCATTGCATTCCATTCCATTTTGTTCACTTTCATTCCATTTTATATTCCGTTCCATCCCATTAAATTCCATTTCGTTCAGTTCCATTCCACTGCATATTCCATTCCATTCTATATACAATTCCACATTCCATTCCATTCCATATTCCATTCAATTCCATTCCATTCAATTCCATATTAAATTCCATTTCATTCCGTTCCATATTGCATTCCATTCCATATTCCATTCCATTGCATATTCCATTCCATTCCATATGCCATTCCATTCCAGTCCGTTTCCTATTCAATTCCATTCCATATTCCATTCCATTCCATTCCATATCCCATTGCATTCCATTCCATATCACATTTCATTTCATTCCATTCCATTCCATACTCCATTCCACTTCATATTTCATTCCATTCCATATACCATTCCATACCATTCCATATTCCATTCCATTCCACTCAATTCCTTATTTCATTCTATTCCATACTCCATTATATTACATTGTCAATTCCATTCCATTCCATATTCCATTCTATTCCATTCCATTCTATTCCATTTTCCATTATACTCAATTCCATTCCATTCCATTCCATATTCCATTCCGTTTCATACTCCGTTCTATTCCATTCCATATTCCGTTTCATTCCATTGCATTTCAGTCCATTCGGTTGCATTTCATTCCATATTTCATTCCATTCCATTCCATCCCATATTGCTTTCCATTCCATGTTCCATTCCTTTCCATGTTACCATTCCATTCCGTTCCATTTCCTATTCAATTCCATTCCATATTACATTCCATTCCATCGTCCATTGCATTCTATATTACATTCCATTCAATTCCATTCCATTCCTTCCATATTCCATTTAATTCCATATTGCATTCCATACCATATTCCATTGCATTCCATTCAATTCCATTCCATTGCATTCCATTCCCTATTCCATTCCATTCCATACTCCATTCTATTCCATATTCCATTGCATTCCATTCGATTCCATTCCGTTCCATATTCCATTCCATTCCTAATTCCATTACATTCCATTACATTCCATCTTTCATTCCATTCCATTCCATTTCATTCCATTCCATATTCTGTTCCACTCCACTCCATTCCACTCAATTCCATTCCATATTCCGTTCATTTCATTCTGTTCCATATTACATTCCATTCCATATTCCATTCCATTCCATTCTATTACGTTCCATATTCCATTCCATTCCATATTCCATTCCATTCCATTCCATACTCCATTCCATTCCATTTTATTCTAGTCCCTTCCATTCCCTTCAGTTCCATTCCATTCCATTTCAGATTTCGTTCCATTGCGTTTCGTTCCATTCCATTCCCTTCCTTTCCATACACCATTCCATTCCATATTCCACTGCATTACATTCCATTCTATTCCATTCCATTCCATTCCATTCCATTCCATTCCCTTCCATATTCCATTCCATTCCATTTTATTCTACTCCATTCCATTCCATTCCATATTACATTCCGAATTCTTTCCATATTCTATTCCATTCCATTCGATTCCATTCTATATTCCATTCCATTCCATTCCATTTCTTTGCATCCCATTCCATATTTCATTTCATTCCATATTCCATTCCATTCCATTCCATATTCCATTCCATTACATTCCATTCCATATTCCATTCCATTCCAGATTCCATGCCATTCCACATTCCATTCCATTCCATTCTATATCCCATTCCAATCAATTCCATATTCCATTCCTTCCCATTCTATTCCATTACATTGCATTCCACATTCCTTACCATTCCATTTCATTCCATTCCATATTCCATTCGATTCCGTTCCATATTCCATTTCATTCCATATTCCATTCCATTTCATTTTCCATTCCACTCCAAATTCCATTCCATTCCATCCCATTCCATTCCATTCCATTACATTCCATTCCATTCCATTCCGTTCCATTCCATTCTGTATTCCATTCCATTACGTTCCGTTCCGTTCGAATCCATATTCCATTTCATTCTGTATTCTATTTCATATTCCATTCCATTCCATATTCCATTCCATTGCCTTCTATTCTATTCCATTCCTTTCCATTCCATTCCATATTACAATCAATATTCCATTTCATATTCCATTCCATTCCATTCCGTTCCATATTCCATTCCATACCATTCCATTCCATCCCAATCATATTCCATTCCATTCCATATGTCATTCCATTTTGTTTCTTTTTTTTATGGGCTATTTTCTTTTATTTATTTTTATTTATTTTTATTTATTTTTATTTATTTTTATTTATTTTTATTTATTTTTATTTATTTTTATTTATTTTTATTTATTTTTATTTATTTTTATTTATTTTTATTTATTTTTATTTATTTTTATTTATTTTTATTTATTTTTATTTATTTTTATTTATTTTTATTTATTTTTATTTATTTTTATTTATTTTTATTTATTTTTATTTATTTTATTATTATACTTTAAGTTCTAGGGTACATGTGCATAACGTGCAGGTTTGTTACATATGTATACTTGTGCAATGTTGGTGTGCTGCACCCATCAACTCGTCAGCACCCATCAATTCATCATTTATATCAGTATAATTTATAATCCTTTGATACCCAGTGTGTGATGTTCCCTTCCGAGTCCAAGTGATCTCATTGTTCAGTTCCTTGAGAACATGCTGTTTGGTTTCCATTCTTGTGATAGTTTGCTAAGAATGATGGTTTCCAGCTGCATCCATGTCCCTACAAACTCATCCTTTTTATGGCTGCATAGTATTCCATGGTGTATATGTGCCACATTTTCTTAATCCAGTCTGTCACAGATGGACATTGTTGATTCCAAGTCTTTGCTATTGAATAGTGCAATAAACATCGTGTGCATGTGTCTTTGTAGAATAATTTATAATCCTTTGGGTATATACCCAGTAGTGGGATGGCTGGGTCATTATCTAGTTCTAGATCCTTGAGGAATCGCCATACTGTTTTCCATTTTGAACTAGTTTACAATCCCACCAACAGTGTAAAAGTGTTCCTATTTCTCCACATCCTCTCCAACACTTGTTGTTTCCTGATTTTTAATGATGGCCATTCTAACTTATGGTATCTCATTGTGGTTTTGATTCATTTCTCTGATTGATGATGAGCATTTTTCATGTGTCTGTTGGCTGTAGATGTCTTCTTTTGAAATGTCTCATCCTTTCCATTTTTGATGGGGTTGTTTGTTTTTCTTGTATATTTGTTTGAGTTCTTTGTAGATTCTGGATATTCCCTTTGTCAGATTATTGCTTTTCTCCCATTCTGTTTTATTCCTCTGATGGTAGTTTTGCTGTGCAGAAGCTCTTTAGTTTAATGAGATCCCATTTGTCAATTTTGGCTTTTGCTGCCGTTGCTTTTGGTGTTTTAGACATGAAGTCCTTGCCCATGCCTATGTCCTGAATGGTACTACCTAGATTTTCTTCATTTTATTAGGTCTAACATTTAAGTCTCTCATCCATCTTGAATTAATCTTCGTATAAGGAGTAAGGAAAGGATCCAGTTTCAGCTTTCTACTTATGGCTAGTTTCCCAGCACCATTTATTAAATAGGAATCCTTTCCCCATTTCTTGTTTCTCTCAGGTTTATCAAAGATCAGACGGCTGTAGATGTGTGGTATTATTTCTGAGGACTCTGTTCTGTTCCATTGGTCTATAGCTCTGTTTTGGTACCAGTACCATGCTGTTTTGGTTACTGTAGCCTTGTAGTATAGTTTGAAGTCAGGTAGCGTGACGCCTCCAGCTTTGTCCTTTTGACTTAGGATTGTCTTGGCAATGCGGGCTCTTTTTGGTTCCATATGAACTTTAAAGCAGTTTTTCCAATTCTGTGAAGAAACTCATTGGTAGCTTGATGGGGATGGCATTGAATCTATAGATAACCTTGGGCAGTATGGCCATTTTCACGATATTGATTCTTCCATCCATGAGCATGGTATGTTCTTCCATTTGTTAGTGTCCTCTTTGATTTCACTGAGCAGTGGTTTGTAGTTCTCCTTGAAGAGGTCCTTTACATCCCTTGTAAGTTGGATTCCTAGGTATTTTATTCTCTTTGAAGCAATTGTGAATGGAAGTTCATTCCTGATTTGGCTCTCTGCTTGTCTGTTACTGGTGTATAAAAATGCTTGTGATTTTGCACATTAATTTTGTATCCTGAGACTTTGCTGAAGTTGCTTATCAGCTTAAGGAGATTTTGGGCTGAGACAATGGGGTTTCTAAATATACAATCATGTCATCTGCGAACAGGGACAATTTGACTTCTTCTTTTCCTAACTGAATACCCTTGATTTCTTTCTCTTGCCTGATTGCCTCATAGAACTTCCAACACTATGTTGAATAGGAGTGGTGAGAGAGGCATCCTGTCTTATGCCAGTTTTCAAAGGGAATTTTCCAGTTTTGCCCATTCAGTATGATATTAGCTGTGGGTTTGTCATAAATAGCTCTTATTATTTTGAGGTCGTTCCATCAATACCAAATTTATTGAGCGTTTTAGCATGAAGGGCTGTTGAATTTTGTCAAAAGCCTTTTCTGCATCTATTGAGATAATCATGTGGTTCTTGACTTTGGTTCTGTTTATATGCTGGATTACGTTTATTGATTTGCGAATGTTGAACCAGCCTTGCATCCCAGGGATGAAGCCCACTTGATCAGGGTGGATAAGCTTTTGATGTGCTGCTGAATCCGGTTTGCCAGTATTTTATTGAGGATTTTGCATCGATGTTCATCAGGGATATTGGTCTAAAATTCTCTTTTTGTTGTGTCTCTGCCAGGCTTTGGTATCAGGATGATGTTGGCCTCATAAAATGAGTTAGGAGGATTCCTCTTTTCTATTGATTGGAATAGTTTCAGAAGGAATGGTACCAGCTCCTCCTTGTACCTCTGGTAGAATTCAGCTGTGAATCCGTCTGGTCCTGGACTTTTTGGTGGGCAGGCCATTAATTGTTGCCTCAATTTCAGAGCCTGCTATTGGTCTATTCAGTTCAACTTCTTCCTGGTTTAGTCTTGGGAGAGTGTAAGTGTCCAGGAAATTATCCATTTCTTCTAAATTTTCTAGTTGATTTGCGTAAAGGTGTTTATAGTATTCTCTGATGGTAGTTTGTATTTCTGTGGGGTCGGTGGTGATATCCCTTTATCATTTTATTGCATCTATTTGATTCCTCTCTCTTTTCTTCTTTATTAGTCTTGCTAGCGGTCTGTCAATTTTGTTGATCTTTTCAAAAACCAACTCCTGGATTCATTGATTTTTGGAGGGTTTTGTGTTTCTATCTCCTTCAGTTCTGCTCTGATCTTAGTTATTTCTTGCCTTCTGCTAGCTTTTGAGTGTGTTTGCTCTTCCTCTCTAATTCTTTTAATTGTGATGTTAGAGTGTCAATTTTCGATCTTTCCTGCTTTCTCTTGTGGGAATTTAGTGCTATAAATTTCCCTCTACACACTGCTTTAAATGTGTCCCAGAGATTCTGGTATGTTGTATCTTTGTTCTCATTGGTTTCAAAGAACATCTTTATTTCTGCTTTCATTTCGTTATGTACCCAGTAGTCATTCAGGAGCAGGTTGTTCAGTTTCCATGTAGTTGAGCGGTTTTGATTGAGTTTCTTAGTCCTGAGTTCTAGTTTGATTGCACTGTGGTCTGAGAGACAGTTTGTTATAATTTCTGTTCTTTTACATTTGCTGAGGTGCTTTACTTCCAATTATGTGGTCAATTTTGGAATAAGTGCGATGTGGTGCTGAGAAGAATGTATATTCTGTTGATTTGGGGTGGAGAGTTCTATAGATGTCTATCAGGTCTGCTTGGTGCAGAGATGAGTTCAATTCCTGGATATCCTTGTTAACTTTCTGTCTCGTTGATCTGTCTAATGTTGACAGTGGAGTGTTGAAGTCTCCCATTATTATTGTATGGGAGTCTAAGTCTCTTTGTAAGTCTCCAAGGACTTGCTTTATGAATCTGGGTGCTCCTGTATTGGGTGCATATATATTTAGGATAGTTAGCTCTTCCTGTTGAATTGATCCCTTTACCATTATGTAATGGCCTTCTTTGTCTCTTTTGATCTTTGATGGTTTAAAGTCTATTTTATCAGAGACTAATGCAACCCCTGCTTTTTTGTTCTCCATTTGCTTGGTAGATCTTCCTCCATCCCTTTATTTTGAGCCTATGTATGTCTCTGCATGTGAGATGGGTCTCCTGAATACAGCAGACTGATGGGTCTTGACGCTTGATCCAGTTTGCCATTCTGTGTCTTTTAATTGGAGCATTTAGTCCATTAACATTTAAGGTTAATATTGTTATGTGTGAACTTAATCCTGCCATTATGATATTAACTGGTTATTTTGCTCATTAGTTGATTTACATTTTGGCTTGTTTTTGCAATGGCTGGTACGGTTGTTCCTTTCCATGTTTAGGGCTTCCTTCAGGGTCTCTTGTAAGGCAGGCCTGGTGACAAAATCTCTAAGCATTTGCTTATCTGTAAAGTTTATTTCTCCTTCACTGATGAAACTTAGTTTGGCTGGATATGAAATTCTGGGTTTAAAATTCTTTTCTTTAAGAACGTTGAATATTGGCCCCACTCTCTTCTGGCTTGTAGAGTTTCTGCCGAGATCTGCTGTTAGTCTGATGGGCTTCCTTTGTGGGTAACCGACCTTTCTCTCTGGCTGCCCTTAAGATTTTTCCTTCATTTCAACTTTGGTGAATCTGGCAATTATGTGTCTTGGGTTGCCCTTCTGGAGGAGTATCTTTGTGGCGTTCTCTGTATTTCCTGAATTTGAATGTTGGCCTGCCCTACTAGGTTGGGAAGTTCTCCTGGATGATATCCTGAAGAGTGTTTTCCAACTTGTTTCCATTCTCCCCTCACTTTCAGGCACCCCAATCAGACGTAGATTTGGTCTTTTACATAATCCCATACTTCTTGCAGGCTTTGTTCATTTCTTTTCTTCTTTTTATTTTGGTTTCTCTTCTCGCTTCATTTCATTCATTTGATCCTCAATCACTGATACTCTTTCTTCCAGTTGATCAAGTCGGTTACTGAAGCTTGTGCATTTGTCACGTATTTCTCGTGTCATGGTTTTCATCTCTGTCATGTCGTTTATGACCTTCTCTGCATTAATTAGTCTAGCTGTCAATTCTTCCACTCTTTTTCAAGATTTTTGTTTCTTTGCGCTGGGTGCGTAATTCCTCCTTTAGCTCTGAGAAGTTTGATGGACTGAAGCCTTCTTCTCTCTTCTCATCAAAGTCATTCTCTGACCAGCTTTGATCCGTTGCTGGCGATGAGCTGCGCTCCTTTGCAGGGAGATGCGCTCTTATTTTTGAATTCAGCTTTTCTGCCCTGCTTTTCCCCATCTTTGTGGTTTTATCTGTCTCTGGTCTTTGATGATGGTGACGCACTGATGGGGTTTTGGTATAGGTGTCCTTCCTGTTTGATAGTTTTCCTTCTGCCAGTCAGAACCCTCAGCTATAGGTCTGTTGGAGATTGCTTGAGGTCCACTCCGGACCCTGTTTGCCTGGGTATCAGCAGCAGAGGTTGCAGAAGATAGAATATTGCTGAACAGCGAGTGTACCTGTCTGATTCTTACTTTGGAAGCTTCCTCTCAGGGGTGTACTCCACCCTGTGAGGTGTGGGTGTCAGACTGCCCCTAGTGGGGATGTCTCCCAGTTAGGCTACTCAGGGGTCAGAGACCCACTTGAGCAGGCAGTCTGTCCCTTCTCAGATCTCAACCTCCGTGTTGGGAGATCCACTGCTCTCTTCAAAGTTGTCAGACAGAGTCGTTGTGCCTGCACAAGTGTCTGCTGCTTCCCTGTTATTTTTTAGCTGAGCCGTCCCCAGAGGCGGAGTCTACAGAGACAGGCAGGTTTCCTTGAGCTGCTGTGAGCTCCACCCAGTTGGAGCTTCCCAGCGGCTTTGTTTACTAAGCCTCAGCAATGGCGGGCGCCCTCCCCAGCCTCGCTGCTGCCCTGCGGTTAGATCGCCGCAGACTGCTGTGTTAGCAAGGAGGAGGCTCCGGGCGTGGGACCCTCCCGGCCAGGCGTGGGGTATATTCTCCTGGTGTGCCCGTTATCCTATAGCGCAGTATTGGGGTGGGAGTTACCCGATTTTCCAGGTGTTGTGTGTCTCAGTTCCCTGGTTAGAAAAGGATTCCCTTCCCCTTGCGCTTCCCAGGTGAGGCGATGCCTCGCCCTGGTTCAACTCTCGCTGGTCGGGCGCAACAGCTGACCAGCACCGATTGTCCGGCACTCACCAGTGAGATGACCCCAGTACCTCAGTTGAAAATGCAGAAATCACCGGTCTTCTGTGTCCTTCACGCTGGGAATTGGAGCATTTAGTCCATTAACATTTAAGGTTAATATTGTTATGTGTGAACTTAATCCTGCCATTATGATATTAACTGGTTATTTTGCTCATTAGTTGATTTACATTTGGCTTGTTTTGCAATGGCTGGTACGGTTGTTCCTTTCCATGTTTAGGGCTTCCTTCAGGGTCTCTTGTAAGGCAGGCCTGGTGGTGACAAAATCTCTAAGCATTTGCTTATCTGTAAAGATTTTATTTCTCCTTCACTGATGAAACTTAGTTTGGCTGGATATGAAATTCTGGGTTTAAAATTCTTTTCTTTAAGAACGTTGAATATTGGCCCACTCTCTTCTGGCTTGTAGAGTTTCTGCAGAGATCTGCTGTTAGTCTGATGGGCTTCCCTTTGTGGGTAACCGACCTTTCTCTCTGGCTGCCCTTAAGATTTTTCCTTCATTTCAACTTTGGTGAATCTGGCAATTATGTGTCTTGGAGTTGCCCTTCTGGAGAGTATCTTTGTGGCGTTCTCTGTATTTCCTGAATTTGAATGTTGGCCTGCCCTACTAGGTTGGGAAGTTCTCCTGGATGATATCCTGAAGAGTGTTTTCCAACTTGTTTCCATTCTCCCCTCACTTTCAGGCACCCCAATCAGACGTAGATTTGGTCTTTTACATAATCCCATACTTCTTGCAGGCTTTGTTCATTTCTTTTCTTCTTTTTCTTTTGGTTTCTCTTCTGCTTCATTTCATTCATTTGATCCTCAATCGCTGATACTCTTTCTTCCAGTTGATCAGTCGGTTACTGAAGCTTGTGCATTTGTCACGTATTTCTCGTGTCATGGTTTTCATCTCTGTCATGTCGTTTATGACCTTCTCTGCATTAATTAGTCTAGCTGTCAATTCTTCCACTCTTTTTCAAGATTTTTCGTTTCTTTGCGCTGGGTGCGTAATTCCTCCTTTAGCTCTGAGAAGTTTGATGGACTGAAGCCTTCTTCTCTCTTCTCATCAAAGTCATTCTCTGACCAGCTTTGATCCGTTGCTGGCGATGAGCTGCGCTCCTTTGCAGGGAGATGCGCTCTTATTTTTAATTCCCAGCTTTTCTGCCCTGCTTTTCCCCATCTTTGTGGTTTTATCTGTCTCTGGTCTTTGTTGATGGTGGCACTGATGGGGTTTTGGTATAGTGTCCTTCCTGTTTGATAGTTTTCCTTCTGCCAGTCAGAACCCTCAGCTATAGGTCTGTTGGAGATTGCTTGAGGTCCCTCCAGACCCTGTTTGCCTGGGTATCAGCAGCAGAGGTTGCAGAAGATAGAATATTGCTGAACAGCGAATGTACCTGTCTGATTCTTACTTTGGAAGCTTCCTCTCAGGGGTGTACTCCACCCTGTGAGGTGTGGGTGTCAGACTGCCCCTAGTGGGGATGTCTCCCAGTTAGGCTACTCAGGGGTCAGGGACCCACTTGAGCAGGCAGTCTGTCCCTTCTCAGATCTCAACCTCCGTGTTGGGAGATCACTGCTCTCTTCAAAGTTGTCAGACAGAGTCGTTTGCGCCTGCACAAGTCTCTGCTGCTTCCCTGTTATTTTTTAGCTGAGCCGTCCCCAGAGGCGGAGTCTGCAGAGACAGGCAGGTTTCCTTGAGCTGCTGTGAGCTCCACCCAGTTGGGCTTCCCAGCGGCTTTGTTTACCTTAAGCCTCAGCAATGGCGGGCGCCCTCCCCAGCCTCGCTGCTGCCCTGCGGTTAGATCGCCGCGGACTGCTGTGTTAGCAAGGAGGAGGCTCCGGGCGTGGGACCCTCCCGGCCAGGCGTGGGGTATATTCTCCTGGTGTGCCCGTTATCCTATAGCGCAGTATTGGGTGGAGTTACCCGATTTTCCAGGTGTTGTGTGTCTCAGTTCCCTGGTTAGAAAAGGATTCCCTTCCCCTTGCGCTTCCCAGGTGAGGCGATGCCTCGCCCTGGTTCAGCTCTCGCTGGTCGGGCCGCAACAGCTGACGAGCACCGATTGTCCGGCACTCACCAGTGAGATGACCCCAGTACCTCAGTTGAAAATGCAGAAATCACCGGTCTTCTGTGTCCTTCACGCTGGGAGTTGGAGACTGCAGCTGTTCCTATTCGGCCATCTTGCTCCGCCCCCCGTCTCCATTTTGTTTCTTATTCCATTCCATTGAATTCCATATTCCATTCCTTTCCATATTTCATTTCATTCCATATTCCATTCCCTTCAATATTCCTTTCCATTCCATTCCATTCCATTCCATTCCATTCCATTCCATATTCCATTCCATATTCCAATCCATTCCATTTCATTCCATTCCATTCCATTTCATTCCATTCCATTCCATTTCATTCTGTTCCATATTCCATTTCATTTCTTCCCACTCCATTCTGTTCCGTATTCCATTCCATTCCATTCCTTTCCATTCCATTCCATTTCACTTTCCATTCCATTCCATATTCAAATACATTCCAGTCCATTTTCCATTCCATCAATTCCATTCCATATTCCATTGAATTGCATATCCCATTCCATTCCATTCCATATTTCATTCCATTCCATTCCATTTCATTCCTTTGCATTCCATATTCCATTGCATAGCACTCCGTTACTTATTCCATTCTATTTCATTCAATTTCATTCCATTCCATTCTATTCCATTCCATATTGCATTCCAGATTCCATTCCATTCCATTCCATATTCCATTCCATTCCCTTTCATATTCCATTCAATTCCATTCCATTCCATATTCAGTTCCATTCCATTCCATTCCTTATCTCATTTCATTCCATATTTCATTCCATTCCATTGCATATTCCATTCCATTCCATTCTATTACATATTCCATTCCATGACATATTCCACTTCATGCCATTCTATTCCATATTCCATTCCATTTCATATTCCATTCCATTCTGTATTCCATTCCATTATATATACCATTCGATTCCATTCCATTCTATTGCATTCCATATTTCATTCTATTCTATATTTCATTCCATTACATTGCATTCAATCTCGTTCCATTTCATTCCGTTCCATATTCCCTTCCATTGCATATTCCATTACATTCCATTCCATTCTATATTCCATTCCATTCCATTCTGTATTCCATTACATTCCATTATATTTAATTCATTTCCATTCCACTTTCCATTCCACATTCCATTCCATTCCATTCCTTATTCCATTCCATTCCATTCCATATTCCATTCCATTCTATGTTTTGTTGCATTCCATTTCATTCCATTCCCTTCCATTCAATTTCCTATTTCATTGCATTGCTTTTCATTTCATTCCATTCCTTTCGAATCCGTTCCATATTGCATTCCATTCCATATTCCATTCCATTCCATTCCATACCATTCCATTCAATTCCATTCCATTCCACTCCATATTCCATTCCATTCCATATTCATTCCATTCCATTCCATATTCATTCCATTCCATTCCATTTCATTCCTTTCCATTCCATATTCCATTCCTTCATTCCATTCATTCATTCCATTCCATTTCATTCATTCATTCATTCCATTCCATTCCATTCCATTCCATTTCATTCCATATTCCATTCCATTCCATTCCATATTCCATTCCATTCCTTTCCATATTCCATTCAATTCCATTCCATTCCATTCCATTCCGTTCCATTCCATTCCATTCCTTATCTCATTTCATTCCATATTTCATTCCATTCCATTGCATATTCCATTCCATTCCATTCTATTACATATTCCATTCCATGACATATTCCACTTCATTCCATTCTATTCCATATTCCATTCCATTCCATCCATTCCATTCCATTCCGTATTCCATTCCATATTCCATATTCCATTTCATTCCATTCCATTCTATTCCATTCCATATTCATTCCATTCTATATTCCATTCCATTCCATTCATTCATATTCATTCCATTTCATTCATTCCATTCATATTCCCTTCCATTCCATATTCCATTCATTCCATTCCATTCTATATTCCATTCCATTCCATTCTGTTCCATATTCCATTTCATTCCATATTCCATTTCATTCATTCCATTCCACTTTCCATTCCACATTCCATTCCATTCCATTCCTTATTCCATTCCATTCCATTCCATATTCCATTCCATTCTATGTTTTGTTGCATTCCATTTCATTCCATTCCCTTCCATTCCATTCCATTTCATTTCATTCATTCCATTCATTCCATTCCATTCCATATTCCATTCCATTTCATTCCATTCCATATTCCATTCCATTCCATTCCATACCATTCCATTCAATTCCATTCCATTCCACTCCATATTCCATTCCATTCCATATCATTCCATTCAATTCCATTCCATTCCATATTCCATTCCATTCCATATCCATTGCTTTCCATTTCATTCCATTCCTTCCATTCCATTTCATATTCCATTCCATTCCGTTCATTCCATTCCGTTCCATTCCATTCATTCATATTCCATTCCATTCTATTCCATTCATTCCATATTCATTCCATTCTATATTCCATTCCATTCCATTCCATTCCATTCCATTCATTCCATATTCCATTCATTCCATTCCATACCATTCCATTCCATTCATTCATTCCATTCCATTCTATTCCATATTCCATTCTATATTCCATTCCATCATTCCATTCCATATTCATTCCATTCCATTCTGTTTTCCATTCCATTTCATATTCCATTACATTCCATTCCATATTCATCCATTCCATTCCATATTCCATTCCATTCCATATTCCATTCATTCCATATTCCATTCATTCATTCCATTCCATATTCATTCCATTCCATATTCCATTCCATTTCATATTCCATTCCATCCATATTCCATTCATTCCATTCCATTCCATATTCCATTTCATTCCATTCCATTCTATTCCATTCCAATTCCATTCCATTCCATTCCATTTATTCCATTCCATCCATTCCATTCCATATTCCATTACATTCCATTCCATTCCATTCATTCCATATTCCATTCATTCCATTCTATTCCATTCCATTCATTCCTTTCCATTCATTTCATTCCATTCCACATTCCATTCCATTCCATATTCCATTCATATTCCATTCCATTTCATTCCATATTCCATTCCATTCCATTCCATTCCATTCATATTCCATTTCATTCCATTCATATTCCATTCCATTCCATTTCCATTTCATTCCATTCCATTCCATTCCATATTCCATTCATATTCCATTCCATTCCATATCCATTCCATTCCATTCATTCCATTCCGTTCCATTCCATTCATTCCATTCATTTATTCCATTCCATTCCATATTCCTTTCCATTCCATTCATTTATTCCATTCCATTCTCCATTCCATTCCATTCCATTCTCCATTCCATTCCATCCATATTCCATTCCATTCCATTCCATTCCATATTCCATTTCATTCCATATTCCATTACATTCCATTCCATTCATTCTATTCCATTCCATTCCATTCATTCCATTCATTTATTCCATTCCATTCCATATTCATTCCATTCCATATTCCATTCCATTCCATACCATATTCCATTCCATTCATATTCCATTCCTTTTCCATATTCCATTCCATTCCATTCCATATTCATTCCATTCCATATTCCATTCCATTCCATATTCCATTCCTTTCATTCCATTTCATTCCATTCCATTCCATTCCATATTCCTTTCCATTCCATATTCCATTTCATTCCATATTCCATTCCATTCCATATTCCATTCCATTTCATTCATATTCCATTCCATATTCCATTCCATTCCGTTCCATTCCATTCCATATTCCATTCCATTCCATTCCATTCCATTCCATTCCATATTCCATTCCATTCCATTCCTTTCCATTCATTCCATTCCATTCCATTCCATATTCCATTCATTCATTCCATATTCCATTCAATTTCGTATTTCATTACATCCATATTCCATTTCATTCCACTCCATTCCATATTCCATTGCATTGCATATTCTATTCCATTCCAAATTCCATTCCATTCCACTCCATTTTATTCCATTCCAATCCATTCCATTCCATGTTCCATTACACTCCATTCCAATCCATTCCTTTCCATATTCCATTCCATTCCCTATTCCATTCCATTCCATTCCTTTCCATTCTATTTCGTTCCATTACATTCCATTCCGTTCCATATTCAATTTCATATTCCATTCCATTTCTTTTGATATTCCATTCCATTCCATTCCATTTTATTCAATTCCATATTCCATTACATACCATATTCCATTCCATTCTATTTCATTTCATTCCATTCCATTCCATTCCATATTTAATTTCATATTCCATTCCATGCCAATCCATTCCCTTCCATATTCCATTCCGTTTCATTCCATTACATATTTTATTCCATTCCATTCCATATTCCTTTCCATTCCGTATTCAATTACATTACATTCCATACTCCATTCCATTCCATTCCTCTCCATTCCATTCCGCTCCATATTCCATTCCATTCCATCCCATTCCATATTCCATTGCATTCCATATTCCACTACATTCCATTCCATATTCTATTCCATTCCATTGGATTCAATTACATATTCCATTCCATTCCATATTCCCTTCCATTCTATATTCCATTCCATTCCATAACATATTCCATTCCATTACATATTCCATGCCATTACATATTCTGTTCCATTCCATTCCATATTCCCTTCCAATACATATTCCATTACATTCCTTTCCATACTCCATTCCATTTATTCCATTCCATTCCAAATTCCATTTCATTTCATTCCATTTCATTCCATTCAATTTTATATCCCATTCCTTTCGATTCCATTGCATTCCATTACATTGCATTCCATATTCCTCTCAATTCCATATTCCATTTCATTCCATATTCCATTCCATTCTATATTCCATTCTATTTCATTGAATTCCATTCAATATTCATTTCCGTTCCATTACGTTTCATTCTGTTCCTTTCCATTCCATTCCATATTCCACTCCATTCCATATTCCATTCCATTCCATTCCAATCCATTCCATTAAATTCCATATTTGATTGCATTCCCTTCCATTTCCTAGCATTGCATTTCATATTTCATTCCATTCCGTTACATTCCGTTCCATTCCGTTCCATTTCATTTCATATTCCATTCCATTCTATATTCCATTCTCTTCCATATACCATTCCATTCCATTCCATCTCATTCAATTTTCCATTCCATTCCATATTCCATTCCATTCCATTCCGTTCCATTCTCTATTCCATTGCATTCCATTCTATATTCCATTCCATTCCATTCCATTCCTTTCCATATTCCATTCCATTTAATTCCCTTCTGTTCTATTCCATTTCATTTCATATTTTGTTCCGTTCCGTTCCCTTTCATATTCCATTCCATTCCATATTCCTTTCCTCTCCACTCCATTCTATTCCATTCCATTGAATTCAATATTCCATTCCATTGCATTCCTTTTCATTCCATTCCATATTCCGTTCCACTCCATTCAATTCCGTTCTATTCCATTACATATTCCATTCCATTCCATTACGTTCTGTATTCCATTCCATTGCACATGCCATTCCACTTTATCCATTCCATATTCCGTTTCTTTCTATTCCATTCCAATCCGTTCCATATTCCATTCAATTCCAAATTCCATTCATTTCCATTCATTCCATTCCATTCCATTCCATTCTATATTCCATTCCATTCTATTCTATTCTATTCCATTCCATTCCATTCCACAGTCCGTTCCATTGCATTCCATATTCCATTCCATTCCATTCCATATTCCATTCCATTCCATTCTATTCTATTCCATTCTCTTCCACACTCCATTACATTCCTTTCCATATTCCATTACTTTCCACTCCATATTCCATTCCATTCCATTCCGTATTTCATTCCCTTCCATATTCCATTCCATTCCTATCCATATTTCATTCCATTTGATATTTCTTTCCTTTCCAATCCATTTCGTTCCGTTCCATTCCATTCCATGTTCCTTTCCGTTACATATTCCTTTCCATTCCATATTCCATTCCATTCCATATATCATTGCATTCCATATTCCATTACATTTTATTCCATATTCAGTTCCGTTCTTTTCCATTCCGTTCCAGTGCATTCAATTCATTTTCCATTCCATGACAAATTCCATTCCATTCCATTCCTTTCCATTCCATTCCAATCCGTTCCTTAATCCATTCCATTCTATATTCCATTCCTTTCCATTCTATTCCATTTCATTCCATTCCATTCCATTTCATTCCATTCCGTTCCATATTCCATTCCATTACATTGTATTCCATTCCATTTCATTCCACATTCACTTCCATTCCTTTCCATTTTCCATTTCATTCCAATCCATATTCCATTCAATTTCATATTTCATTCCATTCCATTCCATTCAATTCCATTCTATTCCATTCCATATTCCATTGAATTCCATTCCATTCCATTCCGTTCCATATTCCATTCCATTCCATATTCCATTCCATTGTTTTCCATTCCATATTCCATTTGTTTCCATTGCTTTCCAATCCATACCATATTCCATTCCATTCCATGTTGCATTCCTTTCCATTGTATTCCATTCCATTCCATTCTATTCCATTCCATTCCATATTCCATTCCATTCCATTCCCTTCCATTCCATATTCTATTTCATTCCATTCTATTCTATTCCTTTCCATTCTACACACCGTTCCCTTCCATTCCTTTGCATTCCATTCCATATTCCATTCCTTTTCATTACCTTACATTCCTTTAAATTTCATTCCATATTTTGTTCTGTTCCTTTCCGTTGTGTTCCATTCCATATTCCAATGCATTGCATATACCATTCCATACCATTCAATTCTATTCTATTCTATTCCATTACATTGCATTCAATATTCCATTCCATTCCATTCCGTTTCATTCCATTCCATATTCCATTCCATTCCTTTCAAATCCATTCTATTCTATTCCATATTCCATTAAATTCCATTCCTTTCCAGTCCGTTCCATATTCCATTCCATTCCATATTCCATTCCCTTCTATTCTATTTTTTATTCCATTCCTTCCATACCATTACAATCCTTTCCATATTACATTCCATTCCATATTCCGTTCCTTTCCATTGTATTCCATTCCATTCAATTCCATCCCATTCCACTTTCCATTCCATTCCGTATTCCATTATATTCCATTCCATATTCCTTTCCATTCCATTGCATTCCATTCCATATTACATTCCATTCCATATTCCATTCCATTCCTTTCAAATCCATTCTATTCTATTCCATATTCCATTAAATTCCATTCCTTTCCAGTCCGTTCCATATTCCATTCCATTCCATATTCCATTCCCTTCTATTCTATTTTTTATTCCATTCCTTCCATACCATTACAATCCTTTCCATATTACATTCCATTCCATATTCCGTTCCTTTCCATTGTATTCCATTCCATTCAATTCCATCCCATTCCACTTTCCATTCCATTCCGTATTCCATTATATTCCATTCCATATTCCTTTCCATTCCATTGCATTCCATTCCATATTACATTCCATTCCATATTCCATTCCATTCCTTTCCATATTACATTCCATTCCATTTAATATTCCATTCTTTCCAATCCATTCCGTTCCGTTCCATTCTGTTCCATATTTCATTCCATTCCATATTCCATTCCATTCCATGTCATATTCCATTCCATTTCATATTCCATTCCATTCCTTCCCATCTTCCCTTCCATTCAATTCCATTCAATTTCATTCCATTCCATATGTGTCTCCATTCCATATTCCTCTCCATTCCATTCCATTTCATTCAGGTCCAGATTTTATTACATTCCGTACTCCATTCCATTCCCTTACATTCTATTCCGTTTCATTCCATTCCACTCCACATTCCATTCCATATTCCATTCCATTCCATTCCGTTCCATATTCCATTCCTTTCCATTCCATCCCATTCCATATTCCATTCCATTCCATATTTTATTCCATTCCATTCCATTCCATATTCCGTTACACTTCATTACCTTCCAATCCATATTCCACATCCTATTCCATTCCATTCCTTTCCATATTCTAATCCATTCCATTCCATTCCATTGCATTTTATATCTCATTCCTCTGAATTCCATTCCGTTCCATTCCATTGCTCTCCATATTCCTTTCCATTCCATATTCCATTTCATTCCGTATTCCATTCTATTCCATATTTCATTCCATTCCACTTGAATTCCATTCCATATACTGTTCCTTTCCATTCCGTTCCGTTCCTTACCATTGCGTTCCATTCCATATTCCATTCCTTTACACTGCATTCAATTTCGTTCCATTTCATTCCCATAAATATTCCATTACATTCATATTCCATTTCATTCTCTTCCATTACTTTCCATATTCCTTTCCTTTACATTCCATTCCATATTCCATTGCACTCCATTCTATTCCATTCTATTCCATTCCACATTCTATTCCATTCCATTCTGCATTCCATTCCATTCCATATTCCATTCCATTCCATTTGGTAAAATTTCATTCCATTCCATATTCCATTCCAGTACATATTCCATTCCATTCCATTCCATTTCATATTCCATTCCATCCCATTCTATTCCATTCCATTCCGTTCCACATTCCGTTCCATTCCATTTCATTCCATTCCATATTCCATTCCATTCTATTCAAATCCATTCTATTCTTTTCCATATTCGATTCAATTCCATTCATTTCCAGTCCGTTCCATATTCCATTTCATTCCATATTCCATTCCATTCTCTTCTATATTGCATTCCATTCCATGTTCCATTCCTTTCCATTGTATTTCCATTTCATTCCATTCCATTCCATCCATTCCATTCCTTTCCATTCCATATAACATTCCATTCCATATTCCATTCCTTTCCTTTCCATATTACATTCCATTCCATTTAATATTCCATTCCTTTCCAAACCATTCCTTTCCATTCCATTCCATTCCAAATTCCTTTCCATTCCATATTTCATTCCATTCCATATTCCATTCCATTCCATATTTCATTCATTTCCATATTCCTTTCCATTCCATACCATATTCCATTCCATTTCATATTCCAATCCATTCCTTTCCATATTCCCTTCCATTCAATTCCGTTACATTTCATTCCATTCCATATGCGTCTCCTTTCCATATTCCATTCCATTCCATTCAGGTCCATATTTTATTACATTTCGTATTCCATTCCATTCCATTCTATTCCATTCCATTCCATTCCATATTCCATTCCATTCCAGTCCGTTCTATATTCCATTCCTTTCCATTCCATATCCCATTACATTTCATTACATTCCGATCCATATTACACATCATATTCCATTCCATTTTTTTCTATATTCCAATCCATTCCATTCCATCCCATTGAATTTTATATCCCATTCCTCTCAATTCTATTCCGTTACATTCCATTGCTCTCCATATTCCTTTCCATTCCATATTCCATTCCATACCATATTCCATCCAATTGCATATTTCATTCCATTCCACTTGAATTGCATTCCATATACTTTTCCTTTCCATTTCGTTCCCTTCCTTTCCATTGCATTCCATTCCATATTCCATTCCTTTCCACTGCATTCAATTTTGTTCCATTTCTTTCCTATCAATATTCCATTCCATTCATATTCCATTTCATTCCATTCCATTTCATTCCATATTCCTTTCCTTACCGTTCCATTCCATAATCCATTCCTTTCCATTCTATTCCGTTCCATTCCATTCCATTCCACATTCCATTCCATTCAATATACCATTCCATTACATTCCATATTCCATCCCATTCCATGTTCCATTTCATTCCATACTCCATTCCAGTCCACATTCCATTCCATTCTATTCTATATTCCATTCCATTCCATATTCCATTCCTTTCCATATTCCATTCCATTCTATTACATTTCATTCCATGTTCCATTCCATTCCAATCCATTCCATTCCATTTCATTACATGTTCCATTCCATTCCATTCTATTACATTCCATTCCATTCCATATTCTATTCCATTCCATTCCATGTTCCATTCCATTCCATTCCATTCCATATTCCATTCCCTTCTATTCCATTCCATATTCCATTCCATTTCATACCATATTTGTTTCCATTCCATTCCCTACCACATTCCTTTGCATTCCACTTTCAATTCCATTCCGTATTCCATTCCATTCTATTTTCCATTCCATTCTATTCTCTTCCATTCCATTCCATATTCCATTCCATTCCATATTTCATGCTATTCCATTCCATAATCCTTTCCATTGCATATTCCATTCCGTTCCATATTCCATTCCATTCATATTCATTCCATTCCATTCCATATTACTTTCCATTTCATATTCCATTGCATTCCATTCCATTCCATTCCATTCCATTCCATTCCATTCATTCCATTCCATTCCATATTCATTCCATTCCTTTCATTCCATTCCATTCCATTCCATTCCTTTCCATTCCATTTCATTCATTCCATTCCATTCCATTCATTCCATATTCCATTCATTCCATTCCATTCCATTCATTCCATATTCCATTCCATTCCATTTCATTCCATTCCATTCCATTCCATATTCATTCCATTCCATATTCCATTCCATTCTCCATTCCATTCCATTCCATTCCATTCCATATTCCATTCCATTCCATTCCATTCCATTCCATTCCATTCCATTCATATTCATTCCATTCCATTCCATTCCATTCCATATTCATTCCATTCCATATTCCATTCCATTCCATATTCATATTCCATTCCATTCCATTCTTCCATTCCATTTCATTCCATATTCCATTTCATTCCATATTCCATTTCATTCCATTCCATTCCATTCCATTCCATTCCATTTCCATTCCATTCCATTATTCCATTCCATTCCATTCCATTCCATATTCCATTCCATTCCATATTCCATTCCATATTCTATTCCATTCCATTCCATTCCATTCCATTCCATTCCATTCCATTCCATTTTCATTCCATTCCATTCCATTCCATTCCATTCTATTCCATTCCATATTCCATTTCATTCCATTCCATTCCATTCCATTCATTCCATTCCATATTCCATTCCATATTCCATTCCATATTCCATTCCATTCCATTCCATTCCGTTCCATTCCATTCATTCCATTCCATTCCATTCCATTCCATTCCATTCCATTCATATTCCATTCCATATTCATATTCCATTCCATTCCATATTCCATTCCATTCATTCCATTCCATTCCATTCATTCCATTCCATTACATTCCATATTCCATCCATTCCATGTTCCATTTCATTCCATTCTCCATTCCATTCCACATTCCATTCCATTCCATTCTATATTCCATTCCATTCCATATTCCATTCCTTTCCATATTCCATTCCATTCCATTACATTCCATTCCATGTTCCATTCCATTCCAATCCATTCCATTCCATTTCATTCCATGTTCCATTCCATTCCATTCTATTACATTCCATTCCATTCCATATTCTATTCCATTCCATTCCATGTTCCATTCCATTCCATTCCATTCCATATTCCATTCCCTTCTATTCCATTCCATATTCCATTCCATTTCATACCATATTTGTTTCCATTCCATTCCCTACCACATTCCTTTGCATTCCACTTTCAATTCCATTCCGTATTCCATTCCATTCTATTTTCCATTCCATTCTATTCTCTTCCATTCCATTCCATATTCCATTCCATTCCATATTTCATGGTATTCCATTCCATAATCCTTTCCATTGCATATTCCATTCCGTTCCATATTCCATTCCGTTTCATATTTCATTCCATTCCATTCCATATTACTTTCCATTTCATATTCCATTGCATTCCATATTCCATTCCATTCCTTTACATTCCATTCCACTTTCTGTTCAATTCCATTCCATATTCCATTCCATTCCATATTGCAATCCATTCCATGTTCCATTCCATTCCATTCCGTTCCATTCCATTCCATAATACATTCCATTCCATATTCCATTCCATTCGGTTTCGTTCTATTTCTTACCGTTTCATGCACCATTTCATTCCATATTCCATTCCATTCCATTCTATTCCATTCCATATTCCATTCTATTCCATTTCATTCCATATTCCATTCCATTTCATTCAATTCCATTTCATTCCATTCCACATTCCACTCCATTCCATTCCATATTCCATTACATTACATTCCGTATTCCATTATATTCCATTCCATATTCCATTCCATTCCATATTCATTCCATTCCATTCCATATTACTTTCCATTTCATATTCCATTCCATATTCCATTCCATTCCATTACATTCCATTCCACATTCCATATTCAATTCCATTCCATATTCCATTCCATTTAATATTGCATTCCATTCCATGTTCCATTCCATTCCATTGCATTCCGTTCCATTCCATTAGATTCCATTCCATATTCCATTCCATTCTTTCATTCCATTCCTTTCCATTTCATTCCATTTCATTCCATATTCCATTCCATTCCATTCTATTCCATTCCATATTCCATTCTATTCCATTTCATTCCATATTCCATTCCATTTCATTCAATTCCATTTCATTCCATTCCACATTCCACTCCATTCCATTCCATATTCCATTACATTACATTCCGTATTCCATTATATTCCATTCCATATTCCATTCCATTCTATATTCCATTCCATTCGGTTCCATATTCCTTTCCATTCCATTCCTTACCATATTCCATACCGTTCCATATTCCATTGCCCTCCAGATTCCTTTGCATTCCATTCCATTCCAAATTCCATTCCATTCCATATTCCATTTCATTCTATTTCATTCCACATTGCATTCCATTCCATGGCATTCCACTCCATTCCATTCCTTTTCCATTCCATTGCATTCCATAGTCTATTCCATTCCTTTCCATAATGCATTCCATTCCATTTTATATTCCATTCCATTGCATTCCATTCCATATCATTCCATTCCCTTCCATATTCTATTCCATTCTACTCCATTCCCTTCCATATTGCATTCCAATTCCATTTTATATTCCATTCCATTGAATTCCATTCCGTACCATTCCGTTGCATTCTATATTCATTTCCATTTCATATTCCATTCCGTTCCATATTCCATTCCATTCCATTCCTTAGCATTCAATTCCATATTCTGTTCCATTTCATTCCGTTCCATTCCATTCAATTCCATATTCCCTTCAATTCCATGTTTCATTCCTTTCCATTCCATATTTCATTCCATTCCATTCCATATTCTATTCCATTGCATTCCTTAATCCATTCCATTCCATTCCATTCTTTCCCATTCCGTATTCCATTGCATTCCATTCCTTATCCATTTCATTGCATATTCCACTTCCTTCCATTCCATTCCATACCATTCCATTCCATATTCCATTCCATTCCATTCCATATTCCATTCCATTCCATATTCCATTCCAATTCATATTCCATTCCATTCCATATCCCATTCCATTCCATATTCCATTCCATTCCATATTCCATTCCATTCCATATTCCATTCCAATCCATATTCCATTCCATTCCATATCCCATTCCATTCCATATTCCATTCCATTCCATATTCCATTCCATTCGTATTTCTTTCCATTCCATTCCATTCCTTATTGCATTACATTTATTTACATTCCAATCCATATTCCACATCATATTCCATTCCATTCCTTTCCATATTCCAATCCATTCCATTCCTTTCCATTACATTTTATATCCCATTCCTCTCAGTTGTATTCCGTTTCATTCCATTGCTCTCCATATTCCTTTCCATTCCATATTCCTTTCCATTCCATATTCCATTCAATTCCATATTTCATTCCATTGCACTTGAAATCCATTCCAAATACTTTTCCTTTCCATTCTGTTCCCTTCCTTTCCATTGCATTCCATTCCATATTCCATTCCTTTCCACTGCATTCAATTTCTTTCCATTTCATTCCTATCCGTATTCCATTCCATTCATATTCCTTTCCATTCTATTCCATTTCATTTCATATTCCTTTCAATTCCATTCCATTCCATATTCCATTGCATTCCATTCCATTCAATTCCATACTCCATTCCATTCCATTCAATTCCATCCATATTCCATTCCATTCAATTCCATTCCATTCATTCCATTCCGTATTCCATTGCATTCCATTCCTTATTCCATTCCATTGCATATTCCATTCCTTCCATTCCATTCCATACCATTCCATTCCATATTCCATTCCATTCCATATTCCATTCCATTCCATATTCCATTCCATTCATATTCCATTCCATTCCATATCCCATTCCATTCCATATTCCATTCCATTCCATATTCCATTCCATTCCATATTCCATTCCAATCCATATTCCATTCCATTCCATATCCCATTCCATTCCATATTCCATTCCATTCCATATTCCATTCCATTCATATTCCTTTCCATTCCATTCCATTCCTTATTCCATTTCATTTCATATTCCATTCCACTCCATATTCCATTCATTCATATTCCATTCCATTCCTTTCCATATTCAATCCATTCCATTCCTTTCCATTTCATTTCATATTCCATTCCTTTCATTTCATTCCATTTCATTCCATTCTCCATTCCATATTCCTTTCCATTCCATATTCCTTTCCATTCCATATTCCATTCAATTCCATATTTCATTCCATTGCACTTGAAATCCATTCCAAATACTTTTCCTTTCCATTCTGTTCCCTTCCTTTCCATTGCATTCCATTCCATATTCCATTCCTTTCCACTGCATTCAATTTCTTTCCATTTCATTCCTATCCGTATTCCATTCCATTCATATTCCTTTCCATTCTATTCCATTTCATTTCATATTCCTTTCAATTCCATTCCATTCCATATTCCATTCCATTCCATTATATTTAATTCCGTGTTCCATTCCATTCCAATCCATTACTTTCCATTTCATTCCATGTTCCATTCCATTCCATTACATTTCATTCCATTCCATTCCATATTCCATTCCATTACATACCATATTCCTTTCCATTCCATTCCATATTCCATTCGCTTCTATTCCATTCCATATTCCATTCCATTACATACCATATTCCTTTCCACTCCATTCCCTACTCCATTCCTTTCCATTCCACATTCCATTCCATTCCATATTCCATTCCATTCCATATTCCATTCCATTCCGTATTCCATTCCATTCCATTATTTTGCATATTCCATTCCATTCTATTCTATTCCATTCCATTCCAAATTCCATTACATTCCATATTCCATTCCATTCCATTCCATAATCCTTTCCATTGCATATTCCATTCAATTCCTATTCCATTCCATTCCTTTCCATTGCATTCCACGTTCCATTCAATTCCATTTCATATTCCATTCCACTCCATATTGCAATTCATTCCATGTTCCATTCCATTCAAATCCGTTTCATTCCATTCCATATTCCATTCCATTCCATATTCTGTTCCATTTCATTCCATTCAATTTCATTCTGTTTCTTTCTGTTCCACACTCCATTCCATTCCCCATTCCATTCCATTGCATATTACATTCCTTTCTACTCCATATTCCATTCCATTCCATTCCATTGGATTACTTATTTCATTTCCTTTCATATTCCATTCCATTCCATATTCCATTCCATTCCTTTCCATATTCCATTTCGTTACATATTCCATTCCATTCAATTCCATTCCATTCCATATTCCATTCGATTTCATATTCCATTCCACTCCATATTCCATTCCAATCTGTATTCCATTCAATTCCATAATCCATTCCATTCCATTCCATTCCATTCTGTATTCCCTTCCATTCCATGTTCCGTGCCATTCTATTCCATATTCCATTGCATTCCATTCCATTCCATTCCATACTCCATTCCATTCCATTCCTTATTCCCTTCCTTTCTACTCCATTCCTTTCTATTCCATTCCATTTTCCATTTCATTCCATTCCTTATCCCATTGCATTCTTTCCCCATTCCATTCCATTCCATATTCCATTCCATTCCATTCCATTGCATTCCTTATTCCATTGCATTCCCTATTCCATTCCTTTGAATTCCATTCTATTCCATTCAATTCCATATTCCATTCCATTCCTTTCCATATTCCATTCCATTTCATATTCCATTCCTTTCCGTATTCCATTCCATTCCATTTCACATTTCATTCCATTCTATTTCATATTACATTCCATTACATTTCACATTTCATTCCATTCCATTCCATATTCCATTCCATTCCATATTCCGTTCCATTTCGTATTCCATTACATTCCATATTGCATTCCATTGCACTCCATTCCATATTCCATTCCACTCCATATTTCATTCCATACCAAATTCCATTCCATTCCATTCCATTCCTTACTCCATTCCAGTGCATTACATTCTATTCCAATCCTTATTCCTTTACATTCCATTCCATATTCCATTCCATATCATTCCCCATTGCATTCCATTCCATATTCCATTCCTTTCCGTTCCATTGCATTCCTTATTCCATTTCTTTCCATATTGCCTTCCATTCCATCCATTGTATTCCATTCCTTTCCATTCAATATTCAATTCCATTTCATTCCATATTCCTTTCCATTCCATATTCCATTACTTTCCATATTCCATTCCATTCCATATTCCATTCCATTTCTTATTCCATTTCATTTCGTATTCCATTCCATTCCATATTCCATTCCATTCCATTCCATTCCATTCCATTCCTTTCCATTCCATGTTGCATTCTATTCCATATTCCATTCCTTTTCAAATTCCATTCCATTTCATTCCATATTCCTTTCCTTTCCATTCCGTTCAACTTCATTTCTTTCCATATTCCATTCCTTTCCATATTCCATTCCATTCCATTGCATATTCCATTCAATTCCATTCTACTCCATTCCTTTCCATTTCACATTCCATTCCATTCCATATTCCATTCCATTTCATTCCATTCCATATTCCATTCTTTCCATATTACATTTCATTCCATATTCCTTTTCATTCCATTCCATTCCATTTCCTTCCATTCCATTTCATATTGCTTTCCATTGTGTTACATTACATTATGTTATGTTACGTTCACAAAGGAAATATCCTTCGAGAAAAACCGGAATGAAGTTTCCTGAAAAACTGCTTTGTCATGTGTGAATTCATTCCACATTGTTACACCACTCTTCCGTGGAGGAGTTTGCTACCAGTGATTTTGTGGTGTCTCAGAAGTGATATCTTGGATATCGTTGAATCACATGGTGAGTAATGAAGTATCCTCTGACAAATCTGCAGAGAATCCTTCTCAGAAACTTCTTGGTTGTGGACGAGTTCAGCTCACAGAGTTACTTCATCGTTTTCATGGAGAAACTTGCTAGCAATTTTTTTGCAGAATCTGCAATAAGACACACGGTGATGCTCCGAGACCACAAAAAACCTCAGCTCAAGAAAGAAAGACGCTTTCTGAGAAACAGCTTTGTGCTGTGTGAATTCAACTCAGTGAGGCACATTGGTATTTCCTGGAGCGTTTGGCTCGCCCTGCTTTTGTGGAATCTCAGAACTGATATTTCAGATCCCATTGAAGACCAAAGGGCCAAAGAAAATATCCTCCGATAAAAATGAGAATGAAGCTTTCCGAGAACCTTCTTTGTGATCTGTGAATTCATCTCACAGAATTACACCTTTCTCCTCATGAAGCCATTCACTAAGACTGTTCTCATGGAATTGGCAAAGTGATATTTGGGAGCCCATGGAAGGCTATGGTGAAAAAGGAAATATCCCCAGATAAAAACTGGAAAGAAACGTTCTGAGAAACTGCATTGTGACATGTGAATGCAACTCACAGAGTTACACTTTCCTTTCCATGGATCCGTGTGCTAACAGTGTTTTCATGAATACTACATTGGGATATTTCTCAGTGCAATGAAGCTTACAGTGACAATGGAAATATCCTCTAATAAAAACTATAAAGGATTTTTCTGAAAGCCTTCTTTGTGATATGTGAATTCATCTCACAGAGTTACAACCTAGTTTCATGAAGGAATTTCCTAACTCTGTTGTCATGGAACCTGCAAAGTGATATTTGGAAGCGCACTGAGGCCCATGTCGAAAACGAAAATATCCTCAGACAAAAACTAAAAAGAAGCTTTCTGAGAAATTGCTTTCTAGTGTGTGAATTTATCACACAGAGGTTCACCTTTCCCTTCTTGTAGCAGTTTGCTAACACTGTTTTTGTGGATTCTGCAAAGTCTTATTTGGGAGCTAATTGATGGCTATGGTGAAAAAGGAAATATCCTCAGATGAAAACTGGAAAGAAGCATTCAGAGAAACTGCATTGCAATGTGTGAATGCAACTCACAGAGTTACACTATTCTATTCTAAGTGTAGTAACTATTCTAAGTGTAGTAACTATTCTAAGTGTAGTTACACTACACTATTCAGTGATCAGTTTGCTCACACAGTTTTCTTGAAATCTGCAGTGGGAAATTCTTGGCGCAATAAAGCTTACGATGACAAAGAAAGTATCCTCAGACAAAAATTAGAAAGAAGTTTTCTCAGAAACTTCTTTGTGATGTGGGAATACATCTCACAGAGTTACAATTACGTTTCATGGAGCAGTTGATTAAAACTGCCTTTGAGGAACCTGAGAAGGGCTGCTTTCAATTGCATTGAGGCCTACGCTGATAGAGGAATTATCTTCAATTTAAAATATTATAGAAGCTTTTTGAGAAACTTCTTTGTGATCTGAGAATTCATCTCACAGAGTTCCAACATAATCCTCATGAAGCAGTTTGCTAACACTGTTGTCATGGAATCAGCAAAGTGATATTTGGGAGCGCATTGAGGCCTATGGTGGAAAAAGAAATATCCTTAGATAAAACCTGGAAAGAAGCGTTCTGAGAAACTGCATTGTGACATGTGAATGCAACTCACAGAGTTACACTTTTCTTTCCATGGATCTGTTTGCTAACAGTGTTTTCTTGAAATCTAGATAGGGATGTTTCCTAGCACAATGAACCTTATGGTGAAAAAGGAAATATCCTCAAACAAAAACTAGAAAGGAGCTTTCTGAGAAACATCTTTGTGATATGTGAATTCATCTCACAGTGTTACAACCTAGTCTTCATGAAGCAGTTTACTAACACTGTTGTAGTGGAATCTGCAAAGTGATATTTGGGAGCGCATTGAGGCCTATGGTGAAAAAGGAAATATCCTCAGATAATAACTAGAAAGAAGCTTTCTGAGAAATGGCTTTCTGATGTTTGAATTCATCACACAGAGTTTCACCTTTCCCTTCTAGTAGCAGTTTGCTAACACTATTTTCGTGGATTCTGCAAAGTGATATTTGGGAGTTGATTGAAGGCTATGGTGAAAAAGGAAGTATCCTCAGATAAAAAATGGAAAGAAGTGTTCTGAGAAACTGCATTGTGACATGTGAATGCAATTCACAGAGTTACACTTTCCTTTCCATGAATCCGTTTGCCAACAGTATTTTCTTGAAAACTACATTGGGATATTTCTCAGTGCAATGAAGCTTATGGTGACAAAGGAAATATCCTCCAATAAAAACTAGAAAGGAGCTTTCTGAGAAACTTCTTTGTGATCTGTGAATTCATCTCACAGAGTTAAAACCTAGTCTTCATGAAGCACTTTGTTAACAGTGTTGTCGTGCAATCTGCAAGGTGATATTTCGGAGCACACTGAGGCCCATGGTTAAAATGGAAATATCCTCAGACAAAAACTAGAAGAAAGCATTCTGAGAAATTGCTTTCTCATGTGTGAATTCATCACACAGAGATGCACCTTTCCCTTCTTGTAGAAGTTTGCTAACACTGTTTTCGTGGATTCTGCAAAGTGATATTTGGGAGCTGATTGAGGGCTATGGTGAAAAAGGAAATATCCTCAGATAAAAACTGGAATGAAGCGTTCAGAGAAACTGCATTGTGATGTCTGAATGCAACTCACAGAGTTACACTTTTTCTTCAGTGATCAGTTTGCTAACACAGTTTTCTTGAAATCTGCAGTGGGATACTTCTTAGCACAATGAAGCTTATGATGACAAAGAAAGTGTCCTCAGGCCGGGCGTGGTGGCTCAAGACTGTAATCCCGGCACTTTGGGAGGCCGAGATGGGCAGATCACGAGGTCAGGAGATCGAGACCATCCTGGCTAACACAGTGAAACCCCGTTTCTACTAAAAAATACAAAAAACTAGCCGGGCGTGGTGGCAGGCGCCTGTAGTCCCAGCTACTCGGGAGGCTGAGGCAGGAGAATGGCATAAACTCGGGAGGTGGAGCTTGTAGCGAGCTGAGATCCGGCCACTACACTCCAGCCTGGGCAACAGAGCGAGACTCTGTCTCAAAAAAAAAAAAAGTGTCCTCAGATAAAAACTAGAAAGAAGCTTTCTCAGAAACTTCTTTGTGATGTGTGAATTCATCTCATAGAGTTACACTTCTGTTTCATAGAGCAGTCAATTAAGACTGCCTTTGAAATATCTGAGAAGGGTGATATTGGATCCCATTGAGGCCTACGCTGATAGAGGAAATATCCCCAATTGAAAAATAGAAAGGAACTTTCTGAGAAACTTCTTTGTGATATGATAATTCGCCTTACAGAGTTACAACCTAGTCTTCATGAAACAGTTTGCTAACCCTGTTGTCGTCGAATCTGCAAAGTGAAATTTGGGAGCACATTGAGGCCTACGGTGAAAAAGGAAATATCCTCAGATAATAATTAGAAAGAAGATTTCTGAGAATTTGCTTTCTGATGTGTGAATTCATCATGCAGAGTTTCACCTTTCCCTTCTAGTAGAAGTTTGCTAACACTGTTTTCATGGATTCTGCAGAGTGACATCTGGGAGCCCATTGAGGGCTATGGTGAAAAAGGAAATATCATCAGATAAAAACTGGAAAGAAGCGTTCTGAGAAACTGCATTGGGATGTGCGAATGCAACTCAGACAGTTACACTTTTCCCTTCAGGGATCAGTTTGTTAACACAGTTTTCTTGAAGTCTGCAGTGGGATACTTCTTAGCGCAATGAAGCTTATGGCGACACAGGAAGTATCCTAAGATAAAAACCAGAAAAAAGCTTTCTCAGAAACTTCTTTGTGATGTGTGAGTACATCTCACAGAGTTACACTTCCGTTTCATGGAGCAGTCGATTAAGACTGCATTTGAGGAACCTGAGAAGGGCTACAGTGGATCGCATTGAGGCCTATGCTGATAGAGGAAATATCCTCAACTAAAACCTTGATAGAAACTTTGTGAGAAACTTCTTTGTGGTATGTAAATTCTTCTCACAGAGTTATAATCTAGGCCTCATGAAGCAGTTTACTAACACTGTTGTCGTGGAATCTGCAAAGTGATATTAGGGAGCGCATTGAGGCCTATGGTCAAAAAGGAAATATCCTCAGATAAAACATGGAAAGAAGAGTTCTGAGAAACTGCATTGTGGCATGTGAATGCAACTCACAGAGTTACACTCTCCTTTCGATTGATCCTTTGCTAACAGTGTTTTTTTGAAATCTACATAGTGAGGTTTCTTAATGCAATGAAGCATACAGTGACAAAGAAAATATCCTCAAACAAAAATTAGGAAGGAGCTTTCTGAGAAACTTCTTTGTGATATATGAATTCATCTCACAGAGTTACAACCTAGTCTTCATGAAGCAGTTTACTAACACGGTTGTGGTGGAATCTGCAAAGTGATATTAGGGAGCGCATTGAGGCCTATGGTGAAAAAGGAAATATTCTCGGAGAATAACTAGAAAGAAGCTTTCTGAAAAATTGCTTTGTGATGTGTGAATTCATCACGCAGAGTTTCACCTTCCCCTTCTAGTAACAGTTTACTAACACTGTTTTCGTAGATTCTGCAAAGTGATATTTGGGAGCTAATTGATGGCTATGGTGAAAAAGGAAATATCCTCAGATAAAAACTGGAAAGAAGTGTTCAGAGAAACTACATTGCGATGTGTGAAAGCAACTCACACAGTTATCCATTCCTCTTCAGGGACGTTTCCTTTCTCACACATAAGCCTAAAAGCCCTCCAGAATATCCCTTCGCAGACTAAACAAAAACAGTTATGATACAGGTCAATGTCAAGAGAAGCATAACTGTGTGAGCGGAATTCACGTGACACCGAGCAGTTTCACAGAAAGCTTCCTTCTGGTTTCTCTCTGAGGTTATTTCTTTTTCAGGATATTCTAAAAAGCGTTTCCAAATGTCCTTTCTCAGATTATACAGAAACAGTGATTTCAAACTGCTCAATGCAAAGAATGATTTAACTCTATCAGATGAATGCAAACATTACAAAAAGTTGTGCAGAAATCTTCTCTCCGTTTTTCAATTTAATACAGTTCCTTGCCTCACACAGGCCTTTGGTTGCCACTTACTATCCCTTTGCAGAACCCTCAATGACCGACTTTGAAACTGGGAAATGTAGAGTAAGCTTTAACCCAGTGAAAAGGATGGACATGTCAGAGAGCAGTTCCTTCGAGTGCTTATTTCTGTTTTTTATTGGACGACATTTCACTTTTTGCCATAGTCTTCAGTGTGCTCTGAATATCACTCTTTTGGTTTTACAATAACAGTGTTCAAACTGTGCCCTATGAGAAAGAAGTTATAACTCCCTGAGTGGAATGCACATATCACCAAGCAGTTTCTCAGAAAGCTTCTCTCCAGTTTTTATCAGTCTATATTTCGTCTTTTAAGACAGGCCCACATGCAATCCCAAATATCCCTATCGCTTATCCATCCACGAGGGAGTTTCCAGGCTGCGTATTGTAAAGAAAGCTTCATCTATGTGAGATGAATAAACATAGCAAGAAGCAGATTCACAGAAATCTTCTTTCCAGTTTTTGTCTGAAGATATTTCCTTTTTCACCATAGTCCAGAACGTGCTCTGGAAGGGCCCTTCATGGATCCGTCCATGACAGTTTCCTAGCTGCTTAATGTCAAGAAAGTTTTATCTATGTGAGATGATTACGCATATCAAAGAGAAGTTTCCTAGAAAGCTTCTTTCCACTTTTTGTCTGAGGCTATTTCCCTTTTCACCAATGGCATCAACATGCTCCCGAATATGACTTGGTACCTGTTTCTCCAAAAGGGTTTCCCTGACACTGTATGGGAAGAGAGGTATAACACTGTGACTGGAATGCACACGTCACAAAGCAATTCCTCGGAAAGCTTCTCTCCAGTTTCGGTCTGAACATACCTCCTTTTTCATTGTTAGCCTCAAAATGCTCCCGAATATCCCATCACATGCTAAACATACACAGGGCTAGAAAACTGGTCAATGAAAAGAGAGGCTGATCTGAGTGGGAGGAATTACAATGAAACAGAGCAGTTTGCAGAAACCTTCCTTCGGAATTTTAACTGAGGATATTTCTTTCTCCATATTCTAAGGATTGTTCCCAAATGTCCTTCCTTAGATTCCACAAAAACAGTGATTTCAAACTGCTCAATCCAAAGAATGGTTTAACTCTAGAAGAAGAATACAAACATCACAAAGCAGTTGCTCAGAACTTTTCTCTACAAGATTCATTGGAAGACGTTTCTACGCTCACCAAAAGCCTCCGGTTGTCACTAAATATTCCTTCACAGACTTTTCAAAGACAGAGTTTCGAAACTGGGCAACATAGAGTAAGCATTAACTCTGTGAAATGAATGCACGTATCAGAGAGTTGATTCTTGGAACGCTTCTTCCTCTGTTTCATTTTAGTGTATTTCACTCTTTGCCATAGTAATCAATGCATTCCAAAATATCACTTTTTCGGTTCCACAGGAAGAGTGTCCAAACACTGCCTTGTGAATAAAGAGGAATAACTCCCTGAGTGGAATGCATACGTCACAAAGTACTTTCTCAGAAAGCTTCTATCCAGTTTTTATCTGAAGATATCTCCTCTTTCGAAACAGGACTGAACGTGCTCCCGAAAGTCCCTTCGCGGATCTGTGCATGACAGAGTTTCCAAACTGTGTAATATAATTAAAGTTTTAACTCTGCCAGACGAATAAATATATCTAACACAAAGCAGTTTCACAGAAATATTCTTTCCAGTTTTTGTATGAGGATAATTTCTTTTTCACCATAGACGTCACTATACTCCCAAATATCTCTTGGTAGCTTTTTCTCCAAAAGGGTATGTGGAATCCTCTAGGAGAAGAAAGATCTATTTCTGTGAGTGGAATGCAAACGTCACAAAGCAGCTCCTCAGAAAGCTTCTTTCCAGTTTCTATCTGAAGACGTTTCCTTTCTCACCATAAGCCTCAAAGCCCTCCAATATATTTCTTCTCAGACTAAACAAAAACAGTGCTATGATACAGCTCAATGAAAAGAGAAGCTTAACTGTGTGAGTGCAATTCACGTGACACAGAGCAGTTTCACAGAAAACTTCCTTCTGGTTTCTCTCTGAGGTTATCTCTTTTTCAGTATATTCTAAAGAACGTTTCAAAATGTCCTTTCTCAGATTTCACAGAAACAGTGATTTCAAACTGTTCTATCCAAAGAATGATTTAATGCTATGAGATGAATACAAACATCAAAAAAGGGTTGCACAGAAAGCTTCTTTTCAATTTTCGATGGAAGACATTTCCTTGCCTCACACAAGCCTCCTGTTGCCACTTACTATCCCTTCACAGAACTCTCAAACACCGACTTTCGAACTGGGAAATGTAGAGTAAGGTTTAACTCTGTGAAAAGAATGGACATATCAGAGAGCAGTTTCATCGAGGGGTTGTTTCTGTTTTTTATTGGACGACATTTCACTTTTTGCCATAGTCTTCAATGTGCTTTGAATATCACTCTTTTGGTTTTACAGAAACAGTGTTGAAACTGTTCTTTATGAGAGGAAAGTTATAGCACCCTGAGTGGAATGCACACATCACCAAGCAGTTTCTCAGAAAGCTTCTCTCCAGTTTTCATCTGACTATATTTACTATTTCACCATAGGCCCAAAAGTGATCCCAAATATCACGAATTCGTGAATGTCTTCACGAATCCATCCACGAGGGAGTTTCCAAGCTGCGTAAGGTAAAGAAAGCTTCATCTGTGTGAGGTGAATAAACATAGCAAAAAGCAGATTCACAGAAAGCTTCTTTCCCGTTTCTATCTGAAGATATTTCCTTTTTCACCATAGTCCAGAATGTGCTCCCGAAGGTCCCTTCGTGGATCCGTCCATGAGAGTTTGCAAGTTGCATACTATAAAGAAAGCTTTATCTATGTGAGATGATTACACATATCACAGAGTATTTTCCTAGAAAGCTTCTTTCCAGTTTTTGTCTGAGGCTATTTCCCTTTTCACCGTTGGCATCAACATGATACCAAATATCACTTGGTACCTGTTTCTCCATAAGGGTTTCCCCGACGCTGAATGAGAAGAGAGGTATAACACTGTGACTGGAATGCACACGTCATAAAGCAGTTCCTCTGAAAGCTTCTCTCCAGTTTCAGTCTGAACATATTTTGTTTTTCACCGTAAGCCTCAAAGTACTCCCAAATATTCCATAACACGCTAAACATACAAAAGGTTAGAAAACAGCTCAATGAAATGAGAGGTTTAACTGAGCAAGAGGAATTAAGATGACACAGAGCAGTTTCACAGAAAGCTTCCTTCTGGATTTTACCTGACGATATTTCTTTACCGTATTCTAAGTATCGTTCCCAAATGTCCTTCCTCAGATTCCAAAAAAACAGTGATTTCAAGCTGCTCAATCCAAAGAATGCTTTTACTCTAGTAGACGAATATACACATCGCAAAGCAGTTGTTCAGAACGTTTCTCTGTAGGTTTCACCAGAAGACGATTCCTTGCTCACCAAAACCCTCCAGGCGTCACTAAATATCCCTTCACAGACTCTTCAAAGACAGAGTTTTGAAAGAGGGCAACGTAGAGTAAGCATTAACACTGTGAAGTGAATGCACATAGCAGAGAGCAGATTCTTGGAATGCTTCTTCCCCGATTTTATTTCAGTATATTTCACTATTTGCCATAGTCCTCACTGCGTTCTGAAATATAACATTTTCGGTTTCACAGGAACAGTGTTCAAACACTGCCTTGTGAGAAAAGAGGTATAACTCCCTGAGTGGAATGCATACATCACAAAGTATTTTCTCAGAATGCTTCTATCCAGTTTTTATCTGAAGACATTTCCTCTTTCACCGTAGGCCTGAATGTGCTCCCGAACATCACTTCACAGATCTGTGCATGATGGAGTTTCCAAACTGCATAATATGATTAAAGTTTTAACTATGTGAGATGAATAAATATATCTAACACAAGGCAGTTTCACATAAATCTTATTTCAAGTTTTTGTGTGAGGATATTTCCTTTTTCACCATATTCGTCAGTATACACCCGAATATCTGTTTCGCAGCTTTTTCTCCATAATGAACTCTGGAATCCTCTAGGAGAAGAAAGGTTTATTTTTGTGAGTGGAATGCACACGTCACAAAGCAGCTCCTCAGAAAGCTTCTCTCCAGTTTCTATCTGAAGACGTATCTTTTCTCACCATAAGCCTCAAACCTTTCCAGAGTATCCCTTTGCAGACTAAACAAAAACAGTGTTATGATACAGCTCAATGAAAAGAGAAGCTTAACTGTGTGAGCAGAATTCACGTGACACAGAGCAGTTTGACAGAAAGCTTCCTTCTGGTTTCTCTCTGTCGTTATTTCTTTTTCAGGATATTCTAACGAGCGTTTCCGAATGTCCTTTCTCAGATTCCACAGAAACAGTGATTTCAAACTGCTCAATACAAGGAATGATTTAACGCTATGAGATGAATAAAAACATCACAAAGAGTTGCGCAGAAAGCTTCTGTCCGATTTTCGATAGAAGACTTTCCTTACCTCACTCAGGCCTCCGGACGCCACTTACTATCCCTTCGCAGAACCCTCAAAGATCGACTTTCAAACTGGGAAATGTAGAGTAAGCTTTAACCTGTGAAAAGAATGGACATGTCAGAGAGCAGTTTCTTCGAGTGCTTCTTTCTTTTTTTTATTGGACGACATTTCACTTTTTGTCATAGTCTTCAATGTACTCCGAATATCACTCTTTTGGTTTTACAGGAACAGTGTCCAAACTGTGCCTTATGAGACGAAAGTTCTAACTCCCTGAGTGGAATGCACACATCACCAAGCAGTTTCTCAGAATGCTCCTTCTCCAGTTTTATCTGAAGATATCTCCTCTTTCACTGTAGGCCTGAATGTGCTCCCGAATGTCACTCTTCAGATCTGTGCATGATGGAGTTTCAAACTGCATAATATAATTAAAGTTTTAACTATGTGAGATGAATAAATATATCTAACACAAGCAGTTTCACAGAAATCTTCTTTCCAGTTTTTGTCTGAGGATATTTCCTTTTCACCATAGCATATACTCCGAATATCTCTTGGTAGCTTTTTCTCCAAAAGGGATTCCGAATCCTCTAGGAGAAAGGTATATTTCTGTGAGTGGAATGCACACGTCACAAAGCAGCTCCTCAGAAAGCTTCTCTCCAGTTTCTATCTGAAGACGTTTCCTTTCTCATAAAGCCTCAAACCCTCCAGAATATCCCTTTGCAGACTAAACAAAACAGTGTTATGATACAGCTCAATGAAAAGAGAAGCTTAACTGTGTGAGCAGAATTCACGTGACACAGAGCAGTTTCACAGAAAGCTTCCTTCTGGTTTCTCTCTGAGGTTATTTCTTTTCAGGATATTCTAAAGAGCGTTTCAAATGTCCTTTCTCAGATTCCACAGAAACAGTGATTTCAAACTGCTCAATCAAAGAATGATTTAACTCTGAGATGAATACAAACATCACAAAGAGTTGCAGAAAGCTTCTCTCCAATTTTCGATGGAAGACATTTCCTTGCTCACAGGCCTCTCACTTACTATCCCTTCAGAACCCTCAAGACGACTTTCAAACTGGGAAATGTAGAGGCTTTAACCTGTGAAAAGAATGGACATGTCAGAGAGCAGTTTCTTCGAGTGCTTCTTTCTGTTTTTATTGGACGACATTTCACTTTTGCCATAGTCTTCAATGTGCTCGAATATCACTCTTTTGGTTTTACAGGAACAGTGTTCAAACTGTGCCTTATGAGAAGAAAGTTATAACTCCTGAGTGGAATGCACACATCACCAAGCAGTTTCTCAGAAAGCTTCTCTCCAGTTTTATCTGACTATATTTCCTATTTCACCATAGGCCGAATGTGATCCCAAATATCCTTCGGATCCATCCACAAGGGAGTTTCTAAGCTGCGTAATGTAAAGAAAGCTTCATCTCTGTATGATGAATAAACATAGCCAAATCAGATTCACAGAAAGCTTCTTTCCAGTCTTTAACTGTAGATATTTCCTTTCTCACCATAGTCCAGAATGTGTTCCCGAAGGTCCCTTCCTGGATCTGTCCATGACAGTTTCCAAGCTGCGTAATATAAAAAAAGCTTTATCTATGTGAGATGATTACACATATCACAGAGTAGTTTCTTAGAAAGCTTCTTTCCATTTTTTGTCTGAGGCTATTTCCCTTTTCCCCATCTGCATCAACATGCTCCCGAATATCACTTGGTACTTGTTTCTCCGAAAGGGTTTCCCTGACGCTGTATGAGAAGAGAAGTATAACACTGTGACAGGAATGCACACGTCACAAATCAGTTCCTCATAAAGCTTCTCTGCAGTTTCAGTCGGAACATATTTCCTTTTTCACCGTTAGCCTCAAAGTGCTCCCGAATATTGATCACACGCTAAACATACACAGGGCTACAAAACTGCTCAATGAAAAGAGAGGCTTATCTGAGTGAGAGGAATTAATAAAACACAGAGCAGTTTTACAGAAAGCTTACTTCTAGATTTTACCGGAGGATATTGTTTTCTCCATTTTCTAAGGATAATTCCCAAATGTCCTTTCTCAGATTCCACAAAAACAGTGATTTCAAGCTGCTCAATCTAAAGAATGGTTTAACTCTATGAGACGAATACACAAATCACAAAGCAGTTGCTCAGAACGTTTCTCTGAGGGTTTCATTGGAAGACATTTTCTCGCTCGCTACAAGAATCCAGGCGTCACTAAGTATCCCTTCACAGATTCTTCAAAGGCAGAATTTCGACACTGGGCAACATAGAGCAAGCATAAATACTGTGAAGTGAATGCACATTTCAGACAGCAGATTCTTGGAACGCTTCTTCCTCTATTTTAATTCAATGTATTTCACTATTCTCTGTAGTCCTCAATGCGTTCCAAAATATAATTTTTTGTTTCACAGGAACAGTGATCAAAGAGTGCCTTGTGGGAAAAGAGGTATAACTCCCTGAGTGGAATGCATACATCACATAGTATTTTCTCAGAATGCTTCTATCCAGGCTTTATCTGAAGATATCTCCTCTTTCACTGTGGGCCTGAATGTGCTCCTGAATGTCCCTTCACAGATGTGTGAATGATGGAGTTTCCAAACTGCATAATATAATTAAAGTTTTAACTATGTCAGATGAATAAATATATCTAACACAAAGCAGTTTCACAGAAATCTTGTTTCCAGTTTTTGTATGAGGATATTTCCTTTTTCACCATAGTCGTCACTATACTCCCCCATATCTCTTGGTAGCTTTTTCTCCAAAAGGGATTCCGGAATCCTCTAGGAAAAGAAAGGTATATTTCTATGAGTGGAATGCACATGTCACAAAGCAGCTCCTCAGAAACCTTCTCTCCAGTTTTTTTCTGAAGACTTTTCCTTTCTCACTGTAAGCCTCAAAGCCCTCCAGAGTATCCCTTCACAGACTAAACAAAAACAGTGTTATGATACAGCTCAATGAAAAGAGAAGATTAACTTTGTGAGCAGAATTCATTTGACACAGGGCAGTTTCACAGAAAGCTTTCTTCTGGTTTCTCTCTGGGGTTATTTCTTTTTCAGGATATTCTAAAAAGCATTTCCAAATGTCCTTTCTCAGATTCCACTTAAACAGTGATTTCAAACTGCTCAATCCAAAGAATGATTTAACGCTACGAGATGAATACAAATATCACAAAAGAGTTGTGCAGAAATCTTCCCTCCGATTTTGGATGGAAAACATTTCCTGGCATCACACAGGCCTCCAGTTGCCACTTACTATCCATTCACAAAACCCTCAAACACCGACTTTCAAACTGAGAAAGGTAGAGTAAGGTTTAATGCTGTGAAAATAATGAACATGCCAGTGAGCAGTTTCTTCGAGTGCTTCTTTCTGTTTTTCATTGGATGACATTTCACTTTTTGCCATAGTCTTCAATGTGCTCTGAAGATCACTCTTTTGATCTTACAGGAACAGTGTTCAAACTGCCTTATGAGAAGAAAGTTACAACTCCCTTAGTGGAATGCACACATCACCAAGCAGTTTCTCAGAAAGCTACTCTCCAGGTTTTATCTGACTATATTTCCTATTTCACCATAGGCCCGAAAGTGATCTCAAATATCCTTTCGCGGATCCATCCACGAGGGAGTTTCCAAGCTGTGTAATATAAAGAAAGCTTGATCTATGTGAGAAGAATAAACATAGCAAAAAGCAGATTCACAGAAAGCTTCTTTCCAGTTTTTATCTGAAGATATTTCCTTTCTCACCTTAGTCCAGAATGTGCTCCTGATGTTCCCTTCCTGGATCCGTCCATGACAGTTTCCAAGCTCTGTAATGTAAACAGAGTTTTACATATGTGAGGTGATTACAGATATCATAGAGTAGTTTACTAGAAAGCTTCTTTCAAGTTTTTGTCGGAGGCTATTTCCCTGTCCACCATCAGCATCAACATTCTCCCGAATATCTCCTTGTACCTGTTTCTCCAAGCGGGTTTCCCCGACGCTGTATGAGAAGAGGGGTATAACACTCTGAGTGAAATGCACATGTCACAAAGCAGTTCCTCGGAAAGCTTCTCTCCAGTTTCGGTCTGAACATATTTCCTTTTTCACCGTTAACCTCAAAGTGCTCCCGAATATCCCATCACATGCTAAAAATACACAGGGCTAGAAAACTGCTCAATGAAAAGAGAGGCTTATCTGAGTGAGAGGAATTAAGATGACACAGAGTAGTTTCACAGAAAGCTTCCTTCTGGATTTTACCTGAGGATATTTATTTCCCCATATTCTAAGGATCATTCCCAAATGTCCTTCCTCAGATTCCACAAAAAAAGTGATTTCAAGCTGCTCAATCCAAAGAATGGTTTAACTCTATGAGATGAATACAAATATCACAAAGAGTTTGCAGAAATCTTCTCCGATTTTGGATGGAAAACATTTCCTTCACACAGGCCTCCAGTTGCCACTACTATCCATTCACAAAACCCTCAAACACCGACTTTCAAACTGAGAAAGGTAGAGTAAGGTTTAATGCTGTGAAAATAATGAACATGCCAGTGAGCAGTTTCTTCAGTGCTTCTTTCTGTTTTTCATTGGATGACATTTCCTTTTGCCATAGTCTTCAATGTGCTCTGAAGATCACTCTTTGATCTCAAACACAGTGTTCAAACTGCCTTATGAGAAGAAAGTTACAACTAGTGGAATGCACACATCACCAAGCAGTTTCTCAGAAAGCTTCTTCCAGTTTTTATCTGACTATATTTCCTATTTCACCATAGGCCCGAAAGTGATCTCAAATATCCTCTCAGATCCATCCAGAGGAGTTTCAAGCTGTGTAATATAAAGAAAGCTTGATCTATGTGAGAGAGAATAAACATCAAAAAAGCAGTTCACAGAAAGCTTCTTTCCAGTTTTTATCTGAAGATATTTCCTTTTCACCTTAGTCCAGAATGTGCTCCCATTTCCTTCCTGGATCCGTCCATGACAGTTTCCAAGCTCTGTAATGTAAACAGAGTTTTAATATGTGAGTGATGATTACAGATATCATAGAGTAGTTTCACTAGAAAGCTTCTTTCCAGTTTTTTCGGAGTATTTCCTTTTCACCATCAGCATCAACATTCTCCGAATATATCCTTGTACCTGTTTCTCCAAGCGGGTTTCCGACGCTGTATGAGAAGAGTATAACACTCTGAGTGAATGCACATCACAAAGCAGTTCAGAAAGCTTCTCTCCAGTTTCGGTCTGAACATATTTCCTTTTCACCGTTAACCCCAAAGTGCTCCCGAATATCCCATCACATGCTAAAATACACAGGGCTGAAACTGCTCAATGAAAAGAGAGGCTTATCTGAGTGAGAGGAATTATGACACAGAGTAGTTTCACAGAAAGCTTCTTCCAGTTTTACCTGAGGATATTTTTTCCCCATATTCTAAGGATCATTCCCAAATGTCCTTCCTCAGATTCCACAAAAAAAGTGATTTCAAGCTGCTCAATCCAAAGAATGGTTTAACTCTATGAGATGAATACACACATAGCAAAGCAGTTGCTCTGAAAGTTTGTCTGCAGTTTTCATGCACACGTCACAAAGCAGCTCTTCAGAAACCTTCTCTCCGGTTTCTATGTGAAGACTTTCCTTTCTCACCATAAGCCTCAAAGCGCTGCTGAATATCACTTTGCAGAGCAAACAAAAACCGTATTGTTATACTGCTCAATGAAAAGAGAACCTTAACTGTGTGAGCGAATTCTTGCGACACAGAGCAGTTTCACAGAAAGCTTCCATCTGGTTTCCCTCTGAGGATATTTCTTTTTCAGCATATTCTAAAGAACGTTTCCAAATGAGCTGTCGCTATACTCGCGAATGTCTCTTGGTAGCTTTTTCTCCAAAAGAAATTCCGGAATCAGTAAACAATTTCTCAGAAAGCTTCTTTCTAGCTTTTAATTGAGTATATTTCCTTTGCCCTGTACTCTTCAAAGAGATCCGAAATATCAGGAATCAGATTCCACAAAAAGAGGGCTAGCCTACAGCTCCACGAAATACACGAGTAACTCCGTGAGTTGAATTGACACAACACAGAGCAGTTTCTCAGAAACCTTCTTTCTTGTTTGAGCTGAGGTTATTTGTGGTCTCACAGTGCCACCGTGTGTCTTATTGCAGTTTCTGCGAAAAAACAGTTAGCAAGCTTCTGAATGAAAACAATCATCTCACACTGTGAGCTGAATTCACCCACAACAAAGAAGTTTCTGAGAAGGCTTCCCTATAGATTTGTCTGAAGATATTTCATTATTCAGCATGCGAATCAACGATATCCAAGACATCACCTTTGAGCTCCCACAAAGTGAGTGCTAGCAGACTCCTCCATGAAACAGTGGTGTAACACTTTGAAATGAATTCACACATCACAAAGCAGTTTCTCAGAAAGCTTCATTCCGGATTTTCTTGGAGGATATTTCCTTTTTCACCATAGCCCTCAATGAGTCCCAAATATCACTTTGCAGATTCCACCACAACATTGTTAGCAAACTGCTTCGTGAAGACAAAGTTGTAATTCAGTGAGATGAATTCACATGTCACCAAGAAGTTTCTCAGAAAGATACTTTCTAGTTTTAATTTGAGGATATTTCCTTTCTCATGGTCAGCTTCATTGCACTAAGAGATATCCCAAGGCAGATTTCAAGAAAAGAGTCTTAGCAACAGATCTATGAAAAGGAAAGTGTAACTCTGTGAGTTGCTTCCACATGTCACTCGGCAGTTTCACAGAACACTTCTTTCCAGTTTTTATCTGAGGATATTTCCTTTTTCACCATAGCCCTCAATGAGCTCCCAAATATCACTTGGCATAATCCACGACAACAGTGTTAGGAACCTGCTGCATGAAGAGAAAAGTGTATCTCTGTGTTATGAATTCACACATCAGAGAGCAACTTCTTAGAATGTTTCTTTCTAGTTATCATCTGAAGGTATTTCCGTTTTCACCGTAGGCCTCAATGCACTCCCAAATATCACTTTGCAGATTCCACGAAAACAGTGTTAGCAAACCACTTCATGAAGACTAAGTTGTTACACTGTGAGATGAATTCACATATCATAAATAAGTTTGTCACAAAGCTTCTGTCACGTTTTTAATTGAGGATATTTTCTGTAACAGCGTAGGCCTTAATGCTATCCAAGGTAGCACTTCTCAGGTTCCTCAAAGACAATGTTAATGGACTGCTCCATGAAACATAAGTGTAACACTGTGAGATGAATTGACACATCACAAAGAAGTTTCTAAGAAAGCTTTTTGTAGTTTTCGTCTGAGGATTTTTTTTTGTCACCATAAGCCTCATTGCACTCAGAAGTATCCAAATTCAGATTTCAAGAAAACTGTGTTAGCAAAATGATCTTGAAGAGAAAAGTGTAACTCTGTGAGATGCATTGACACATCATAATGCAGTTTCCCAGAATGCTTGTTTCCAGTTTTAATCTGAGGATATTTTCTTTTTCACCATAGCCCTTAATGAGCTCCCAAATATCACATTGCAGATTCCACGACAACAGTGTTAGCAAACTTCTTCATGAAGACAAAGTTGTAACTCGGTCAGATGACTTCACATGTCACAAAGCAGTTTCTCAGAAAGCTTTCTAGTTTTCTCTGAGATATTTCCTTTTCACCACAGCCTCAATGAGCTCCCAAATATCACTTCAGATCCACGACAACAGTGTTAGAAACTGCTGCAAGAAGAAAAGTGAATCTCTGTGATGAATCACACATCAGAAAGCAACTTCTGAAAGCTTCTTTCTAGTTATTATCTGAGGATATTTCCTTTTCACCATATCAATGCCTCCCAAATATCACTTTGCAGATTCCATGAAAACACTGTTAGCAATCTGCTTCATGAAGACTAAGTTGTTACTCTGTGAGATGAATTCGCATATCACAAAGAAATATCTCACAAAGCTTTTTTCACGTTTTCAATTGAGGATATTTCCTGTAACAGCGTAGGCTTCAATGCGATCCAATGTAGCAATTCTCAGGCTCCTCAAAGACAGTGTTAATCGACTGCTCCATGAAACATAAGTGTAACTCTGTGAGATAAATTGACACATCACAAAGAAGTTTCTAAGAAAGATTTTTTTCTAGTTTTGGTCTGAATATATTTCCTTTGTCACTGTAAGCCTCATTGCGCTCAGAAGTATCCAGTTGCAGGTTTCAAGAAAACTGTGTTAGCAAACTGATCTCTGAAGAGAAAAGTGTAACTCTGTGAGTTGCATTCACACATCATAATGCAGTTTCTCAGAACGCTTCTTTCTAGTTTTAATCTGAGGATATTTCCTTTTTCACCATAGCCCTTAATGAGCTCCCAAATATCACTTTGCAGATTCCACGACAATAGTGTTAGCAAACTGCTTCGTGAAGACAAAGTTTTAACTCGGTGAGATGAAGTCACATATCACAAAGAAGTTTCTCAGAAAGAGACTTTCTAGTTTTTATTTGAGGATATTTCCTTTGTCTCTGTCAGATTCATTTAACTAAGAAATATCCCAATGAGATTTCAAGAAAAGAGTGTTAACAAACGGATCAATGAGAAGGAAAGTGTAGCTCTGTGAGTTGTATTCACAAGTCACAATGCAGTTTCTCAGAATGATTCCTTCCAAGTTGTAATCTGAGGAAGATTCCTTTTTCACCATAACCCTCACTGGGCTCCGAAATATCACTTTGCAAATTTCACGAGAACAGTCTTAGCTCTGCTTCATGAAGAAGGTGTAACTCTGTGAGATGAATTCACACATCAAGAAGTTTCTCAAAAGCTTCTTTCTCAGTTTTAATGGAGGATATTTCTTTATCATCTTCATGATCCAAATATCATTCTCAGATTCAAGAAACAGGGCTAGCCAATGCTTCCATGAAACACAGGAATAACTCAGTGAGCTGAATTCATACATCACACAGAAGTTTCTCAGAAAGCTTCTTTTTCTTGTTTGACTGAATATTTTTCATAGCAACATCATCACTTCTGCAGTTTCTGAGAAAACAGTTATCAAACTGCTGAATGAAAACAGTCATCTCACACTGTGAGTGAATTCACACATCAAAAGAAAGTTTCTCAGAAAGCTTCTCTGCAGTTTGTCTGAAGATATTTCCTTATTCACCATGGATTTAATGATATCCAAGACATCACTCTGCAGACTCCCACAAAGAGTGTAGCAGACTCCTCCATGAAACAATGATGTAACTTCTTTGAAATCAATTCACACATCACAAAGCAGTTTCTCATAAAGCTTCTTCCAGTTTCTCTGAGGATATTTCTTTTTCACCATAGCCTCAATGAGCTCCCAAATATCACTTTGCAGTTTCCACCACAACAGTGTTAGCAACTGCTTCGTGAAAAAGTTGTAACTCTGAGATGAATTCACACATCACAAAGAAGTTTCTCAGAAAGCTTCTTCTAGTTTTTTTTGAGGATATTTCCTTTCTCACCATCACCTTCATGTGCTAAGAGATATCCCAAGGCACATTTCAAGAAAACTGGCAATGGATCAATGAAGAGAATTGTAACTCTGTGAGTTGCATCCACATGTCACAGGCAGTTTCTCAGAAGCTTCTTCCAGTTTTATCTGAGGATATTTCCTCACCACAGCCCTCAATGAGCAGCCAATATCACTTGCAGAAA
>CM058079.1:4121451-4139600 GCA_030247045.1 Colobus guereza | reverse complement strand
GGATACTTTGGATCACATTGAGGCCTATCCTGATAAAGGAAATGTCCTCAATAAAACGTGAAGGAAGCTTTCTGAGAAACTCCTTTGTGATATGTGAATTCAGCTCACAGAGTTGCAACTAAGTCTTCATGAAGCAGTTTGCTAACAATATTTTTGGGGAATCTGCAAAGAGATATTTGGTAGTGCATTGAGGGTTATGGTGAAAAAGGAAATATCGTCTAGATAAAAACTGTAAAGAAGCATTCTGAGAAACTGTCTTGTGACATGTGAATAAAATTCACAGGGTTACACTTTTCGTTGATCAGTTTGCTAAGACTGTTTTCTTAAAATCTGCAATGGGATATTTTTTAGTGCAATGAAGCTTACGATGATAAAAGAAATATCCTCAGATAAAAACTAGAAAGAAACTTTCTGAGAAACTGCTTTGTGATGTGTGAATTCATCTGAGAGAGTTTCACTTTTGTTTCATGGAGCAGTCTATTATAACTATCTTTGGGGAATCCAAAGAGGGGGACTTTGAATTGCATTGAAGCCTATCCTGATAACAGAAATAACCTCAACTAAAAACGTGAAACAAGCTTTCTGAGAAACCTTTTTGTGATACATGAATTCATCTCACAGAGTTACAACTCAGTCTTCATGAAGCAGTTTCTTAACACTACTTTTGGGGAATCTGCAAAGCGATATATGGGAGCGCATTGAGGGCTATGGTGAAAAAGGGAAGCTCGTCAGGTAAAAACTGGATGGAAACATTCTGAGAAACTGCATTGTGACAAGTGAATGCATCTCACAGAGTTACACTTCTCTTTTCATTGGTCAATTTGGTAACACTGTTTTCTTGAAATCTGCAATGGGATATTTCCCAGTGCAATGAAGTTTATGGTGACAAAGAAAATATCCTCAGATAAAAACTAGAAAGAAGCTTTCTGAGAGACTGCCCCGTGATGTGTGAATTCATCTCACAGAGATACACTTTCGTTTCATGAAGCAGTCTATTACAACTATCTTTGAGGAATCTGAGAAGGGATAAAATTGTTCACATTGAGGCCAATCCTTATAAAGGAAATACCCTCAATTAAAAATGGGAAAGAAGCTTTCTGAGAAACTTCTTTGTGATGTGTGAATTCATCTCACAGAGTTACAACTCGGTCTTCATGAAGCAGTTTGCTAGCATTACTTTCTGGCAATCTGCAAAGTGATATTTGGGAGTGCATTGAGGATTATGGTGAAAAAGGAAATATCATCAGATAAAAACTGGATACAAGCGTTCTGAGAAACTGCATTGTGACATGTGAATGCAACTGACAGAGTTACACTTTTGTTTTCATTGATCAGTTTGTTATCACTGTTTTCTTGAAATCTGTAATGGGATATTTCTTAGTGCAATGAAGCTTACGGTGACAAAGGAAATATCCTTGGAAAAAACTAGAAAGAAGCTTTCTGAGAAATGGCTTTGTGATGTGTGAATTTATCTCACAGAGTAACACTTTTTTTTCGGTGAGCAGTCTATTACCACTGCCTTTGTGGAATCCAGAAGGGATATTTTGGATCGCATTGAGGCCTATCCTGATAAAGGAAGTATCCTGAATTAAAAACGTGAAGAAAGCTTTCTGAGAAACTCCTTTATGATATGTTAATTCATCTCACAGTTATACAACTCTGTATTCATGAAGCAGTTTGCTAACAATATTTTCGGGGATCTGCAAAGTGATATTTGGGAGTGCGTTGAGGTTATGGTAAAAAAGGGGTTATCGTCAGATAAAAACTGGAAAGAAGCGTTCAGAGAAACTGCATTGTGACATCTGAAAAAAACTCACAGAGTTACACTTTTCTTTTCGTTGATCAGTTTGCTAAGAGTGTATTCTTGAAATCTGCAATTGGATATTTCTTAGTGCATTAAAGCTTACAGTGAGAAAGGAAATATCCTCAGATAAAAACTAGAAAGAAGCTTTCTGAGAAACTGCTTTGTGTAATGTAAATTCATCTCACAGAGTTACACTTTCATATCATGGAGCAGTCTATTACAACTATATTTGGGGAATCTGAGAATGGATACTTTGAATTACATTGAGGTCAATCCTGATAAAGGAAATACTCTCAACTAAGAACGTGAAAGAAGCTTTCTGAGAAAATTCTTTGTGATATGTGAATTCATCTCACAGAGTTACAACTCAGTCTTCATGAAGCAGTTTGCTAACATTCCTTTCTTGGAATCTGCAAAGCGATATTTGGGAGTGCATTGAGGGCTATGGTGAAAAAGGAAATATCGTCAGATAAAAACTGGAAAGAAGCGTTCTGAGACACTGCATTGTAACCTGTGAATGCAACTCATAGAGTTACACTTTTCTTTTCATTGATTAGTTTGCTAACACTGTTTTCTTGTAATCTTCAACATGATAATTCTTAGAGCAATGAAGCATACAGTGACAAAGGAAATATCCTCAGATAAAACTAGAAAAAAGCTTTCTGAGAAACTACTTTGTGATGTATGAATTCATCTCACGGAGTTACATTTTCCTATCATGGAGCAGTCTATTACAACTATCTTTGGGGAATCTGAGAAGGGATACTATGGATCACATTGAGGCCTTTCCTGATAAAGGAAATAGCCTCAACTTAAAACGTGAAAGAAGCTTTCTGAGAAACTTCTTTGTGATAAGTGAATTCATGTCACAGAGTTACAACTCAGTCTTCTTGATGCAGTTTGCTAACACTACTTTCTGGGAATCTGCAAAGCGATATTTGGGAGCGCATTGAGGGCTATGGTGAAAAGGAAAATATCGTCAGATAAAAACTGGAAAGAAGCTTTCTGAGAAATTGCATTCTGACAGGTGAATGCAACTCACAGCGTTACACTTTTCTTTTCATTGGTCAGTTTGGTAACACTGTTTTCTTGAAATCTGCAATGAGGTAATACTTAGTGCAATGAAGCTTATGGTGACAAAGGAAATATAATCAGATAAAAACTGAAAAGAAGTTTTCAGAGAAACTGCTTTGTGATGTGTGAATTAATCTCATGGAGTTACATTTTCATTTCATGGAGCAGTATATTACAACTCTCTTTGGGGCATCTGAGAAGGATACTTTGAATCATTGAACCTATGATAAAGGAAATATACCTCAACTAAAACGTGAAAGAAGCCATCTGAGAAACTTCTTTGTGTTATATGAATTCTTCTCACAGAGTTACAACTCAGTCTTCATGAAGCAGTTTGCTAACACTATCTTCGGAGAATCTGCAAAGGGATATTTGTTGAGAGGTGAAAAAGGAAATATCCATTCAGACAAAACTGAAAAGAAGATTTCTGAGTGTACTGCATTGTGACATGAATTCAGGCACTCACGAGTTACATTCTTGTTCATTTCATTATCAGTTTTACTTTAAGTTCTAGGGTACATGTGCATAACGTGCAGGTTTGTTACATATGTATACTTGTGCCATGTTGGTGTGCTGCACCCATCAACTCGTCAGCACCCATCAATTCATCATTTATATCAGGTATAACTCCCCAATGCAATCCCTCCCCTCCCCTCCCATGATAAGCCCCAGTGTGTGATGTTCCCTTCCCGAGTCAAGTGATCTCATTGTTCAGTTCCACCTATGAGTGAGAACATGCGGTGTTTGGTTTTCTTCTTGTGATAGTTTGCTAAGAATGATGGTTTCCAGCTGCATCCATGTCCCTACAAAGGATAAACTCATCCTTTTTATGGCTGCATAGTATTCCATGGTGTATATGTGCCACATTTTCTTAATCCAGTCTGTCACAGATGGACATTTGGGTTGATTCAAGTCTTTGCTATTGTGAATAGTGCCGCAATAAACATACGTGTGCATGTGTCTTTGTAGTAGAATAATTTATAATCCTTTGGGTATATACCCAGTAGTGGGATGGCTGGGTCATATGGTACATCTAGTTCTAGATCCTTGAGGAATCGCCATACTGTTTTCCATAATGGTTGAACTAGTTTACAATCCCACCAACAGTGTAAAAGTGTTCCTATTTCTCCACATCCTCTCCAACACCTGTTGTTTCCTGATTTTTAATGATGGCCATTCTAACTGGTGTGAGATGGTATCTCATTGTGGTTTTGATTTGCATTTCTCTGATGGCGTGATGATGAGCATTTTTCATGTGTCTGTTGGCTGTATGAATGTCTTCTTTTGAGAAATGTCTGTTCATATCCTTTGCCCACTTTTTGATGGGGTTGTTTGTTTTCTTGTATATTTGTTTGAGTTCTTTGTAGATTCTGGATATTAGCCCTTTGTCAGATGAGTAGATTGCAAAAATTTTCTCCCATTCTGTAGGTTGCCTGTTCACTCTGATGGTAGTTTCTTTTGCTGTGCAGAAGCTCTTTAGTTTAATGAGATCCCATTTGTCAATTTTGGCTTTTGCTGCCGTTGCTTTTGGTGTTTTAGACATGAAGTCCTTGCCCATGCCTATGTCCTGAATGGTACTACCTAGATTTTCTTCTAGGGTTTTTATGGTATTAGGTCTAACATTTAAGTCTCTAATCCATCTTGAATTAATCTTCGTATAAGGAGTAAGGAAAGGATCCAGTTTCAGCTTTCTACTTATGGCTAGCCAATTTTCCCAGCACCATTTATTAAATAGGAATCCTTTCCCCATTTCTTGTTTCTCTCAGGTTTATCAAAGATCAGATGGCTGTAGATGTGTGGTATTATTTCTGAGGACTCTGTTCTGTTCCATTGGTCTATAGCTCTGTTTTGGTACCAGTACCATGCTGTTTTGGTTACTGTAGCCTTGTAGTATAGTTTGAAGTCAGGTGACGCCTCCAGCTTTGTCCTTTTGACTTAGGATTGTCTTGGCAATGCGGGCTCTTTTTGGTTCCATATGAACTTTAAAGCAGTTTTTCCAATTCTGTGAAGAAACTCATTGGTAGCTTGATGGGGATGGCATTGAATCTATAAATAACCTTGGGCAGTATGGCCATTTTCACGATATTGATTCTTCCTATCCATGAGCATGGTATGTTCTTCCATTTGTTAGTGTCCTCTTTGATTTCACTGAGCAGTGGTTTGTAGTTCTCCTTGAAGAGGTCCTTTACATCCCTTGTAAGTTGGATTCCTAGGTATTTTATTCTCTTTGAAGCAATTGTGAATGGAAGTTCATTCCTGATTTGGCTCTCTGCTTGTCTGTTACTGGTGTATAAGAATGCTTGTGATTTTGCACATTAATTTTGTATCCTGAGACTTTGCTGAAGTTGCTTATCAGCTTAAGGAGATTTTGGGCTGAGATGGGGTTTTCTAAATATACAATCATGTCATCTGCTGAACAGGGACAATTTGACTTCTTCTTTTCTAACTGAATACCCTTGATTTCTTTCTCTTGCCTGATTGCCCTAGCCAGAACTTCCAACACTATGTTGAATAGGAGTGGTGAGAGGGCATCCCTGTCTTGTGCCAGTTTTCAAAGGAATTTTCCAGTTTTGCCCATTCAGTATGATATTAGCTGTGGGTTTGTCATAAATAGCTCTTATTATTTTGAGGTACGTTCCATCAATACCGAATTTATTGAGCGTTTTAGCATGAAGGGCTGTTGAATTTTGTCAAAAGCCTTTTCTGCATCTATTGAGATAATCATGTGGTTCTTGTCTTTGGTTCTGTTTATATGCTGGATTACGTTTATTGATTTGCGAATGTTGAACCAGCCTTGCATCCCAGGGATGAAGCCCACTTGATCAGGGTGGATAAGCTTTTGATGTGCTGCTGAATCCGGTTTGCCAGTATTTTATTGAGGATTTTTGCATCGATGTTCATCAGGGATATTGGTCTAAAATTCTCTTTTTGTTGTGTCTCTGCCAGGCTTTGGTATCAGGATGATGTTGGCCTCATAAAATGAGTTAGGGAGGATTCCCTCTTTTTCTATTGATTGGAATAGTTTCAGAAGGAATGGTACCAGCTCCTCCTTGTACCTCTGGTAGAATTCAGCTGTGAATCCGTCTGGTCCTGGACTTTTTGGTGGGCAGGCTATTAATTGTTGCCTCAATTTCAGAGCCTGCTATTGGTCTATTCAGGGATTCAACTTCTTCCTGGTTTAGTCTTGGGAGAGTGTAAGTGTCCAGGAAATTATCCATTTCTTCTAAATTTTCTAGTTGATTTGCGTAGAGGTGTTTATAGTATTCTCTGATGGTAGTTTGTATTTCTGTGGGGTGGTGATATCCCTTTATCATTTTTATTGCATCTATTTGATTCCTCTCTTTTCTTCTTTATTAGTCTTGCTAGCGGTCTGTCAATTTTGTTGATCTTTTCAAAAACCAACTCCTGGATTCATTGATTTTTGGAGGGTTTTTGTGTTTCTATCTCCTTCAGTTCTGCTCTGATCTTAGTTATTTCTTGCCTTCTGCTAGCTTTTGAGTGTGTTTGCTCTTCCCTCTCTAAGTTCTTTTAATTGTGATGTTAGAGTGTCAATTTTAGATCTTTCCTGCTTTCTCTTGTGGGCATTTAGTGCTATAAATTTCCCTCTACACACTGCTTTAAATGTGTCCCAGAGATTCTGGTATGTTGTATCTTTGTTCTCATTGGTTTCAAAGAACATCTTTATTTCTGCTTTCATTTCGTTATGTACCCAGTAGTCATTCAGGAGCAGGTTGTTCAGTTTCCATGTAGTTGAGCGGTTTTGATTGAGTTTCTTAGTCCTGAGTTCTAGTTTGATTGCACTGTGGTCTGAGAGACAGTTTGTTATAATTTCTGTTCTTTTACATTTGCTGAGGGTGCTTTACTTCCAATTATGTGGTCAATTTTGGAATAAGTGCGATGTGGTGCTGAGAAGAATGTATATTCTGTTGATTTGGGGTGGAGAGTTCTATAGATGTCTATCAGGTCCGCTTGGTGCAGAGATGAGTTCAATTCCTGGATATCCTTGTTAACTTTCTGTCTCGTTGATCTGTCTAATGTTGACAGTGGAGTGTTGAAGTCTCCCATTATTATTGTATGGGAGTCTAAGTCTCTTTGTAAGTCTCAAGGACTTGCTTTATGAATCTGGGTGCTCCTGTATTGGGTGCATATATATTTAGGATAGTTAGCTCTTCCTGTTGAATTGATCCCTTTACCATTATGTAATGGCCTTCTTTGTCTCTTTTGATCTTTGATGGTTTAAAGTCTATTTTATCAGAGACTAGGATTGCAACCCTGCTTTTTTGTTCTCCATTTGCTTGGTAGATCTTCCTCCATCCCTTTATTTTGAGCCTATGTATGTCTCTGCATGTGAGATGGGTCTCCTGAATACAGCAGACTGATGGGTCTTGACTCTTGATCCAGTTTGCCAGTCTGTGTCTTTTAATTGGAGCATTTAGTCCATTAACATTTAAGGTTAATATTGTTATGTGTGAACTTGATCCTGCCATTATGATATTAACTGGTTATTTTGCTCATTAGTTGATTTACATTTTGGCTTGTTTTTGCAATGGCTGGTACCGGTTGTTCCTTTCCATGTTTAGGGCTTCCTTCAGGGTCTCTTGTAAGGCAGGCCTGGTGGTGACAAAATCTCTAAGCATTTGCTTATCTGTAAAGGATTTTATTTCTCCTTCACTGATGAAACTTAGTTTGGCTGGATATGAAATTCTGGGTTTAAAATTCTTTTCTTTAAGAACGTTGAATATTGGCCCCCACTCTCTTCTGGCTTGTAGAGTTTCTGCCGAGAGATCTGCTGTTAGTCTGATGGGCTTCCCTTTGTGGGTAACCCGACCTTTCTCTCTGGCTGCCCTTAAGATTTTTCCTTCATTTCAACTTTGGTGAATCTGGCAATTATGTGTCTTGGAGTTGCCCTTCTGGAGGAGTATCTTTGTGGCGTTCTCTGTATTTCCTGAATTTGAATGTTGGCCTGCCCTACTAGGTTGGGGAAGTTCTCCTGGATGATATCCTGAAGAGTGTTTTCCAACTTGTTTCCATTCTCCCCCTCACTTTCAGGCACCCCAATCAGACGTAGATTTGGTCTTTTACATAATCCCATACTTCTTGCAGGCTTTGTTCATTTCTTTTTCTTCTTTTTCTTTTGGTTTCTCTTCTCGCTTCATTTCATTCATTTGATCCTCAATCGCTGATACTCTTTCTTCCAGTTGATCGAGTCAGTTACTGAAGCTTGTGCATTTGTCACGTATTTCTCGTGTCATGGTTTTCATCTCTGTCATGTCGTTTATGACCTTCTCTGCATTAATTAGTCTAGCTGTCAATTCTTCCACTCTTTTTTCAAGATTTTTAGTTTCTTTGCGCTGGGTACGTAATTCCTCCTTTAGCTCTGAGAAGTTTGATGGACTGAAGCCTTCTTCTCTCTTCTCATCAAAGTCATTCTCTGACCAGCTTTGATCCGTTGCTGGCGATGGGCTGCGCTCCTTTGCAGGGAGATGCGCTCTTATTTTTGAATTCCCAGCTTTTCTGCCCTGCTTTTCCCCATCTTTGTGGTTTTATCTGTCTCTGGTCTTTGATGATGGTGATGCACTGATGGGGTTTTGGTATAGGTGTCCTTCCTGTTTGATAGTTTTCCTTCTGACAGTCAGAACCCTCAGCTATAGGTCTGTTGGAGATTGCTTGAGGTCCACTCAGACCCTGTTTGCCTGGGTATCAGCAGCAGAGGTTGCAGAAGATAGAATATTGCTGAACAGCGAGTGTACCTGTCTGATTCTTACTTTGGAAGCTTCCTCTCAGGGGTGTACTCCACCCTGTGAGGTGTGGGTGTCAGACTGCCCCTAGTGGGGGATGTCTCCCAGTTAGGCTACTCAGGGTCAGGGACCCACTTGAGCAGGCAGTCTGTCCCTTCTCAGATCTCAACCTCCGTGTTGGGAGATCCACTGCTCTCTTCAAAGTTGTCAGACAGAGTCTTTCGCCTGCACAGGTCTCTGCTGCTTCCTGTTATTTTTTAGCTGAGCCCTGTCCCCAGAGGCAGAGTCTACAGAGACAGCACGTTTCCTTGAGCTGCTGTGAGCTCCACCCAGTTGGAGCTTCCCAGCGGCTTTGTTTACCTACTTAAGCCTCAGCAATGGCGGGCGCCCTCCCCAACCTCGCTGCTGCCCTGCGGTTTGATCGCTGCAGACTGATGTGTTAGCAAGGAGGAGGCTCCGGGGGCATGGGACCCTTCCCGGCCAGGCATGGGGTATATTCTCCTGGTGTTCCCGTTAGCCTACAGCGCAGTATTGGTGTGGGAGTTACCCGATTTTCCAGGTGTTGTGTGTCTCAATTCCCTGGTTAGGAAAAGTTCCTTCCCATTGCACTTCCCAGGTGAGGCGATGCCTCGCCCTGTTTCAGCTCTCACTGGTCGGGCTGCAACAGCTGAGCAGCACTGATTGTCTGGCACTCACTAGTGAGATGACCCCAGTACCTCAGTTCAAAATGCAGAAATCACCGGTCTTCTGTGTCCTTCATGCTGGGAGTTGGAGACTGGAGCTGTTCTTCCTATTCATCTTGCCAGATTGCATCTGCAAGGGATATTTAGGGCATTGATCTGGTGAAAAGGAAATATCCTAGATAAAAATTGGAAAAGAAAGTTCTGAGAATCTGCATTGTGACATGTGAATGAAACTCACAGGGTTATACTTTTGTTTTCATTCATCAGTTTGTTAATATTGTTTTCTTGAATCTACAAGGGATATTCTAAGTGCAATGAGGATTAGACGACAAAGGAAATATCTCAGATAAAAACTAGAAGAAGCTTTCTGAGAAACTGCTTTGTGATGTGTGAATTCATCTCACAGAGTTACACTTTCCTTTCATGGATCAGTCTATTACCATTGTCTTTGGGAAATCTCAGAAGGATAATGTTGGATCTCATTGAGGCCTATCCTGATAATGGAAATATCCTCAATTAAAAATGTGATAGAAGCTTTCTGAGAAAATTCTTTGTGATATGTGAATTCATCTCACAGAGTTACAACTAAGTCTTCATGAAGCAGTTTACTAACAATATTTTTGGGGGAATCTGCAAGATATTTGGGAGTACATTGAGGCTATGGTGAAAAAAGGAAATATCATCAGATAAAACTGAAGAAGTTCTGAGAAACTGCGTTGTGACATATGAATGCAACTCAGTTACACTTTTCTTTTCATTAGTCAGTTTGATAACACTGTTTTCTTCTAATCTGCAACAGGATATTTCTTAGTACAAGGCTTACAGTGACAAAGAAAATATCCTCAAATAAAACTAGAAAAGCTTTCTGAGAAACTGCTTTTGATGTGTGAATTCATCTCACAGAGTTACACTTTCGTGTCATGGAGCAGTCTATTACAACTATCTTTGGGGAATCTGAGAAGGGATAATCTGGATCGCTTTGAGGCCTCTCCTGATAAAGGAAATATCCTCAACTAAACACGTGAAAGAAGCTTTCTGAGAAACTTCTTTGTGATATGAATTCATCTCACAGAGTTACAACTCAGTCTTCATGAAGCAGTTTGCTAACACTACTTTGAATCTGCAAAGCGATATTTGAGGCGCATTGTGAGGGCTATGGTGAAAAGGAAATATCGTCAGATAAAAAATTGGAAAGAAGAGTTCTTATTTTTGAATTCCCAGCTTTTCTGCCCTGCTTTTCCCCATCTTTGTGGTTTTATCTGTCTCTGGTCTTTGATGATGGTGATGCACTGATGGGGTTTTGGTATAGGTGTCCTTCCTGTTTGATAGTTTTCCTTCTGACAGTCAGAACCCTCAGCTATAGGTCTGTTGGAGATTGCTTGATGTCCACTCCAGACCCTGTTTGCCTGGGTATCAGCAGCAGAGGTTGCAGAAGATAGAATATTGCTGAACAGCGAGTGTACCTGTCTGATTCTTACTTTGGAAGCTTCCTCTCAGGGGTGTACTCCACCCTGTGAGGTGTGGGGTGTCAGACTGCCCCTAGTGGGGGATGTCTCCCAGTTAGGCTACTCAGGGTTCAGGGACCCACTTGAGCAGGCAGTCTGTCCCTTCTCAGATCTCAACCTCCGTGTTGGGAGATCCACTGCTCTCTTCAAAGTTGTCAGACAAAGTCTTTCGCGCCTGCACAGGTCTCTGCTGCTTCCCTGTTATTTTTTTAGCTGAGCCCTGTCCCCAAAGGCGGAGTCTACAGAGACAGACACGTTTCCTTGAGCTGCTGTGAGCTCCACCCAGTTGGAGCTTCCCAGCGGCTTTGTTTACCTACTTAAGCCTCGGCAATGGCGGGCGCCCCTCCCCTAGCCTCGCTGCTGCCCTGCGGTTTGATCGCTGCAGACTGATGTGTTAGCAAGGAGGGAGGCTCCGGGGGCATGGGACCCTGCCGGCCAGGCATGGGGTATATTCTCCTGGTGTTCCCGTTAGCCTACAGCGCAGTATTGGTGTGGGAGTTACCCGATTTTCCAGGTGTTGTGTGTCTCAATTCCCCTGGTTAGGAAAAGGGATTCCCTTCCCCATTGCACTTCCCAGGTGAGGCGATGCCTCGCCCTGTTTCAGCTCTCACTGGTCGGGCTGCAACAGCTGAGCAGCACTGATTGTCCGGCACTCACTAGTGAGATGACCCCAGTACCTCAGTTCAAAATGCAGAAATCACCGGTCTTCTGTGTCCTTCGCGCTGGGAGTTGGAGACTGGAGCTCTTCCTATTCGGCCAGATTGCTTGCAAAGGGATATTTAGGGGCGCATTGAGGTTTACGGTGAAAAAGGAAATATCGTCAGATAAAAATTGGAAAGAAGTGTTCTGAGAATCTGCATTGTGACATGTGAATGAAACTCACAGGGTTATACTTTTGTTTTCATTCATCAGTTTGTTAATATTGTTTTCTTGAAATCTACAACGGGATATTTCTAAGTGCAATGAGGATTGCGACGACAAAGGAAATATCCTCAGATAAAACCTAGAAAGAAGCTTTCTGAGAAACTGCTTTGTGATGTGTGAATTCATCTCACAGAGTTACACTTTCCTTTCATGGATCAGTCTATTACCATTGTCTTTGGGAAATCTCAGAAGGGAAATGTTGGATCTCATTGAGGCCTATCCTGATAATGGAAATATCCTCAATTAAAAATGTGATAGAAGCTTTCTGAGAAAATTCTTTGTGATATGTGAATTCATCTCACAGAGTTACACTAAGTCTTCATGAAGCAGTTTACTAACAATATTTTTGGGGAGTGTGCAATGCGATATTTGGGAGTACATTGAGGCCTATGGTGAAAAAGGAAATATCATCAGATAAAAACTGAAAAGAAGTGTTCTGAGAAACTGCGTTGTGACATATGAATGCAACTCAGGGAATTACACTTTTCTTTTCATTAGTCAGTTTGATAACACTGTTTTCTTCTAATCTGTAACAGGATATTTCTTAGTACTATGAAGCTTACAGTGACAAAGAAAATATCCTCAAATAAAAACTAGAAAGAAGCTTTCTGAGAAACTGCTTTGTAATGTTTGAATTCATCTCACAGAGTTACACTTTCGTGTCATGGAGCAGTCTATTACAACTATCTTTGGGGAATCTGAGAAGGGATAATCTGAATCGCTTTGAGGCCTCTCCTGATAAAGGAAATAACCTCAACTAAACACGTGAAAGAAGCTTTCTGAGAAACTTCTTTGTGATATGTGAATTCATCTCACAGAGTTACAACTCAGTCTTCATGAAGCAGTTTGCTAACACTACTTTCGGGGAATCTTCAAAGCGATATTTGAGAGCGCATTGAGGGCTATGGTGAAAAAGGAAATATCGTCAGATAAAAAATTGGAAAGAAGAGTTCTGAGAAACTGCATTGTGACATGTGAAGGCAACTCACAGAGTTACACTTTTCTTTTAATTGATCAGTTTGTTAAAAGTGTTTTCTTGAAAATTGCAACGGGATATTTCTTAGTGCAATGAAGCTCATGGTGACAAAGGAAATATCCTGAGATAAAAAGTAGAAAGAAGCTTTCTGAGAAACTGCTTTGTGATGCTTGCATTCACCTTACAGACGTACACGTTCCTTTCATGGAGCAGTCTATTACAACTATCTTTGGGGAATTTGAGAAAGGATACTTTGGATCACATTGAGGCCTACCCTGATAAAGGAAATATCCTCATCTAAAAACGTGAAAAAAAGCTTTCTTAGAAACTTCTTTGTGATATGTGAACTCATCTCACAGAGGTACAACTCAGTCTTCATGAAGCAGTTTGCTAATACTACTTTCTGGGAATCTGCAAAGGGATATTTGGGAGCGCATTGAGGGTTATGGTGAAAAAAGAAATATCGTCAGATAAAAACTGGAAAGAAGTGTTCTGAGAAACTGCATTGTGACATGTGAATGCAACTCAGAGAGTTACACTTTTCTTTTCATTGGTCAGTTTGCTAACACTACTTTCTGGGAATCTACAAACGGGATAATTCTGAGTGCAATGAAGCTAACGGTGGCAAAGGAAATATCCTCAGATAAAAACTAGAAAGAAGCTTTCTGAGAAACTGCTTTGTGATATGTGAATTTATTTCACAGAGTTACACTTTCATTTCATGGAGCAGTCTATTACAAATATCTTTGGGGAATCTGATAAGGGATACTTTGAATCGCCTTGAGGCCTATCCTTATAAAGGAAATATCCTCAATTAAAAACGTGAAAGAAGCTTTCTGAGAAACTTCTTTGTGACATGTGAATTCATCTCCCGGAGTTACAACTCAATCTTCATAAAGCAGTTTGTTAACACTACTTTCTGGGAATCTGCAAAAGGGAGAATTCTTTGTCAATGAAGCTAAGGGTGTCAAATGAAATATCCTCAGATAAAAACTAGGCAGAAGCTTTCCAAGAAACTGCTTTGGGATGTGTGAGTTCATCTCACAGAGTTACACTTTGGTTTCATGGAGCAGTCTATTACAACTATCTTTGGGGAATCTGAGAAGTGATACTTTGAATCACATTGAGGCCTATCCTGATAAAGGAAATATCCTCAATTAAAAGAATGAAGGAAACTTTCTGAGAAACTCCTTTGTGATATGTGAATTCATCTCCCAGAGTTACAACTCAGTCATCATGAAGCAGTTTGCTAACAATATTTTCTGGGAATCTGCAAAGCTATATATGGGAGTGCATTGAGGGCTGTGGTGAAAAAGGGAATATCGTCAGATAAAAAATGGAAAGAATGATCTGAGAAACTGCATTGTGACATGTGAATGCAACTCACAGAGTTATACTTTTGTTTTCATTGATCAGTTTGTACCACTGTTTTCTTGAAATCTGCAACGGAATATTTCTTAGTGCAATGAAGCTTAAGGTGAAAAAGAAAATATCCTCAGATAAAAACTAGAAAGAAGATTTGTGAGAAACTGCTTTGTGATGTGTGAATTCATCTCCCAGAGTTACACTTTGGTTTCATGGAGCAGTCTATTACAACTATCTTTGGGGAATCTGAGAAGGACTACTCTGAATCACATTGAGTCCTATCCTGTTAAAGAAAATAACCTCAACTAAAAACGTGAAAGAAGCTTTCTGAGAAACTTCTTTGTGATGTGTGAATTCATCTCACAGAGTTACAACTCAGACTTCATAAAGCAGTTTGTTAACACTACTTTTGAGGAATCTTCAAAGCAATATGTGAGAGTGCATTGAGGGCTATATTGAAAAAGGAAATATCGTCAGATAAAAACTGAAAAGAAGAGTTCTGAGAAACTGCATTGTGACATGTGAATGCAACTCAGAGAGGTACACTTCTCCGATATTTCTTAGTGCAATGAAGCTTATGGTGACAAAGGAAATATCCTCAGATAAAAACTAGAAGGAAACTTTCTGAGAAACTGTTCCATGATGCTTGCATTCATCTTACAGAGGTACACTTTCTTTTCATGGAGCAGTCTATTACAACTATCTTTGAGGAATCTGAGAAGGGATACTTTGGATTGTATTGAGGCCTACTCTGATAAAGAAGATATCCTCAACTGAAAACGTGAAATAAGCTTTGTGAGAAACTTCTTTGTGATATGTGAATTCATCCCACAGAGTTACTACTCAGTCTTCATGAAGCAGTTTGCTAACACTACTTTCTGGTAATCTGCAAAGCGATATTTGGGAGTGCATTGAGGGCTATGGCATAAAAGGAAATATTGTCAGATAAAAACTGAAAGAAGCATTCTGAAAAACTGCATAGCAACATGTGAAAGCAAGTGAGAGAGTTACACTTTTCTTTCCATTTGTGAGTTTGGTAACACTGTTTTCTTGAAATCTGCAACGGGGTAATTCTTCATACATTGAAACTTACAGTGACAAAGGAAATATCCTCAGATAAAAACTAGACAGAAGCTGTCTGAGAAACTGCTTTGTGAAGAGTGAATTCACCTCACAGACTTACATTTTCATTTCATGGAGCAGTCTATTACAACTATCTTTGGGTCATCTGAGAAATGATAATTTGAATCACATTGAGACCTATCCTGATAAAATAAATATCCTCAACTAAAAACGTGAAAGAAGGTCTCTGAGAAACTTCTTTGTGTTATATGAGTTCATCTCACGGAGTTACAACTCAGACTTCATGAAGCAGTTTGCTAACACTACTTTCGGGAAATCTGCAAAACGATATATGGGATCTCATTGAGGGCTATGGTGAAAAAGGAAATATCGTCAGATAAAAAATGGAAAGAATGATCTGAGAAACTGCATTGTGACATGTGAATGCAACTGACAGAGTTATACTTTTGATTTTATTGATCAGTTTGTTAACACTGTTTTCTGGAAATCTGGCAATGGGATATTTCTTAGTGCAATGATGCTTATGGTGACAAAGGAAATATCCTCAGATAAAAATTAGCAAGAAACTTTCTGAGAAACTGCTTTTTGATGTGTGGATTCATCTCCCAGAGTTACAGTTTCTTATCAGTGAGCAGTCTATTACCAATGTCTTTGTGGAATCTGAGAAGAAATAGTTTGGATCTCATTGAGGCCTATCCTGATAAAGAAAATATCGTCAATTAAAAACGTGAAGGAAGCTTTCTGAGAAACGCCTTTGTGATATGTGAATTCATCTCACAGAGTTACCACTCAGTCTCAGGAAGCAGTTTGCTAACAATATTTTCGGGGAATTTGCAAAGCTATATATGGGAGCATATTGAGGGCTATAGTGAAAAAGGGAATATCGTCAGATTAAAACTGGAAAGAAGCGTTCTGCCAAACTGCATTGTGACACATGAATGCAACTCACAGAGTTATACTTTTGTTTTCATTGATCAGTTTGTACCACTGTTTTCTTGAAATCTGCAATGGGATATTTCTTACTACTATGATGGTTACAGTGTCAAAGGAAATATCCTCAAACAAAAACTGGAAAGAAGCTTTCTGAGAAACTGCTTTGTGATGTGTGAAATCATCTCACAGAGTTACACTTTCGTTTCTTGGAGAAGTCAATTACAAATATCTTTGGGGAATCTGAGAAGGGATACTTTGAATCACTTTGAACCCTCTCCAGATAAAGGAAATAACCTCAAATAAAAATGTGAAAGAAGCTTTCTGAGAAACTGCTTTTTGAAATGTGAATTCATCTCACAGAGTTACAACTCAGTCTTCATGAAGCAGTTTGCTAAAATTACTTTCTGGGCATCTGCAAAGCGATAATTCAGAGTGCATTGAGGGCAATGGTGAAAAAGGAAATATTACCAAAAAAAACTGGAAAGAAGCGTTCTGAGAAACTGCATTGTGACATGTGAATGCAACTGACAGAGTTACACTTTTCCTTTCATTGGTCAGTTTGCTAACACTGTTTTCTTGAAATCTGTAATGGGATAATTGTTAGTGCAGTGAAGCTTACAGTGACACATGAAATATCCTCAGATAAAAACCAGAAAGAAGCTTTCCGAGAAAATGCTTTGTGACGTGTGAATTCATCTAATAGAGTTACACTTTTCTTTCATGGAGCAGTCTATTACAACTATCTTTGGGAAATCTGAGAAGGAATAATTTGAATCGCATTGAGGCCTATCCTGATAAAGGAAATATCCTCGATTAAAAACGTGAAAGAAGCTTTCTGAGAAACTTCTTAGGGTTATGTGAATTCATCTCACAGAGTTACAACTCAGTCTTCATGAAGCAATTTGCTAACACTACTATCGGGAATCTGTACAGCGATATTCGGGAGCGCATTGAGGGCTATGTTGAAAAAGGGAATATCATCAGATTAAAACTGGAAAGAAGCATTCTGAGAAACAGCATTGTGACCTGTGAATGCAACTCATAGAGTTAAATTTTGTTTTCATTGAACAGATTGTACCACTGTTTTATTGAAATCTGCAACGGGATATTTCTTAGTGCAATGATGCTTATGGTGACAAAGGAAATATCCTCAGATATAAACGAGAAAGAAGCTTTCTGATAAACTACTTTGTGATGTGTGAATTCATCTCACAGAGTTACACTTTTCTTTCATGGAGCAGTCTAATACAGCTATCTTTGGGGAATCTGAGAAGGGATACTTTGAATCACATTGAACCCTATCCTGATAAAGGAAATATCCTCAATTAAAAATGTGAAAGAAGAATTCTGAGAAATTCCTTTGTGATACGTGAATTCATTTCACAGAGTTACAACTCAGTCATCATGAAGCAGTTTACTGACACTTCTTTCAGGGAATCTTCAAAGCGATATTTGGAAGCGCATTGAGGACTATGGTGAAAAAGGAAATATCGTCAGTTCAAAACTGCAAAGAAGATTTCTGAGTAACTGCATTGTGACATGTGAATGCAACTCACAGAGTTACACTTTTGTTTTCATTGATCAGTTTGTAAACAGTGTTTTCTTGAAAATTGCAACGGGATATTTCTTAGTGCAATGAAGCTGACGGTAACAAAGGAAATATCCTCAGATAAAAACTAGAAAGAAGCTTTCTGAAAAACTGCTTTGTGATACTTGCATTCATCTTACAGAGGTCTCACCCTCCATCAAATGTGGACATGGACCAGTTTCCGTTCTTACACACCATCAAATATGGACGTGGACTCAGTATCCGTTCTCACCCACCATCAAATGTGGGCGTGGACTCAGTTTCTGTTGGCACTCACCATGAAATGTGGACGTGACCCACTTGCCCTAGGTTCTCAACCACCAGCAAATGTGGACATGGACTCAGTTTCCCAGTTCTCACCCACCATCAAAAGTGGACGTGGACTCAGTTTCCGTTCTCACCTACCATCAAATGTGGACGTGGACTCAGTTTCCCTGTTCTCACCATCAATATGGATGTGGACTCAGTTTCCATTC
>CM058079.1:4077430-4120951 GCA_030247045.1 Colobus guereza | reverse complement strand
TGCTGTGATGTGAATTCATCTCCCAGAGTTACACTTTCGTTTCATGGAGCAGTCTACTACAACTATCTTTGGGGAGTCTGAGAAGGGATACTTTGAAGCACACTGAACTCTATCCTGATAAAGGAAATATCCTGAACTAAAAACGTGAAAGAAACTTTCTGATAAACTTCTTTGTAATATGAGAATTCATCTCACAGAGTTACAACTCAGTCTTCATACAGCAGTTTGCTAACACTACTTTCTGGGAATCTGCAAAGCAATATTTGGGAACGCATTAAGGGCTATTGTGAAAAAGGAAATATCACCAGAAAAAAACTGGAAAGAAGCATTCTGAGAAACTACATTGTGACGTGTAAATGCAGCTCACAGAGTTACACTTTTCATTGGTCAGTTTGCTAACACTGTTTTCTTGAAATCTATATCGGGATTTTTCTTAGTGCAATGAAGCTCACGGTGACAAAGGAAATATCCTCAGATGAAAACTAGAAAGACGCTTTCTGAGAAACTGCTTTAGGATGTGTGAATTCATCTCACAGAGTTACACTTTCATTTCATTTAGCAGTCTGTTACAACTATCTTTGGGGAATCTGAGAAGGAACACTTCGTGTCGCATTGAGGCCTATCCAGATAAAGGAAATATCCTCAATTAAAATCGTGAAAGAAGCTTTCTGAGAAACTTCTTTGTGATATGTGAATTCATCTCACAGAGTTACAACTCAGTCTTCATGAAGCAGTTTCCTAACACCACTTTCAGGGAATCAGCAAAGCGATATTTGGGAGCGCATTGAGGGCTACGGTGAAACACAAAATATCGTCAGATGAAAACAGGAAAGAAGCGTTCTGAGAAACTGCATTGTGACATGTGATTGCAGGTCAGAGAGGTACACTTCTCTTTTCATTGATCATTTTGCTAACACTGTTTTCTTGAAATCTGTAACGGAATATTTCTCAGTGTAATGAAGCTTATGGTGACAAAAGAAATATCCTCAGTTAAAAACTAGAAAGAAGATTTCTGAGAAACTGCTTCATGATGTGAGAATTCATCTCACAGAGTTACACTTTTCTTTCATGGAGCAGTCTATTACAATTATCTTTGGGGAATCTGAGAAGGGATACTTTGAATCCCATTGAGGTCCATCCTTATAAAGGAAATATCCTCAATTAAAAGCGTGAAGGAAGCTTTCTGAGAAACTCCTTTGTGATATATGAAGTCATCTCACAGAGTTTCAACTCAGTCTTCATGAAGCAGTTTGCTGACAATATTTTAGGGGAATCTGCAAAGCTATATATTGGAGTGCACTGAGGGATAAGCTGAAAAAGGGAATATCGTCATATAAAACTTTAAAGAAGCAATCTGAGAAAATGCATTGTGACTTGTGAATGCAACTCACAGAGTTATACTTTTGTTTTCATTCATCACTTTGTACCACTGTTTTCTTGAAATCTGCAACAGTATATTTTTTGTGCAATGATGCTTACGGTGACAAAGGAAATCTCCTCATATAAAAACTAGAAAGAAGCTTTCTAAGAAAATGCTTTGCGATGTGTGAATTCACCTCACAAAGTTAAGCTTTCATTTCATGGAGCAGTCTATTACAACTATCTTCAGGGAATTTGAGAAGGGATACTTTGAATCACATTGAACCCTATCTTGATAAAGGAAATATCCTCAATTAAAAACGTGAAAGAAGCTTTCTGAGAAACTTCTTTGTGATATATGAATTCATCTCACAGAGTTACAACTCAGTCTTCAAGAAGCAGTTTGCTAACAATATTCACATTGTGACATGTGAATGCAACTCACAGAGTAACACTTTTCTTTTCATTGGTCAGTTTGCTAACACTGTTTTCTTGAACTTGCAACGGAATAATCCTTAGTGCAATGAAGCTAACGGTGGCAAAGGAAATATCCTTAGATAAAAACTACAAAGAAGCTTTCTGAGAAACTGCTTTGTGATATGTGAATTCATCTCACAGAGTTACACTTTCATTTCATGGAGCATTCTATTACCACTGTCTTTGGGGAATCTGAGAAGGGACACACTGAATCGCATTGAGGCCTATCCTGAGAAAGGAAATAACCTCAACTAAAACGTGAAAGGAGCTTTCTCAGAAGTTTCTTTCTGATACATGAATTAATCTCACAGAGTAACAACTCAGTCTTCATGAAACAGTTTGCTAACACTACTTTCAGGGAATCTCCAAAGTGATATTTGGCAGCGCATTGAGGGCTATGGTGAAAAAGGAAATATCGTCAGATAAAACTGAAAGAAAGGATCTGAGAGTCTGCATAGTGACATGTGAATGCAACTATCAGTGTTGCACTTTTCTTTTCATTGGTCAGTTTGCTAACACTGTTTTCTTTCCATCTGCAACGGGATAATTCTTAGTGCAATGAAGTTTACGGGGACAAAGGAAATATTCTCAGATAAAAACTAAACAGAAGCTTTTTGATAAATTGCTTTGTGATGTGTGAATTCATCTCACAGAGTTACACTTTCGTTTCATGCAGCAGTCTATTGCAACTAACTTTGGGGCATCTGAGAAGGGATACTTTGAATCGAACGGACGCCTATTCTGATAAAGGAAATATCCACAAATAAAAACGTGAAAGAAGCTTTCTGAGAGACTTCTTTGTGTTATATGAATTCATCTCAAAGAGTTACAACTCAGTTTTCATGAAGCATTTGGTAACACTACCTTCTGGGAATCTGCAAAGCGATATTTGGGAGCGCATTGAGGGGTATGTTGAAAAAGGAATTATCGTCAAAAAAAAAGTCGAAAGAAGAGTTCTGAGAAACTGCATTGTGACATGTGAAAGCAACTCACGGAGTTACACTTTTGTTTTCCTTGATCAGTTTGTTAACAGTGTTTTCTTGAAAATTGCAACGGGATAATTCTTAGCCCAGTGAAGCTTATGGTGACAGAGGAAATATCCTCAGATTAAAACTAGAAGGATGCTTTCTGAGAAACTGCTTTGTGATGCTTGCATTCATCTTACAGAGGTACACTTTCCTTTCATGGAGCAGTCTATAACAACTATCTTTGGGGAATCTGAGTAGGGATACTTTGAATCGCATTGAGACCGATCCTCATAAAGAAAATAACCTCAACTAAAAACGTGAAAGAAGCCTTCTGGGAAACTTCTTTGTGTTATGCGAATTCATCTCACAAGTTACAACTCAGTCTTCATGAGGCAATTTGCTAACACTACTTTCGGGGAATCTTCAAAGCGATATTTGAGACCGAATTGAGGGCTATGGTGAAAAAGGAAATGTCGTCAGATAAAAACTAGAAAAAAGCGTTCTGAGAAACGGCATTGTGACATGTAAATGCAACTCACAAAGTTACATTTTTCTTTTCATTGGTCAGTTTGTTCCACTGTTTTCTTGATATCTGCAACGAGATATTTCTTAGTGGAAGGATGCTTATGGTGACAAAGGAAATATCCACAGATAAAAACTAGAAAGAAGTTTTCTGAGAAACTACTTTTTGATGCGTGCGTTCATCTCACAGGGGTACACTTTCCTTTCATGGAGGAGTCTATTACAACTATCTTTGGAGAATCGGAGAAGGGATACTTTGGGTCGCATTGAGGCCTACCCTGATAAAGGAAATATCCTCAACTAAAAACGTGAAAGAAGCTTTCTGAGAAACTTCTTTTTGATATGTGAATTCATCTCACAGAGTAACAACTCAGTCTTCATGAAGCAGTTTGCTAATACTACTTTCTGGGAATCTGCAAAGCAATATTTGGGAGCGCATTGATGCCTCTGGTGAAAAAGGAAATGTTCTCAGATAATAACTACAAAGAAGCTTCCTCAGAAGTTGATTTCTGATGCGTGAATTCACCACACAGAGATTTACTTTTCCCTTCTTGTAGAATTTTCTTAACATTGTATTCATGGATTCTGCAAAGTGATATTTGGGAGCCATTGAGGGCTATAGTGTAAATGGAAATGTCCTCAGATAAAAACTGGAAAGAAGCGTTCTCAGAAACTGCATTATGATGTGTGAATGCAACTCAGAGCATTACACTTTTCTCTTCACAGTTCAGTTTGCTAACACAGTTTTATTGAAATCTGCAATGGGATCGTTCTGAGTGCAATAAAGCTTACGGTGACAAAGGAAATACCCACAGAGAAAAATTAGTAAGAAGCTTTCTTAGAAACTTCATTGTGATGTGTGAATTCATCTCACAGAATTACACTTACGTTTCGTGGAAACGTATATTAACACTGTCTTTTCGGAACCTCAGAAGGGCTTTTTTGGATTGCATTGAGGCCTACGCTGTTATAGGAAATATCCTGAATTCAAAACGTGAAAGAAGCTTTGTGAGAAACTTCTTTGTGATATGTGAATTCATCTCACAGAGGAACAACTTAGTCTTCATGAAGAAGTTTGCTAACAGTGTTTTCTGGAATCTGCAAGTGATATTAGGGAGCACATTGAGGCCCATGGTGAAAACGGAAATATCCTCAGATACTAACTAGAAAGAAACCTTCTCAGAAGTTGCTCTCTGATGTGTGAATTCATCACACAGACATTCACTTTTCCCTTCTGGTAGCAGTTTCCTAACACTGCTGGTGGATTCTGCAAAGCAATATTTGGGAGCTCTTTGAGGGCTATGGTGAAAAAGGAAATATCATCAGATAAAAACTGGAGAGAAGCGTTCTGAGAAACTGCATTGTGACATGTGAATGCAACTCAGAGAGTTACACTTTCTTTTTCATTGATCCGTTTGCTAACACAGTTTCTTGAAATCTGCAAGGGATATTTCCTAGCACAATGAAGCTTACGGTGCTAAAGGAAATATCCTCAAATAAAAACTAGAAAGTAGCTTTCTGAGAAACTTCTTCGTGATATGTGAATTCATATCACCGAATTACAACTTTGTCTTCAAGAAGCAGTATGCTAACACTGTTGTCATGGAATCTGCAATGTGATATTTGGGAGCATATTGAGGCCCATGGTGAAAACGGAAATATCCTCAGATAATAACTGGAAAGAAGTTTTCTGAGAAATTGCTTTCTGATGTGGGAATTCATCACACAGAGATTCACATTTCCCTTCTTGTAGCAGTTAGCCTACCCTATTGTAGTGAAATCTGCAAAGTAATATTTCGGAGCTGATTGAGGAATATGGTGAAAAAGGAAATATCCTCTGAGAAAAACTGGAATGAAGCATTCTGAGAAACTGCTTTGTGATGTGTGAATTCATTTCAACGTGTTACACCAGTCTTTCATGGAGGAGTCTGCTAGCACTGACTTTGTGGAAGCTCAGAAGTGATATCTTGGATATGGTTGAATCCCATGGTGAATAAAGAACTATCCTCAGACAAATCTGCAGAGAACCCTTATCAGAAACTTTTTTCTTGTGGGTCAATTCAGCTCACAGAGTTAGAGCTTTGTTTTCATTCAGAAGCTTGCTAACAGTGTTTTCCCACAATCTGCAGTAAGACACACGGTGGTGCTACGAGACCACAAATAACCTCAGCTCAATCAAGAAAGAAGCTTTCTGAGAAACTGCTTTGTGATGTGAGACTTCAACTCACTGTATTACACCTGTATTTCATGGAGCCGATGGCTAGCCCTGTTTTTGTGGAATCTGAGAACTGATATTTCGGATCCCTTGGAAGACTACAGGGCAAAGGAAATTTCCTTCGATAAAAATGAGAAAGAAGCTTTCTGAGAAACCTCATTGTGATCTGTGAATTCGTCTCACAGTTACAGTTTTCTCCTCATGAAGTCGTTCGCTAAGACTGTTCTCATGGAATTTGCAAAGTGATATTTGGCAGCCCATTGAGGGCTATGTTGAAAACGGAAATATCTTCAGATGAAAACTGGAAAGAAGCATTCTGAAAAACTGCATTGTGCCCTTTGAATACGACTTACAGAGTTACACTTTCCTTTACATTGATCCGTTTGTTAACACTGATTTCTTGATATCTGCATTGGGATATTTCTTTTTTTATTATTATACTTTAAGATCTAGGGTACATGTGCATAACGGGCAGGTTTGTTACATATGTATAATTGTGCCATGTTGGTGTGCTGCACCCATCAATGCGTCAGCACCCATCAATTCATCATTTATATCAGGTATAACTGCCCAATGCAATCCCTCCCCCCTCCCCCCACATGATAGGCCCCAGTGTGTGATGTACCCCTTCCCGAGTCCAAGTGATCTCATTGTTCAGTTCCCACCTATGAGTGAGAACATGCGTGTTTGGTTTTCTTCTTGTGATAGTTTGCTAAGAATGATGGTTTCCAGCTGCATCCATGTCCCTACAAAGGACGCAAACTCATCCTTTTTTATGGCTGCATAGTATTCCATGGTGTATATGTGCCACATTTGCTTAATGCAGTCTGTCACAGATGGACATTTGGGTTGATTCCAAGTCTTTGCTATTGTGAATAGTGCCGCAATAAACATACGTGCATGTGTCTTTGTAGTAGAATAATTTATAATCTTTGGGTATATACCAGTAGTGGGATGGCTGGGTCATATGGTACATCTAGTTCTAGATCCTTGAGGAATCGCCATACTGTTTTCCATAATGGTTGAACTAGTTTACAATCCCACCAACAGTGTAAAAGTGTTCCTATTTCTCCACATCCTCTCCAACACTGTTGTTTCCTGATTTTTAATGATGGCCATTCTAACTGGTGTGAGATGGTATCTCATTGTGGTTTTGATTTGCATTTCTCTGATGGCGAGTGATGATGAGCATTTTTCATGTGTCTGTTGGCTGTATGAATGTCTTCTTTGAGAAATGTCTGTTCATATCCTTTGCCCACTTTTTGATGGGGTTGTTTGTTTTTTCTTGTATATTTGTTTGAGTTCTTTGTAGATTCTGGATATTAGCCCTTTGTCAGATGAGTAGATTGCAAAAATTTTCTCCCATTCTGTAGGTTGCCTGTTCACTCTGATGGTAGTTTCTTTTGCTGTGCAGAAGCTCTTTAGTTTAATGAGATCCCATTTGTCAATTTTGGCTTTTGCTGCCGTTGCTTTTGGTGTTTTAGACATGAAGTCCTTGCCCATGCCTATGTCCTGAATGGTACTACCTAGATTTTCTTCTAGGGTTTTTATGGTATTAGGTCTAACATTTAAGTCTCTAATCCATCTTGAATTAATCTTCGTATAAGGAGTAAGGAAAGGATCCAGTTTCAGCTTTCTACTTATGGCTAGCCAATTTTCCCAGCACCATTTATTAAATAGGGAATCCTTTCCCCATTTCTTGTTTCTCTCAGGTTTATCAAAGATCAGATGGCTGTAGATGTGTGGTATTATTTCTGAGGACTCTGTTCTGTTCCATTGGTCTATAGCTCTGTTTTGGTACCAGTACCATGCTGTTTTGGTTACTGTAGCCTTGTAGTATAGTTTGAAGTCAGGTAGCGTGACGCCCAGCTTTGTCCTTTTGACTTAGGATTGTCTTGGCAATGCGGGGTCTTTTTTGGTTCCATATGAACTTTAAAGCAGTTTTTTCCAATTCTGTGAAGAAACTCATTGGTAGCTTGATGGGGATGGCATTGAATCTATAAATAACCTTGGGCAGTATGGCCATTTTCACGATATTGATTCTTCCTATCCATGAGCATGGTATGTTCTTCCATTTGTTAGTGTCCTCTTTGATTTCACTGAGCAGTGGTTTGTAGTTCTCCTTGAAGAGGTCCTTTACATCCCTTGTAAGTTGGATTCCTAGGTATTTTATTCTCTTTGAAGCAATTGTGAATGGAAGTTCATTCCTGATTTGGCTCTCTGCTTGTCTGTTACTGGTGTATAAGAATGCTTGTGATTTTTGCACATTAATTTTGTATCCTGAGACTTTGCTGAAGTTGCTTATCAGCTTAAGGAGATTTTGGGCTGAGACGATGGGTTTTCTAAATATACAATCATGTCATCTGCAAACAGGGACAATTTGACTTCTTCTTTTCCTAACTGAATACCCTTGATTTCTTTCTCTTGCCTGATTGCCCTAGCCAGAACTTCCAACACTATGTTGAATAGGAGTGGTGAGAGAGGGCATCCCTGTCTTGTGCCAGTTTTCAAAGGAATTTTTCCAGTTTTTGCCCATTCAGTATGATATTAGCTGTGGGTTTGTCATAAATAGCTCTTATTATTTTGAGGTACGCTCCATCAATACCGAATTTATTGAGCGTTTTTAGCATGAAGGGCTGTTGAATTTTGTCAAAAGCCTTTTCTGCATCTATTGAGATAATCATGTGGTTCTTGTCTTTGGTTCTGTTTATATGCTGGATTACGCTTATTGATTTGCGAATGTTGAACCAGCCTTGCATCCCAGGGATGAAGCCCACTTGATCAGGGTGGATAAGCTTTTTGATGTGCTGCTGAATCCGGTTTGCCAGTATTTTATTGAGGATTTTGCATCGATGTTCATCAGGATATTGGTCTAAAATTCTTTTTGTTGTGTCTCTGCCAGGCTTTGGTATCAGGATGATGTTGGCCTCATAAAATGAGTTAGGAGGATTCTCTTTTCTATTGATTGAATAGTTTCAGAAGGAATGGTACCAGCTCCTCCTTGTACCTCTGGTAGAATTCAGCTGTGAATCCGTCTGGTCCTGGACTTTTTGGTGGGTAGGCTTATTAATTGTTGCCTCAATTTCAGAGCCTGCTATTGGTCTATTCAGGATTCAACTTCTTCCTGGTTTAGTCTTGGGAGAGTGTAAGTGTCCAGGAAATTATCCATTTCTTCTAAATTTTCTAGTTGATTTGAGAGGTGTTTATAGTATTCTCTGATGGTAGTTTGTATTTCTGTGGGGTCGGTGATATCCCTTTATCATTTTTTATTGCATCTATTTGATTCCTCTCTTTCTTCTTTATTAGTCTTGCTATGGTCTGTCAATTTTGTTGATCTTTTCAAAACCAACTCCTGGATTCATTGATTTTTGAGGGTTTTTGTGTTTCTATCTCCTTCAGTTCTGCTCTGATCTTAGTTATTTCTTGCCTTCTGCTAGCTTTTGAGTGTGTTTGCTCTTCCTCTCTAGTTCTTTTAATTGTGATGTTAGAGTGTCAATTTTAGATCTTTCCTGCTTTCTCTTGTGGGCATTTAGTGCTATAAATTTCCTCTACACACTGCTTTAAATGTGTCCCAGAGATTCTGGTATGTTGTATCTTTGTTCTCATTGGTTTCAAAGAACATCTTTATTTCTGCTTTCATTTCGTTATGTACCCAGTAGTCATTCAGGAGCAGGTTGTTCAGTTTCCATGTAGTTGAGCGGTTTTGATTGAGTTTCTTAGTCCTGAGTTCTAGTTTGATTGCACTGTGGTCTGAGAGACAGTTTGTTATAATTTCTGTTCTTTACATTTGCTGAGGAGTGCTTTACTTCCAATTATGTGGTCAATTTTGGAATAAGTGCGATGTGGTGCTGAGAAGAATGTATATTCTGTTGATTTGGGGTGGAGAGTTCTATAGATGTCTATCAGGTCTGCTTGGTGCAGAGATGAGTTCAATTCCTGGATATCCTTGTTAACTTTCTGTCTCGTTGATCTGTCTAATGTTGACAGTGGAGTGTTGAAGTCTCCCATTATTATTGTATGGGAGTCTAAGTCTCTTTGTAAGTCTCCAAGGACTTGCTTTATGAATCTGGGTGCTCCTGTATTGGGTGCATATATATTTAGGATAGTTAGCTCTTCCTGTTGAATTGATCCCTTTACCATTATGTAATGGCCTTCTTTGTCTCTTTTGATCTTTGATGGTTTAAAGTCTATTTTATCAGAGACTAGGATTGCAACCCCTGCTTTTTTTGTTCTCCATTTGCTTGGTAGATCTTCCTCCATCCCTTTATTTTGAGCCTATGTATGTCTCTGCATGTGAGATGGGTCTCCTGAATACAGCAGACTGATGGGTCTTGACGCTTGATCCAGTTTGCCAGTCTGTGTCTTTTAATTGGAGCATTTAGTCCATTAACATTTAAGGTTAATATTGTTATGTGTGAACTTGATCCTGCCATTATGATATTAACTGGTTATTTTGCTCATTAGTTGATTTACATTTTGGCTTGTTTTTGCAATGGCTGGTACCGGTTGTTCCTTTCCATGTTTAGGGCTTCCTTCAGGGTCTCTTGTAAGGCAGGCCTGGTGGTGACAAAATCTCTAAGCATTTGCTTATCTGTAAAGGATTTTATTTCTCCTTCACTGATGAAACTTAGTTTGGCTGATATGAAATTCTGGGTTTAAAATTTTTTCTTTAAGAACGTTGAATATTGGCCCCACTCTCTTCTGGCTTGTAGAGTTTCTGCCGAGAGATCTGCTGTTAGTCTGATGGGCTTCCCTTTGTGGGTAACCTGACCTTTCTCTGGCTGCCCTTAAGATTTTTTCCTTCATTTCAACTTTGGTGAATCTGGCAATTATGTGTCTTGGAGTTGCCCTTCTGGAGGAGTATCTTTGTATGTTCTCTGTATTTCCTGAATTTGAATGTTGGCCTGCCCTACTAGGTTGGGGAAGTTCTCCTGGATGATATCCTGAAGAGTGTTTTCCAACTTGTTTCCATTCGCCCCTCACTTTCAGGCACCCCAATCAGACGTAGATTTGGTCTTTTACATAATCCCATACTTCTTGCAGGCTTTGTTCATTTCTTTTTCTTCTTTTTCTTTTGGTTTCTCTTCTCGCTTCATTTCATTCATTTGATCCTCAATCGCTGATACTCTTTCTTCCAGTTGATCGAGTCGGTTACTGAAGCTTGTGCATTTGTCACGTATTTCGTGTCATGGTTTTCATCTCTGTCATGTCGCTTTATGACCTTCTCTGCATTAATTAGTCTAGCTGTCAATTCTTCCACTCTTTTTCAAGATTTTTAATTTCTTTGCGCTGGGTACGTAATTCCTCCTTTAGCTCTGAGAGGTTTGATGAACTGAAGCCTTCTTCTCTCTCCTCATCAAAGTCATTCTCTGACCAGCTTTGATCCGTTGCTGGCAATGGGCTGCGCCTTGCAGGGGAGATGCGCCTATTTTTGAATTCCCAGCTTTTCTGCCCTGCTTTTTCCCCATCTTTGTGGTTTTATCTGTCTCTGGTCTTTGATGATGGTGATGCACTGATGGGGTTTTGGTATAGGTGTCCTTCCTGTTTGATAGTTTTCCTTCTGACAGTCAGAACCCTCAGCTATAGGTCTGTTGGAGATTGCTTGAGGTCCACTCCAGACCCTGTTTGCCTGGGTATCAGCAGCAGAGGTTGCAGAAGATAGAATATTGCTGAACAGCGAGTGTACCTGTCTGATTCTTACTTTGAAGCTTCCTCTCAGGGGTGTACTCCACCCTGTGAGGTGTGGGTGTCAGACTGCCCCTAGTGGGGATGTCTCCCAGTTAGGCTACTCAGGGTCAGGGACCCACTTGAGCAGGCAGTCTGTCCCTTCTCAGATCTCAACCTCCGTGTTGGGAGATCCACTGCTCTTCAAAGTTGTCAGACAGAGTCGTTCACGTCTGCACAGGCCTCTGATGCTTCCCTGTTATTTTTTTAGCTGAGCTGTCCCCAGAGGCAGAGTCTACAGAGACAGGCAGGTTTCCTTGAGCTGCTGTGAGCTCCACCCAGTTGGAGCTTCCCAGCAGCTTTGTTTACCTACTTAAGCCTCAGCAATGGCGGGCGCCCCTCCCCAGCCTCGCTGCTGCCCTGCGTTAGATCGCTGCAGACTGCTGTGTTAGCAAGGAGGGAGGCTCTGGGGCGGGACCCTCCCGCCAGGCGTGGGGTATATTCTCCTGGTGTGCCTTTATCCCATAGCGCAGTATTGGGGTGGAGTTACCTGATTTTCCAGGTGTTGTGAGTTCCCTGGTTAGGAAAAGGATTCCTTCCCCTTGCGCTTCCAAGGTGAGGCGATGCCTCTCCCTGCTTCAGCTCTTGCTGGTCGGGCTGCAACATCTGACCAGCACCGATTGTCCGGCACTCACTAGTGAGATGACCCCAGTACCTCAGTTGAAAATGGAGAAATAACCGGTCTTCTGTGTCCTTCATGCTGGGAGTTGGAGACTGGAGCTGTTCCTATTCGGCCATCTTGCTCCACCCCTCTGCATTGGGATATTTCTTAGCACAATGAAGCTTAGGGTGACAAAGGAAATATCCTCAAATAAAAACTAGAAAGTAACTTTCTGATAAACTCTGTGATATGTGAATTCATCTCTCTGAGTTACAACTTTCTCTTCATGAAGCAGTTTGCTAAGACTCTTGTCTTGGAATCTCAAAAGTGATATTTGGGAGCGCATTGAGGCCCATAGTGAAAATGGAAATATCCTCAGATAATAACTGGAAAGAAGCTTTCTGAGAAATTCCTTTCTGATGTGTGAATTCATCATACAGATATCCACTTTTCCCTTCTTGTAGCGGTTTGCTGACCCTGTTGTCGTGGATTCTGCAAAGTGATATTTGGGAGCTCTTTGAGGGCTATGGTGAAAAACTAAATATCCTCAGATGAAAACTGGAAAGAAGCGTTCTGAGAAACTGCATTATGATGTGTGAATGCAACTCACAGCGTTACACTTTTCTCTTCACCGTTCACTTGGCTAACACAGTTTTCTTGAAATCTGGAAATGTACACTTCTGAGCACAATGAAGCTTATGGTGACAAAGGAAATATCCTCAGAGAAAAACCAGAAAGAAGCTTTCTTAGAAACTTCTCTGTGATATGTGAATTCATCTCACAGAGTTACGCTTAGCTTTCATGGAACAGTCGATTAACACTGTCTTTGAGGAACCTGAGAAGGGCTTCTATGAATTGCATTGAGGCCTATGCTGTTACAGGAAATATCCTGAATTTAAAACGTGAAAGAAGCTATGTGAGAAACTTCTTTGTGATGTGTGAATTCATCTCACATAGTAACTACTTAGTCTTCATGAAGAAATTTGCTCACAGTGTTTTCCTGGAATCTGCAAAGTGATATTTGGGAGTCCATTGAGGCCTAAGGTGAAAAAGGAAATATCCTCCGTTAACAAGTAGAAAGAAGCCTTCTCAGAAGTTGCTCTCTGATGTGTGAATTCATCACACAGACATTCACTTTTCCCTTCTGGTAGCAGTTTGCTAACACTGTTGTCGCGGATTCTGCAGAGCGATATTTCGGAAATCAATGAGGGCTATGGTGAAAAAGCACATATCCTCAGATAAAAACTGGAAAGAACCGTTCTGAGAAACTCCATTGAGACATGTGAATGCAACTCACAGACTTACACTTTCCTTTCATTGATCAGTTTGCTAACACTGATTTCTTGAAATCTGCATTGGGATATTTCTTAGCGCAATGAAGCTTAAGGTGACAAAGAAAATATCCTGAGAGAAAAACTAGAAAATAGCTTTCTGAGAAACTTCTCTGTGATATGTGAATTCATCTCCCCGTGTTACAACTTTGTCTTCAAGAAGCAGTTTGCTAATACTCTTGTCGTGGAATCTGAAAAGTGATATTTTGGAGTGCATAGAGGCCCATGGTGAAAACGGAAATATCCTCAGATAATAAGTGGAAAGAAGCTTTCTGAGAAATTCCTTTCTGATGTGGAAATTCATCACACAGAGATTCACCTTTCCCTTCTTGTAGCAGTTTGCTAACCCTGATGTTGTGAAAACTGCAAAGTGATATTGGGGAGCTCATTGAGGGCTACCTTGAAAAAGGAAATATCCTCCGAGAAAAACCGGAATGAAGCATTCTGAGAAACTGCTTTGTGATGTGTGAATTCATTTCAAAGTGTTACACCACTCTTTCATGGAGGAGTCTGCTAGCACTGACTTTGTGGAAGCTGAGAAGTGATATCTTGGATATGGTTGAATCCCATGGTGAATAATAAACTATCCTTAGACAAATCTGCAGAGAAGCCTTCTTAGAAACTTCTTTCTTGTGGGTGAATTCAGCTCAAAGTGTTACATGTTTGTTTTCAGTCAGAAGCTTGCTAACGGTGCCTTCGCAGAATCCGCAATAAGACACATGGTGGCGCTCAGAGACCACAAATAACCTCAGCTCAATCAAGAAAGAAGGTTTGTGAGAAACTGTTTTGTGATGTGTGACTTCAACTCACTGAATTACACCTGTATTTCGTGGAGCCGATGACTAGCCCTGTTTTCGTGGAATCTGAAAACTGATATTTCGGATCCCTTGGAAGACTACAGGGCCAAAGAAAATATGCTCCGATACAAATGAGAAACAAGCTTTCTGAGAAACCTCATTGTGATCTGTGAATTCGCCTCACAGAGTTACAGTTTTCTGCTCATGAAGCCGTTCGCTAAGGCTGTTCTCGTGGAATTTGCAAAGTGATATTTGAGCGCCCATTGACGGCTATGGTGAAAAAGGAAACATTTTCAGATGAAAACTGGAAAGAAGCGTTCTGAAAAACTGCATTGTGACCTGTGAATACAACTCACAAGGTTACACTTTCCTTTTCAGTGATCCGTTTGCTAACACTGATTTCTTGAAATCTGCATTGGGATATTTCTTAGCACAATGAAGCTTAGGGTGACAAAGGAAATATCCTCAAATAAAAAGTAGAAAGTAACTTTCTGATAAACTTCTCTGTGATATGTGAATTCATCTCTCCGAGTTACAACTTTGTCTTCATGAAGCAGTTTGCTAACACTCTTGTCGTGGAATCTGAAAAGTGATATTTTGGAGTGCATTGAGGCCCATGGTGAAAACGGAAATATCCTCCAATAATAACTGGAAAGAAGCTTTCTGAGAAATTGCTTTCTGATGTGTGAATTCATCACACAGAGATTCACATTTCCCTTCTTGTAGCAGTTTGCTAACCCTGTTGTCGTGAAATCTGCAAAGTGATATTGGGGAGCTGATTGAGGGCTATGGTGAAAAAGGAAATATCCTGCGAGAAAAATCGGAATGAGGCGTTCTGAGAATCTGCTTTGTGATGTGTGAATTCATTTCAAAGTGTTACACCACCTTTCATGGAACAGTCTGCTAGCACTGACTTTGTGCAAGCTCAGAAGTGATATTTTGGATATATTTGTATCCCAGGAAGAATAATGAACTATCCTCCAACAAACCTGCAGAGCAGCCTTCCCAGAAACTTCCTTCTTGTGGGTGAATTCAGCTCACAGCGTTAGATCTTTGTTTTCATTCAGAAGCTTGCTAACAGTGCTTTTGCAGAATCTACAATAAGACACATGGTGGCGAACCAAGACCACAAATTACCTCAGCTCAGTCAAGATAGAAGCATTCTGAGAAACTGCTTTGTGATGTGTGACTTCAACTCACTGAATTACACCTGTATTTCATGGAGCCGATGGCTAGCCCTTTTTTGTGGAATCTGAGAACTGATATTTCGGATCCTTTGGAAGACTACAGGGCCAAAGGAAATATGATCCGTTACAAATGAGAATCAAACTTTCTGAGAAACCTCCTGTGATCTGTGAAATCATCTCAGAGAATTACAGCTTTCTCCTCATGAAGCCGTCGCTAAGACTGTTCTCATGGAATTTGCAGAGATATTTAGGAGCCCATTGAGGGCTATGGTGAAAAAGGAAATATCTTCAGATGAAAACTGGAAAGAAAAGTTCTGAGAAACTACATTGTGCCCTTTGAATACAACTCACAGAGTTACACTCTGTTTTCATTGATGCGTTTGCTAACACTGATTTTTAGAAATCTGCATTGGGATATTTCTTAGCACAATGAAGCATAGGGTGACAAAGGAAGTATCCTCAAATAAAAACTAGAAAGTAGCTTTCTGAGAAACTTCTCTGTGATATGTGAATTCATCTCTCTGAGTTACAACTTTGTCTTCACGAAGCAGTTTGCTAACACTCTTGTCGTGGAATCTGAAAAGTGATATTTTGGAGTGCATTGAGGCCCATGGTGAAAACGGAAATATCATCCGATAATAACTGGAAAGAAGCTTTCTGAGAAATTCCTTTTTGATGTGTGAATTCATCACAGAGAGTTTCACCTTTCCCTTCTAGTAGCAGTTTGCTAACCCTGTTGTTGTGAAATCTGCAAAGTGATATTGGGGAGCTCATTGAGGCCTATGGTGAAAAATGAAATATACTCTGAGAAAAACCGGAATGAAGCGTTCTGAGAAACTGCTTTGTAATGTGCGAATTCATTTGAAAGTGTTATACAACTCTTTCATGGAGGAGTCTGCTAGCACTGACTTTCTGGAAGCTAGGAAGTAATATCTTGGATATCATTGAATCCCATGGTGAATAATGAACTATCTTCAGACAAATCTGCAGAGAAGCCTTCTCAGAAACTTCTTTCTTGTGGGTGTATTCAGCTCACAGAGGTAGATCTTTGTTTTCATTCAGAAGTTTGCTAACAGTGTTTTCACAGAATATGCAATATGACACACGGTGGCGCTCTGAGACGACAAATAACCTCAGCTCACTCAAGAAAGAAGCTTTCTGAAAACCTGCTTTGTGATGTGTGACTTCAATTCACTGAATTACACCTGTATTTTGTGGAGCCGATGGCTAGGCCTGTTTTTGTGGAATCTGAGAACTGATATTTCGGATCCCTTGGAAGACTACAGGGCCAAAGGAAATATCCTCCGTTACAAACGAAAATCAAGCTTTCTGAGAAACCTCATTGTGATCTGTGAATTCGTCTCACAGAGTTACAGTTTCTCCTCATGAAGCCGTTCGCTAAGACGGTTCTCGGGGAATTTGCAGAGAGATATTTGGGGGCCCATTGAGGGCTATGGTGAAAAAGGAAATATCTTCAGATGAAAACTGGAAAGAAGCATTCTGAGAAACTGCATTGTGCCCTTTGAATACAACTCACAGAGTTACACTTTCCTTTTCATTGATCCGTTTGCTAACACTGATTTCTAGAAATCTGCATTGGGATATTTCTTAGCACAATGATGCTTAGGGTGACAAAAGAACTGTCCTCAAATAAAAACTAGAAAGTAACTTTCTGATAAACTTCTCTGTGATATGTGAATTCATCTCTCTGAGTTACAACTTTGTCTTCAAGGAGCAGTTTGCTAACACTCTTGTCATGGGATCTGAAAAGTGATATTTTGGAGTGCATTGAGGCCCATGGTGAAAACGGAAATATCCTCAGGTAATAAGTGGAAAGAAGCTTTCTGAGAAATTCCTTTCTGATGTGTGAATTTATCACAGAGATATTCACCTTTCCCTTGTAATAGCAGTTTGCTAACCCTGTTGTGAAATCTGCAAAGTGATATTGGGGAGCTCATTGAGGGCTATGGTGAAAAAGGAAATATCCTACGAGAAAGCCGGAATGAAGCATTCTGAGAAAGTGCTTTGTGATGTGTGAATTCATTTCAAAGTGTCATACCACTCTTCATGGATGAGTCTGCTAGCACTGATTTTGTGGAAGCTCAGAAGTGATATCTTGGATATGGTTGAATCCCATTTTGAATAATGAACAACCCTCAGACAAATCTTCAGAGAAGCCTTCTCAGAAATTTCTTTCTTGAGTGTGAATTCAGCTCACAGAGTTAGATCTTTGTTTTCATTCAGAAGCTTGCTAAAAGTGTTTTACAGGATCTGCAATAAGACACATGGTGGTGAACTGAGACAACAAATATACTCAGCTCAATCAAGAAAGAAGCTTTCTGAGGAACTGCTTTGTGATGTGTGACTTCAACTCACTGAATTATACCTTTATGTCATGGAGCCGATGGCTAGCCCTCTTTTGTGGAATCTGAGAAATGATATTTCGGATCCTTTGGAAGACTACAGGGCCAAAGGAAATATGATCCATTACAAATGAGAATCAAGCTTGAGAAACCTCCTGTGATCTGTGAAATCGCCTCAGAGAATTACAGCTTTTCCTCATGAAGCCGTTCGCTAAGACTGTTCTCGTGGAATTTGCAGAGAGATATTTGGGAGCCCATTAAGGGCTATGGTGAAAAAGGAAGTATCTTCAGATGAAAACTGGAAAGAAAAGTTCTGAGAGACTACATTGTGCCCTTTGAATACAACTCACAGAGTTACACTTTATTTTCATTGATGCGTTTGCTAACACTGATTTCTAGAAATCTGCATTGGGATATTTCTTAGCACAATGAAGCTTTGGTGGACAAAGGTAGTATCCTCAAATAAAAACTAGAAAGTAACTTTCTGATAAACTTCTCTGTGACATGTGAATTCACCTCTCCGAGTTACAACTTTGTCTTCATGAAGCAGTTTGCTAACACTCTTGTCGTGGAATCTGAAAAGTGATATTTTGGAGTGCATTGAGGCCCATGGTGAAAACGGAAATATCCTCAGATAATAAGTGGAAAGAAGCTTTCTGAGAAATTCCTTTCTGATGTGTCAATTCATCACACAGAGATTCACCTTTCCCTTCTTGTAGCAGTTTGCTAACCCTGTTGTCGTGAATTCTGCAAAGTGATATTGGGGAGATCACTGAGGTCTATGTTGAAAAAGGAAATATCCTCCGAGAAAAACCGGAATGAAGCATTCTGAGAAACTGTTTTTTGATGTGCGAATTCATTTCAAAGTGTTACACCACTCTTTCATGGAGGAGTCTGCTAGCACTGACTTTCTGGAAGCTTGGAAGTGATATCTTGGATATCGTTGAATCCCATGGTGAATAATGAACTATCTTCAGGCAAATCTGCAGAGAAGCCTTCTCAGAAACTTCTTTCTTGTGGGTGAATTCAGCTCACAGAGTTACATCTTTGTTGTCATTCAGAAGTTTGCTAACAGTGTTTTCGCAGAATCTGCAATAAGACACATGGAGGCGCTCCGAGACCACAAATACCCTCAGCTCAATCAAGAAAGAAGCTTTGTGAGAAACTGCTTTGTGATGTGTGACTTCAACTCACTGAATTACACCTGTATTTCATGGTGCCGATGGCTAGGCCTGTTTTTGTGGAATCTGAGAACTGATATTTCGGATCCCTTTGAAGACTACAGGGCCAAAGGAAATATCCTCCGATAGAAATGAGAATCAAGCTTTCTGAGAAACCCCATTGTGATCTCTGAATTCATCTCGCAGAGTTACAGTTTTCTCCTCATGAAGCCGTTCACTAAGAGTGTTCTTGGGGAATTTGCAGAGCAATATTTGGGAGCCCATTGAGGGCTATGTTGAAAAAGGAAATATCTTCAGATGAAAACTGGTAATATTTTTGTTCTGAGAAACTACATTGTTCCCTTTGAATACAACTCACAGAGTTACACTTTCCTTTTCATTGATCCATTTGCTACCACTGATTTCTTGAAATCTGTATTGGGATATTTCTTAGCACAATGACGCTTAGGGTGACAAAGGAAATATCTCAAATAAAAGCTAGAAGGTAACTTTCTGATAAACTTCTCTGTGATATGTGAATTCTTCTCTCCGAGTTACAACTTTGTCTTCATGAAACAGTTTGCTAACACTCTTCTCGTGGAACTTGAAAAGTGATATTTTGGAGTGCATTGAGGCCCATGGTAAAAACGGAAATATCCTCACATAATAACTGGAAAGAAGCTTTCTGAGAAATTCCTTTCTGATGTGTGAATTCATCACACAGAGATTCACATTTCCCTTCTTGTAGGACTTTGCTAACCCTGTTGTCGTGAAATCTGCAAAGTGATATTGGGGAGCTGATTGAGGGCTATCTTGAAAAAGGAAATATCCTCCGAGAAAAAGTGGAATGAAGCATTCTGAGAAACTGCTTTGTGATGTGTGAATTCATTTCAAGGTGTTACACCACTCTTTCATGGGGGAGTCTGCTAGCACTGACTTTGTGGAAGCTCCGAAGTGATATCGTGGATATGGTTGAATCCCATGGTGAATAATGAACTATCCTCAGAGAAATCTGCAGAGCAGCCTTCTAAGAAACTTCTTTCTTGTGTGTGAATTCAGCTCACAGTGTTAGATCTTTGTTTTCATTCAGAAGCTTGTGAACAGTGCTTTCACAGAATCTGCAATAAGACTCACGGTGGTGCTCCGAGACCACAAATAACCTCAGCTCAGTCAAGATAGAAGCTTTCTGAGAAACTGCTTTGTGATGTGTGACTTCAACTCACTGAATTACCCCTCTATTTCGTGGAGCTGATAGCTAGCACTTTTTTGTGGAATCTGAGAACTGATATTTCAGATACCTTGGAAAACTACAGGGCCAAAGGAAATATCCTCCGTTACAAATGAGAAACAAGCTTTCTGAGAAACCTCATTGTGATCTGTGAATTCGCCTGACAGATTTACAGCTTTCTCCTCATGAAGCCATTCGCTAAGGCTGTTCTCATGGAATTTGCAGAGTGATATTTGGGAGCCCATTGTGGGCTACTGTGAAACAGGAAATACCTTCAGATGAAAACTGGAAAGAAGCGTTCTGAGAAACTGCACCTTTGAATGCAATTCACAGAGTTACATTTTCCTTTTCATTGATCCGTTTGCTAACACTGATTTCTTGAAATCTGCATTGGGATATTCTTAGCACAATGAAGCTTAGGGTGACAAAGGAAATATCCTCAAATAAAAAGTAGAAAGTAACTTTCTGATAAACTTCTCTGTGATGTGAATTCATCTCTCGAGTTACAACTTTGTCTTCATGAAGCAGTTTGCTAACACTCTTGTCGTGGAATCTGAAAGTGATATTTTGGAGTGCATTGAGGCCCATGGTGAAAACGGAAATATCCTCCAATAATAACTGGAAAGAAGCTTTCTGAGAAATTGCTTTCTGATGTGAATTCATCACACAGAGATTCACATTTCCTTCTTGTAGCAGTTTGCTAACCCTGTTGTCGTGAAATCTGCAAAGTGATATTGGGGAGCTGATTGAGGGCTATGGTGAAAAGGAAATATCCTGCGAGAAAAATCGGAATGAGGCGTTCTGAGAATCTGCTTTGTGATGTGTGAATTCATTTCAAAGTGTTACACCACCTTTCATGGAACAGTCTGCTAGCACTGACTTTGTGCAAGCTCAGAAGTGATATTTTGGATATATTTGTATCCCAGGAAGAATAATGAACTATCCTCCAACAAACCTGCAGAGCAGCCTTCCCAGAAACTTCCTTCTTGTGGGTGAATTCAGCTCACAGCGTTAGATCTTTGTTTTCATTCAGAAGCTTGCTAACAGTGCTTTTGCAGAATCTACAATAAGACACATGGTGGCGAACCAAGACCACAAATTACCTCAGCTCAGTCAAGATAGAAGCATTCTGAGAAACTGCTTTGTGATGTGTGACTTCAACTCACTGAATTACACCTGTATTTCATGGAGCCGATGGCTAGCCCTTTTTTTGTGGAATCTGAGAACTGATATTTCGGATCCTTTGGAAGACTACAGGGCCAAAGGAAATATGATCCGTTACAAATGAGAATCAAACTTTCTGAGAAACCTCCCTGTGATCTGTGAAATCATCTCAGAGAATTACAGCTTTCTCCTCATGAAGCCGTTCGCTAAGACTGTTCTCATGGAATTTGCAGAGATATTTAGGAGCCCATTGAGGGCTATGGTGAAAAAGGAAATATCTTCAGATGAAAACTGGAAAGAAAAGTTCTGAGAAACTACATTGTGCCCTTTGAATACAACTCACAGAGTTACACTGTTTTCATTGATGCGTTTGCTAACACTGATTTTTAGAAATCTGCATTGGGATATTTCTTAGCACAATGAAGCATAGGGTGACAAAGGAAGTATCCTCAAATAAAAACTAGAAAGTAGCTTTCTGAAAAACTTCTCTGTGATATGTGAATTCATCTCTCTGAGTTACAACTTTGTCTTCACGAAGCAGTTTGCTAACACTCTTGTCGTGGAATCTGAAAGTGATATTTTGGAGTGCATTGAGGCCCATGGTGAAAACGGAAATATCATCCGATAATAACTGGAAAGAAGCTTTCTGAGAAATTCCTTTTGATGTGTGAATTCATCACAGAGAGTTTCACCTTTCTTCTAGTAGCAGTTTGCTAACCCTGTTGTTGTGAAATCTGCAAAGTGATATTGGGAGCTCATTGAGGCCTATGGTGAAAAATGAAATATACTCTGAGAAAAACCGGAATGAAGCGTTCTGAGAAACTGCTTTGTAATGTGCGAATTCATTTGAAAGTGTTATACAACTCTTTCATGGAGGAGTCTGCTAGCACTGACTTTCTGGAAGCTAGGAAGTAATATCTTGGATATCATTGAATCCCATGGTGAATAATGAACTATCTTCAGACAAATCTGCAGAGAAGTCTTCTCAGAAACTTCTTTCTTGTGGGTGTATTCAGCTCACAGAGGTAGATCTTTGTTTTCATTCAGAAGTTTGCTAACAGTGTTTTCACAGAATATGCAATATGACACACGGTGGCGCTCTGAGACGACAAATAACCTCAGCTCACTCAAGAAAGAAGCTTTCTGAAAACCTGCTTTGTGATGTGTGACTTCAATTCACTGAATTACACCTGTATTTTGTGGAGCCGATGGCTAGGCCTGTTTTTGTGGAATCTGAGAACTGATATTTCGGATCCCTTGGAAGACTACAGGGCCAAAGGAAATATCCTCCGTTACAAACGAAAATCAAGCTTTCTGAGAAACCTCATTGTGATCTGTGAATTCGTCTCACAGAGTTACAGTTTTCTCCTCATGAAGCCGTTCGCTAAGACGGTTCTCGGGAATTTGCAGAGAGATATTTGGGGGCCCATTGAGGCTATGGTGAAAAGGAAATATCTTCAGATGAAAACTGGAAAGAAGCATTCTGAGAAACTGCATTGTGCCCTTTGAATACAACTCACAGAGTTACACTTTCCTTTTCATTGATCCGTTTGCTAACACTGATTTCTAGAAATCTGCATTGGGATATTTCTTAGCACAATGATGCTTAGGGTGACAAAAGAACTGTCCTCAAATAAAAACTAGAAAGTAACTTTCTGATAAACTTCTCTGTGATATGTGAATTCATCTCTCTGAGTTACAACTTTGTCTTCAAGGAGCAGTTTGCTAACACTCTTGTCATGGGATCTGAAAAGTGATATTTTGGAGTGCATTGAGGCCCATGGTGAAAACGGAAATATCCTCAGGTAATAAGTGGAAAGAAGCTTTCTGAGAAATTCCTTTCTGATGTGTGAATTTATCACAGAGATATTCACCTTTCCCTTGTAATAGCAGTTTGCTAACCCTGTTGTGAAATCTGCAAAGTGATATTGGGAGCTCATTGAGGGCTATGGTGAAAAGGAAATATCCTACGAGAAAGCCGGAATGAAGCATTCTGAGAAAGTGCTTTGTGATGTGTGAATTCATTTCAAAGTGTCATACCACTCTTCATGGATGAGTCTGCTAGCACTGATTTTGTGGAAGCTCAGAAGTGATATCTTGGATATGGTTGAATCCCATTTTGAATAATGAACAACCCTCAGACAAATCTTCAGAGAAGCCTTCTCAGAAATTTCTTTCTTGAGTGTGAATTCAGCTCACAGAGTTAGATCTTTGTTTTCATTCAGAAGCTTGCTAAAAGTGTTTTACAGGATCTGCAATAAGACACATGGTGGTGAACTGAGACAACAAATATACTCAGCTCAATCAAGAAAGAAGCTTTCTGAGGAACTGCTTTGTGATGTGTGACTTCAACTCACTGAATTATACCTTTATGTCATGGAGCCGATGGCTAGCCCTCTTTTTGTGGAATCTGAGAAATGATATTTCGGATCCTTTGGAAGACTACAGGGCCAAAGGAAATATGATCCATTACAAATGAGAATCAAGCTTTCTGAGAAACCTCCCTGTGATCTGTGAAATCGCCTCAGAGAATTACAGCTTTTTCCTCATGAAGCCGTTCGCTAAGACTGTTCTCGTGGAATTTGCAGAGAGATATTTGGGAGCCCATTAAGGGCTATGGTGAAAAAGGAAGTATCTTCAGATGAAAACTGGAAAGAAAAGTTCTGAGAGACTACATTGTGCCCTTTGAATACAACTCACAGAGTTACATTTTCATTTTCATTGATCCCTTTGCTAATACTGATTTCTAGAAATCTGCCTTGTTATATTTCTTAGCACAATGAAGCGTAGGGCCATCAAGGAAATATCCTCAAATAAAAACTAGAAAGTAACTTTCTGATAAACTTCTCTGTGATATGTGAATTCATCTCTCCGAGTTACAACTTTGTCTTCACGAGGCAGTTGGCTAACACTCTTGTCGTGGAATCTGAAAGTGATATTTTGGAGTGCATTGAGGCCCATGGTGAAAACGGAAATATCCTCAGATAATAACTGGAAAGAAGCTTTCTGTGAAATTCCTTTCTGATGTGTGAATTCATCACACAGAGCTTCACTTTTCCCTTCTTGTAGCAGTTTGCTAACCCTGTTGTCGTGTATCCTGCAAATTCATGTTTGGGAGCTCATTGAGGGCTGTGGTGAGAAAGGAAATATCCTCAGATAAAAACAGGAAAGAATCGTTCTGAGAAACTGCATTGTGATATGTGAATGCAACTCACTGCGTTACACTTTTCTCTTCAGAGTTCAGTTGACTAACACAGTTTTCTTGAAATCTGGAATGGGACACTTCTGAGTGCAATGAAGCTAATGGTGACAAAGGAAATATTCTCAGAGAAAAACTAGAGAGAAGCTTTCTTAGAAACTTCTTTGTGATGTGTGAGTTCATCTCACAGAGTTACACTTACTTTTCTTGGAACAGTGGATTAACGCTGTCTTTGAGGAACCTGAGTAGTGCTTCCTTGGATCACATTGAGGCCTACACTGTTACAGGAAATATCCTGAATTAAAAACGTGAAAGAAGCCTTGTGAGAAACTTCTTTGTGATAAGTGAATTCACCTCACAGAGGAACAACTTAGTCTTCATGAAGAAGTTTGTTCACAGTGTTTTCCTGGAATCTGCAAAGTGATATTTGGGAGTACATTGAGGCCTATGGTGAAAAAGGAATATCCTCAGATAACAACTAGAAAGAAGCCTTTTGAGAAGTTGCTCTCTGATGTGTGAATTCATCACACAGACATTCACTATTCCCTTGTGGTAGCAGTTTGCTAACACTGTTGTCGTGAATTCTGCAAAGCGACATTTGGGAACTCAAAGAGGGCTATGGTAAAAAAGGAAATATATTCAGATAAAAACTGGAAATAAGCGTTCTGAGAAACTGCATTGTGACATGTAAAAGCAACTCACAGAGTTACACTGTCCTTTCATTGATCCGTTTGCTAACACTGATTTCTTCAAGTCTGCATTGGGATATTTCTTAGCGCAATGAAGCTTACGGTGACAAAGGAAATATCTGCAGAGAAAATTTAGAAAGTAGCTTTCTGGGAAACTTCTCTGTGATATGTGAATTCATCTCCCCGAGTTACAACTTTGTCTTCAAAAGCAGTTTGCTAACCCTGTTGTCGTGGAATCTGCAATGTGATATTTGGGAGTGCATTGAGGCCCATGTTGAAAACGGAAATATCCTCAGATAATAACTAAAAAAAAGCTTTCTGTGAAATTGCTTTCTTATGTGTGAATTCATCACACATGGATTAACCTTTCCCTTCCTGTAGCAGTTTGCTAACCCTGTTGTCATGGAATTCTGCAAAGTGATATTGGGGAGATCATTGAGGGCTATGGTGAAAAAGGAAATATCCTCTGAGAAGAAGCGGAATGAAGCGTTCTGAGAAAGTGCTTGGTGATGGGTGAATTCATTTCAAAGTCTGACACCACTTTTTCATGGAAAAGTCTGCTAGCACTGACTTCGTGGAAGCTCAGAAGTGATTGCTTGGATATCATTGAATACCCTGGTGAAGAATGAACTATCCTCAGACAAATCTGCAGAGAAGCCTTCTCAGAAAATTCTTTCTTGTGGGTGAATTGAGCTCCCAGAGTTAGATCTTTGTTTTCATTCAGAAGTTTGCTAACAGTGTTTTCGTAGAATCTGCAATAAGACACACAGTGGCGCTCCGAGACCACAAATAACCTCAGCTCAGTCAAGAAAGACGCTTTCTGAGAAACTGCTTTCTGATGTGTGACTTCAACTCACTGAATTACACCTGTATTTCGTGGAGCCGATGGCTAGCCACATTTTTGTGGAATCTGAGAACTGATATTTCGGATGCCTTGGAAGACTACAGGGCCAAAGGAAATATACTCTGATACAAATGAGAAAGAAGCTTTCTGAGGAACCTCATTGTGATCTGTGAATTCATCTCACAGAGTTACAGTTTTCTCCTCATGAAGTTGTTCGCTAAGACTGTTCTCGTGGAATTTGCAAAGTGATATTTGGGAGCCCATTGAGGACTATGGTGTAAAAGGAAATATCTTCAGATGAAAACTGGAAAGAAGTGTTCTGAGAAACTGCATTGTGACCTGTGAATACAACTCACATAGTTACACTTTCCTTCTCATTGATCCGTTTGCTAACACTGATTTCTTGACTTTTGCATTGGGATATTTCTTAGCACAGTGAAGCTTATGGTGACAAAGTAACTATCCTCAAATAAAAACTAGAAAGTAATTTCCTGATAACCTTCTCTGTGATATGTGAATTCCTCTCCCCGAGTTGCAACTTTGTCTTCACGAAGCAGTTTGCTAACACTCTTGTCGTGGAATCTGAAAAGTGATATTTTGGAGTGCATTGAGGCCCATGGTGAAAACGGAAATACCCTCAGATAATAACTGGAAGGAAGCTTTCTGAGAAATTCCTTTCTGATGTGTGAATTCATCACACAGAGATTCACCTTTCCCTTCTGGTAGCAGTTTGCTAACACTGTTGTCGTGGATTCTGCAAAGTGATATTTGTTAGCTTTTTGAGGGCTATGGTGAAAAAGGAAATATCCTCATATAAAAACTGGAAAGAAGCTTTCTTAGAAACTTCTTTGTAATGTAGGAATTAATATCACAGAGTTACACTTACGTTTCATGGAACAGTTGATAAACACTCTCTTTGAGTAACCTGAGAAGGGCTTCTTTGGATCTCATTGAGGCCTACCGTGTTAAAGGAAATATCCTGAACTAGCAACATGAAAGAAGCTTTGTGAGAAACTTCTTTGTGATATGTGAGTTCACCTCTCAGAGTAACTACTTAGTCTTCATGAAGAAGTTTGCTCACAGTGTTTTCGTGGAATCCTCAAAGTGATATTTGGGAGCCCCTTCAGGCCTCTGGTGAAAAAGGAAATATCCTCAGATAACAACCAGAAAGAAGCCTTCTCAGAAGTTGCTCTCTGATGTGTGACTTCATCATACAGAGTTCCACCCTTCCCTTCTTTGAACAGTTTGCTAACACTGTTGTTGTGGATTCTGCAAAGTGACATTTAGGAGCTCATTGAGGGCTATGGTGAAAAAGGAAGTATCCTCAGATAAAAACTGGAAAGAAGCCTTCTGAGAAACTGCATTGCGATGTGTGAATGCAACTCACAGAGTTACACTTTTCTCTTCAGTGATCAGTTTGCTAACACAGTTTTCTTGAAATCTGCAATGGGATACTTCTTAGCACAATGAAGCTTACGGTGACAAAGGAAATATTCTCAGATGAAAACTAGAAAGAAGCTTTCTTAGAAACTTCTTGGTGATGTGTGAATTCATCTCACAGAGTTACACTTACGTTTCATGGAGCAGTCCATTAACACTGTCTTTGAGGAACCTGAGAAGGGCTACTTTGGATAGCATTGAGGCCTACGCTGATAAAGGATATATCATCAGTTCAAAACGTGAAAGAAGCTTTCTGAGAAACTTCTTTGTGATCTGTGAATTCATCTCACAGAGTTACAACTTAGTCCTCAGGAAGCAGTTTGCTAACACTCTTTTCGTGGAATCTGCAAAGTGATATTTGGGAGCCCATTGGGGCCCATGGTGAAAAAGGAAATATCCTCAGATAATAACTAGAGAGAAGCTTTCTGAGAGATTGCTTTCTGATGTGTGACTTCATCACACAGAGTTCCACCCTTTCCTTCTTGGAACAGTTTGCTAACACTGTTGTTGTGGATTCTGCAAAGTGATATTTGGGAGCTCATTGAGGGCTATGGTGAATAAGGAAATATCCTCAGAAAAAAAAATGGAAAGAAGCCTTCTAAGAAACTGCATTGCCATGTGTGAATGCAACTCACAGAGTTACATGTTTCTCTTCAGTGATCAGTTTGCTAACACAGTTTTCTTGAAATCTGCAATGGGATACTTCTTAGCACAATGAAGCTTATGGTGACAAAGGAAATATCCTCAGATGAAAACTAGAAAGAAGCTTTCTTAGAAACTTCTTGGTGATGTGTGAATTCATCTCACAGAGTTACACTTATGTTTCATGGAGCAGTCCATTAACACTGTATCTGGGGAACCTGAGAAAGGCTAATTTGGATCGCATTGAGGCCTACGCTGACAAAGGAAATATCAACAGTTCAAAATGTGAAAGAAGCTTTCTGAGAAACTTCTTTGTGATCTGTGAATTCATCTCACAGAGTTACAACTTAGTCCTCAGGAAGCAGTTTGCTAACCCTGTTGTCGTGGATTCTGCAAAGTGATATTTGGGAGCCCATTGGGGCCCATGGTGAAAAAGGAAATATCCTCAGATAATAACTAGAGAGAAGCTTTCTGAGAGATTGCTTTCTGATGTTTGACTTCATCACACAGAGTTCCACCCTTGCCTTCTTGGAACAGTTGGCTAACACTGTTGTCGTGGATTCTGCAAAGTGATATTTGGGAGCTCATTGAGGGCTATGGTGAAAAGGAAATATTCTCAGATGAAAACTAGAAAGAAGCTTTCTGAGAAACTGCATTGTGATGTGTGAATGCAACTCACAGAGTTACACTTTCTCTTCAGTGATCAGTTTGCTAACACAGTTTTCTTGAAATCTGGAAATGGACACCTCTGAGCACAAAGAAGCTTACAGTGACCAATGAAATATCCTCAGAGAAAAACTAGAAAGAAGCATTCTTAGAAATTTCTTTGTGATGTGTTAATTCAACTCACAGAGTTACACTTACGTTTCATTGGACAGTTGATAAACACTCTCTTTGAGGAATCTGAGAAGGGCTACTTTGGATCGCATTGAGGCCTACGCTGATAAAGGAAATATAATCAGTTCAAAACGTGAAAGAAGCTTCCTGAGAAACTTCTTGGTGATCTGTGAATTCATCTCCGAGTTTTCAACTTAGGCCGCAGGAAGCAGGTTGCTAACATTCTTTTTGGGGAACCTGCAAAGTGATATTTGGAGCCCATTGGGGCCCATGCTGAAAAAGGAAATATCCTCAGATAATAACTAGAGAGAAGCTTTCTGAGAGATTGCTTTCTGATGTGTGACTTCATCACATAGAGTTCCACCCTTCCCTTCTTGGAACAGTTTGCTAACACTGTTGTCGTGGATTCTGCAAAGTGATATTTGGGAGCTCATTGAGGGCTATGGTGATTAAGGAAATATCCTCAGATAAACACTGGAAAGAAGCCTTCTGAGAAACTGTATTGTGATGTGTGAATGCAACTAACAGAATTACACATTTCTCTTCGGTGATCAGTTTGCTAACACCGTTTTCTTGAAATCTGCAGTGGATACTTCTTAGCGCAGTGCAGCTTACGGTGACAAAGGAAATATCCTCAGAAGAAAACTAGAAAGAAGCTTTCTTAGAAACTTCTTGGTGATGTGTGAATTCATCTCACAGAGTTACACTTATGTTTCATGGAGCAGTCCATTAACACTGTCTTTGAGGAACCTGAGAAGGGCTACTTTGGATCGCATTGAGGCCTATGCTGATAAAGGAAATATCATCAGTTCAAAACGTGAAAGAAGCTTTCTGAGAAACTTCTTTGTGATCTGTGAATTCATCTCACAGAGTTACAACTTAGTCCTCAGGAAGCAGTTTGCTAACACTCTTTTCGTGGAATCTGCAAAGTGATATTTGGGAGCCCATTGGGGTCCATGGTGAAAAGGAAATATCCTCAGATAATAACTAGAGAGAAGCTTTCTGAGAGATTGCTTTCTGATGTGTGACTTCATCACACAGAGTTCCACCCTTCCTTCTTGGAACAGTTTGCTAACACTGTTTCGTGGATTCTGCAAAGTGATATTTGGGAGCTCATTGAGGGCTATGGTGAAAAAGGAAATATCCTCAGATAAAAACTGGAAAGAAGCCTTCTGAGAAACTGCATTGCAATGTGTGAATGCAACTCACAGAGTTACAGGTTTCTCTTCAGTGATCAGTTTGCTAACACAGTTTTCTTGAAATCTGCAATGGGATACTTCTTAGCGCAATGAAGCTTATGGTGACAAAGGAAATATCCTCAGATGAAAACTAGAAAGAAGCTTTCTTAGAAACTTCTTGGTGATGTGTGAATTCATCTCACAGAGTTACACTTATGTTTCATGGAGCAGTCCATTAACACTGTGTTTGAGGAACCTGAGAAGGGCTACTTTGGATCGCATTGAGGCCTATGCTGATAAAGGAAATATCATCAGTTCAAAACGTGAAAGAAGCTTTCTGAGAAACTTCTTTGTGATCTGTGAATTCATCTCACAGAGTTACAACTTAGTCCTCAGGAAGCAGTTTGCTAACACTCTTTTCGTGGAATCTGCAAAGTGATATTTGGGAGCCCATTGGGGCCCATGGTGAAAAGGAAATATCCTCAGATAATAACTAGAGAGAAGCTTTCTGAGAGATTGCTTTCTGATGTGTGACTTCATCACAGAGTTCCACCCTTGCCTTCTTGGAACAGTTTGCTAACACTGTTGTCGTGGATTCTGCAAAGTGATATTTGGGAGCTCATTGAGGGCTATGGTGAAAAAGGAAATATCCTCAGAGAAAACTGGAAAGAAGCCTTCTGAGAAACTGCATTGTGATGTGTGAATGCAACTCACAGAGTTACACGTTTCTCTTCAGTGATCAGTTTGCTAACACGGTTGTTTTGAAGTCTGCAATGGGATACTTCTTAGCACAATGAAGCTCATGGTGACAAAGGAAATATCCTCAGATGAAAACTAGAAAGAAGCTTTCTTAGAAACTTCTTGGTCAGGTGTGAATTCACCTCACAGAGTTACATTTACGATTCGTGGGGCAGTCCATTAACACAGTCTTTGAGAAACCTGAGAAGGGCTACTTTGGATCGCATTGAGGCCTACGCTGATAAAGGATATATCATCAGTTAGAAACGTGACAATAGCTTTCTGAGAAACTTCTTTGCAATCTGTGAATTCATCTCACAGAGTTACAACTTAGTCCTCAGGAAGCAGTTTGCTAACACTCTTTTGGTGGAATCTGCAAAGTGATATTTGGAATCCCTTTGGGGCCCATGGGGAAAGAGGAAATATCCTCAGATAATAACTAGAGAGCTTTCTGAGATATTGCTTTCTGATGTGTGACTTCATCACATAGAGTTCCACCCTTCCCTTCTTGGAACAGTTTGCTAACACTGTTGTCGTGGATTCTGCAAAGTGATATTTGGGAGCTCATTGAGGGCTATGGTGAAAAAGGAAATATCCTCAGATGAAAACTGGAAAGAAGCGTTCTGAGAAACTGCATTGCGATGTGTGAATGCAACTCACAGAGTTACACGTTTCTCTTCAGTGATCAGTTTGCTAACACAGTTTTCTTGAAATCTGCAATGGGATACTTCTTAGCACAATGAAGCTTACGGTGACAAAGGAAATATCCTCAGATGAAAACTAGAAAGAAGCTTTCTTAGAAACTTCTTGGTGATGTGTGAATTCACCTCACAGAGTTACACTTATGTTTCATGGAGCAGTCCATTAACACTGTCTTTGAGGAACCTGAGAAGGGCTACTTTGGATCGCATTGAGGCCTACGCTGATAAAGGAAATATCATCAGTTAAAACGTGAAAGAAGCTTTCTGAGAAACTTCTTTGTGATCTGTGAATTCATCTCACAGAGTTCCAACTTAGTCCTCAGGAAGCAGTTTGCTAACACTCTTTTCGTGGAATCTGCAAAGTGATATTTGGGAGCCCATTGGGGCCCATGGTGAAAAAGGAAATATCCTCAGATAATAACTAGAGAGAAGCTTTCTGAGAGATTGCTTTCTGATGTGTGACTTCATCACACAGAGTTCCACCCTTCCCTTCTTGGAACAGTTTGCTAACACTGTTGTGGTGGATTCTGCAAAGAGATATTTGGGAGCTCATTGAGGGCTATGGTGAAAAAGGAAATATCCTCAGAGAAAACTGGAAAGAAGCCTTCTGAGAAACTGCATTGCGATGTGTGAATGCAACTCACAGAGTTACACGTTTCTCTTCAGTGATCAGTTTGCTAACACAGTTTTCTTGAAATCTGCAATGGGATACTTCTTAGCACAATGAAGCTTATGGTGACAAAGGAAATATCCTCAGATGAAAACTAGAAAGAAGCTTTCTTAGAAACTTTCTGGTGATGTGTGAATTTACCTCACAGAGTTACACTTATGTTTCATAGAGCAGTCCATTAACACTGTGTTTGAGGAACCTGAGAAGGGCTACTTTGGATCGCATTGAGGCCTAAGCTGATAAAGGAAATATCATCAGTTAAAACTGGAAAGAAGCTTTCTGAGAAACTTCTTTGTGATCTGTGAATTCATCTCACAGAGTTACAACTTAGTCCTCAGGAAGCAGTTTGCTAACACTCTTTTCGTGGAATCTGCAAAGTGATATTTGGGAGCTCATTGAGGCTATGGTGAAAAGGAAATATCCTCAGATAATAACTAGAGAGAAGCTTTCTGAGAGATTGCTTTCTGATGTGTGACTTCATCACACAGAGTTCCACCTTTCCCTTCTTGGAACAGGTTGCTAACACTGTTGTCGTGGATTCTGCAAAGTGATATTTGGGAGCTCATTGAGGGCTATGGTGAAAAGGAAATATCCTCAGATAAAACTGGAAAGAAGCCTTCTGAGAAACTGCATTGTGATGTGTGAATGCAACTCACAGAGTTACACGTTTCTCTTCAGTGATCAGTTTGCTAACACAGTTTTCTTGAAATCTGCAATGGGATACTTCTTAGCACAATGAAGCTTACGGTGACAAAGGAAATATCTCAGATGAAAACTAGAAAGAAGCTTTCTTAGAAACTTCTTGTGATGTGAATTCATCTCACAGAGTTACACTTACCATTCATGGAGCAGTCCATTAACACTGTCTTTGAGGAACCTGAGAACGGCTACTTTGGATCACATTGAGGCCTACACTGATAAAGGAAATATCCGTTAAAAACAGGAAAGAAACTTTCTGAGAAACTTCTTTGTGATCTGTGAATTCATCTCACAGAGTTACAACTTAGTCCTCAGGAAGCAGTTTGCTAACACTCTTTCATGGAATCTGCAAAGTGATATTTGGGAGCTCATTGAGGCTATGGTGAAAAGGAAATATCCTCAGATAATAACTAGAGAGAAGCTTTCTGAGAGATTGCTTTCTGATGTGTGAATTCATCACACAGAGTTCCACCCTTCCTTCTTGGAACAGTTTGCTAACACTGTTGTCGTGGATTCTGCAAAGTGATATTTGGGAGCTCATTGAGGCTATGGTGAAAAGGAAATATCCTCAGAAAAACTGAAAGAAGCTTTCTGAGAAACTTCTTGTGATGTGTGAATGCAACTCACAGAGTTACACGTTTCTCTTCAGTGATCAGTTTGCTAACACAGTTGTCTGAGGAACCTGAGAAGGGCTACTTTGGATCGCATTGAGGCCTACACTGATAAAGGAAATATCCTCAGAAGAAACGTGAAAGAAGCTTTCTAGAAACTTCTTGGTGATATGTGAATTCATCTCACAGAGTTACAACTTAGTCCTCAGGAAGCAGTTTGCTAACACTCTTTCATGGAATCTGCAAAGTGATATTTGGGAGCTCATTGAGGGCTATGGTGAAAAGGAAATATCCTCAGATAGAAACGTGAAAGAAGTTTTCTGAGAAACTTCTTGTGATGTGTGACTTCATCACACAGAGTTCCACCCTTCCTTCTTGGAACAGTTTGCTAACACTGTTGTCGTGTATTCTGCCAAGAGATATTTGTGACCTCATTGGGGGCGATGGTGAAAAAGGAAATATCCTCAGATGAAAACTGGAAAGAAGCCTTCTGAGAAACTGCGTTGTGATGTGTGAATGGAACTCACAGAGTTACACGTTTCTCTTCAGTGATCAGTTTGCTAACACAGTTGTCTTGATCTGCAATGGGATACTTCTTAGTGCAATGAAGCTTACGGTGACAAAGGAAATATCCTCAGATGAAACCTAGAAGGAAGCTTTCTTAGAAACTTATTGGTGATGTGTGAATTCATCTCACAGAGTTACACTTGTGTTTCATGGGGCAGTTCATTAACACTGTCTTTGAGGAACCTGAGAAGGCCTACTTTGGATCGCATTGAGGCCTACACTGATAAAGGAAATATCATCAGTTCAAGTCCTGAAAGAAGCTTTCTGAGAAACTTCTTTGTGATGTGTGAATTCATCTCACAGAGTTACAAGTTAGTGCTCAGGAAGCAGTTTGCTAACACTCTTATCATGGAAACTTCAAAGTGATATATGGGAACCCACTGGGGCCCATGGGGATAAAGGAAATATCCTCAGATAATAACTAGTGAGAAGCTTTCTGAAAGATTGCTTTCTGATTTGTGAATTCATCACAGAGAGTTCCACCCTTTCCTACTTGGAAAAGTTTGCTATCACTGTTGTCATGGATTCTGCAAAGTGATATTTGGGAGCTCATTGAGGGCTACGGTGAAAAAGGAAATATTCTCTGATAAAAACTGGAAAGCAACATTCAGAGAAACTGCATTGCGATGTGTGAATGCAACTCACACAGTTACACTTTTCTCTTCAGCGATCAGTTTGCTAACACAGTTTTCTTGAAATCTGCAATAAGATATTTCTTAGCGCAATAAGCTTATGTTGACAACAGAAATATCCTCAGAAAAAAACTTAAAAGATGCTTTCTCAGAAAATTCTTTGATGTGTGAATACATCTCACAGAGTTACGCTTCCTTTTCATGGAGCAGTCGAATAAGACTGCCTTTGAGTCATATGGTACATCTATTTCTAGTTACTTGAGGAATTGACATACTGTTTTCCATAATGGTTGAACTAGTTTACAATCCCACCAACAGTGTAAAAGTGTTCATATTTCTCCACATCCTCTCCAACACCTGTCATTTCCTCATTTTTTAATGATTGCCATTCTAACTGGTGTGAGATGGTTTCTCATTGTGGTTTTGATTTGCATTTCTCTGATGGCGAGTGATGATGAGCATTTTCTCATGTGTCTGTTGGCTGTATGAAAGTCTTCTTTTGAGAAATCTCTGTTCATTTCCTTTCCCCACTTTTTGATGGGGTTGTTTGTTTTTCTCTTGTATATTTGTTTGAGTTCTTTGTAGATTCTGGATATTAGCCCTCTGTCAGATGAGTAGATTGCAAAAATTTTCTCCCATTCTGTAGGTTGCCTGTTCACTCTGATGGTAGTTTCTTTTGCTGTGCAGAAGCTCTTTAGTTTAATTAGATCCCATTTGTCAATTATGGCTTTTGCTGCCATTGCTTTTGGTGCTTTAGACATGAAGTCCTCGCCCATGCCTATGTCCTGAATGGTACTACCTAGATTTTCTTCTAGGGTATTTGTGGTATTAGGTCTAACATTTAAGTCTCTAATCCATCTTGAATTAATCTTCATATAAGGAGTAAGGAAAGGATCCAGTTTCAGATTTCTACTTATGGCTAGCCAATTTTCCCAGCACCATTTATTAAATAGGGTATCGTTTCCCCATTTCTTGTTTCTCTCAGGTTTGTCAAAGATCAGATGGCTGTAGATGTGTGGTATTATTTCTGAGGACTCTGTTCTGTTCCGTTGGTCTATATCTCTATTTTGGTACCACTACCATGCTGTTTTGGTACTGTAGCCTTGTAGTATAGTTTGAAGTCAGGTAGCGTGACACCTCCACTACTGGGTATATACCCAAAGGATTATAAATTATTCTACTACAAAGACGCATACACACGTATGTTTATTGCAGCACTATTCACAATAGCAAAGACTTGGAATCAACCCAAATGTCCATCTGTGACAGAGTGGATTAAGAAAATGTGGCACATATACACCATGGAATACTATGCAGCCATAAAAAAGGAGGAGTTTGCATCCTTTGTAGGGACATGGATGCAGCTGGAAATCATCATTCTTAGCAAACTATCACAAGAACAGAAAACCAAACACCACATGTTCTCACTCATAGGTGGGAACTGAACAATGAGATCACTTGGACTTGGGAAGGGGAACATCACACACTGGGGACTATCATGGGGAAGGGGGAGAGAGGAGGGATTGCATTGGGGAGTTATACACGATATAAATGATGAATTGATGGGTGCTGACGAGTTGATGGGTGCAGCACACCAACATGGCACAAGTATACAAATGTAACAAACCTGCACATTATGCACATGTACACTAGAACTTAAAGTATAATAAAAATAAAAGAATAAATAAATAAGTAAATAAATAAAATAGACTGCCTTTGTGGAACCTGAGAAGGGTACCTTAAATCGCATTGAGGCCTATGCTGATAGAGGAAATATCCTCAATTAAAACATTGATAGAAGGTTTTTGAAAAACTTCTTTGTGGTATGTGAATTCATCTCTCAGAGTTACAAACTAGACCTCATGAAGCAGTTTGCTAACACCGTTGGCGTGGAATCTGCAAAGTGATATTTGGGAACGCATTGAGGCCTATGGTGAAAAAGGCAGTATGCTCAGATAAAAATTGGAAAGAAGTTTTCTGAGAAACTGAACTGTGACAGGTGAATGCAACTCACAGGGTTATACTTTCCTTTCCATGGATCCGTTTGCTAACAGTGTTTTCTTGAAATCTACATTGTGATATTTCTTAGTGCAATGAAGCTTACAGTGACAAAGGAAATAGCCTGAAATGAAAACTAGAAAGGAGCTTTGTGAGAAACTTCTTTGTGATATGTGAATTCATCTCACAGAGTTACAACCTAGTCTTCATGAAGCAGTTTGCTAACACTGTTATCGTGGATTCTGCAAAGTGATATTTGAGAGTGCATTGAGGCCTATGGTGAAAAAGGAAATATCCTCAGATAATAACTGGAAAGAAGTTTTCTGAGAAATTGCTTTCTGATGTGTGAATTCACCACACAGATTTTCACCTTTCCCTTCTAGTAGCAGTTTGCTAACACTGTTTTCATGGATTCTGCAAAGTGATATTTGGGAGCTCATTGAGGGCTAAGGTGAAAAAGGAAATATCCTCTGATAAAACCTGGAAAGAAGCGTTCAGAGAAACTGCATTCTGATGTGTGAATGCAGTTCACACAGTCACCCTTTTCTCTTCAGAGATCAGTTTGCTAAGAAAGTTTTCTTGAAATCTGCAGTGGGACAATTCTTAGCGCAATGATGCTTAAGGTGACAAAGGAAATATCCTCAGATAAATACTAGAAAGAAGCTTTGTCAGAAACTTCTTTGTGATGTGTGAATACGTCTCACAGAGTTACACTTACGTTTCATGGAGCAGTCGAATAGACTGCCTTTGAGGAACCTGAGAAGGGCTACATTGGATTGCACTGGGGCCTACGCTGATAGAGGAAATATCCTCAATTTAAACCTTGATAGAAGGTTTGTGAGAAACTTTTTTATAATACGTGAATTCATCTCACAGCATTACAACCTAGACCTCATGAAGCAGTTTGCTCACACTGTTGTCGTGGAATCTGCAATGTGATATTTGGGAGCGCATTGAGGCCAATGTTGAAAAAGGAAATATCCTCAGGTAAAAACAGGAAAGAAATGTTCTGAGAAACTGCACTGTGACAGGTGAATGCAACTCACAAGGTTACTCTTTCCTTTCCATGGATTCACTTGCAAACAGTGTTTTCTTGAAATCTACTTAGGGATATTTCTTGGCGCAATGAAGCTTATGGTGACAAAAGAAATATCCTCAAATAAAAACTAGAAAGGAGCTTTCTGAGAAACCTATTTGTGATATGTGAATTCATCTCACAGAGTTACAACTTCCTCTTCATGAGGCAGTTTGTTAACCCTGTTGTCATGAAATCTGCAAAATGATATTTGGGAGCTCATTGAGGCCTATGGTGAAAAAGGAAATATCCTCAGATAATAACTAGAAAGAAGCTTTCTGAGAAATTACTTTCTGATGTGTGAATTCATCATGCAGAGTTTCACTTTTCCTCTGGTAGCAGTTTGCTAACACTGTTTTCATGGATTCTGTAAAGTGATATTTGGGAGCTCATTGAGGGCTATGGTGAAAAAGGAAATATTCTCTGATAAAAACTGGAAAGAAGCATTCAGAGAAACTGCATTGCGATGTGTGAATGCAACTCACACAGTTACACTTTTCTCTTCAGGGATCAGTTTGCTAACACAGTTTTCTTGAAATCTGCAATAAGATATTTATTAGCACAATGAAGCTTATGTTGACAAAGGAAATATCCTCAGAAGAAAACTAAAAAGATGCTTTCTCAGAAAATTCTTTGTGATGTGTGAATACATCTCACAGAGTTACACTTCCGTTTCATGGAGCAGTCGAATAAGATTGCCTTTGAGGAACCTGAGAAGGGTAATTTAAATTGCATTGAGGCCTACACTGATAGAGAAAATATCCTCAATTAAAACATTGATAGGTTTGTGAGAAACTTCTTTGTGGTATGTGAATTCATCTCTCTGAGTTACAACCTAGACCTCATGAAGCAGTTTGCTAACACCGTTGTCGTGGAATCTGCAAAGTGATATTTGGGAACGCATTGAGGCCTATGGTGAAAAAGGAAATATGCTCAGATAAAAAATTGGAAAGAAGTGTTCTGAGAAACTGCACTGTGACAGGTGAATGCAACTCACAGGGTTACACTTTCCTTTCATGGATCCATTTGCTAACAGTGTTTTCTTGAAATCTACATTGGGATATTTCTTAGTGCAATGAAGCTTACGGTGACAAAGGAAATATCCTCAAATAAAAACTAGAAAGGAGCTTTGTGAGAAACTTCTTTGTGATATGTGAATTCATCTCACAGAGTTACAACCTAGTCTTCATGAAGCAGTTTGCTAACACTGTTGTCGTGGAATCTGCAAAGTGATATTTGAGAGTGCATTGAGGCCTATGGTGAAAAAGGAAATATCCTCAGATAATAACTAGAAAGAAGCTTTCTGAGAAATTTCTTTCTGATGTGTGAATTCATCACACAGATTTTCACCTTTCCCTTCTAGTAGCAGTTTGCTAACACTGTTTTCATGGATTCTGCAAAGTGATATTTGGGAGCTCATTGAGGGCTATGGTGAAAAAGGAAATATCCTCTGATAAAAACTGGAAAGAAGCATTCAGAGAAACTGCATTGCTATGTGTGAATGCAACTCACACAGTTACACTTCTCTCTTCAGTTATCAGTTTGCTAACACAGTTTTCTAAAATCTGCAGTGAGACAGTTCTTAGTGCAATGAAGCTTATGGTGACAAAGGAAGTATCCCCAGATAAAAACTAGAAAGAAGCTTTCTCAGAAACTTCTTTGTGATGTGTGAATACATCTCAGAAAATTACCCTTACATTTCAAGGAGCAGTCGAATAAGACTGCCTTTGAGGAATGAGAAGGGTTACATTAAATCGCTTTGAGGCCTACACTGCTGGAGGAAGTATCCTCAATTAAATCCTTGATAGGAGGTTTGTGAGAAACGTCTTTGTGATATGTGAATTCATCTTACAGAGTTACAACCTAGACCTCATGAAGCAGATTCCTAACACCGTTGTCGTGGAACTGCAAGGTGATATTTGGGAGCGCATTAGGCCTATGGTGAATAAGGAAATATCCTCAGATAAAAACTGGAAAGAAGTGTTCTGAGAAACTGCATTGTGACAGGGGAATTCAACTCACAGGGTTACCACTTCCTATCCATTGATCCGATTGCTAACAGTGCTTTCTTGAAATCTACATTGGGATATTCCTTAGTGCAATGAAGCTTATGGTGACAAAGGAAATATCCTCAAATAAAAACTAGAAAGGAGCTTTGTGAGAAACCTATTTGTGATATGTGAATTCGTTTCACAGAGTTACAACCTAGTTTTCATGAGACAGTTTCTTAACACTGTTGTGGTGGAATCTGCAAAGTGATATTTGGGAGTGCATTGAGGCCTAAGATAAAAAAGAAAATATCCTCAGATAATAACTAGAAAGAAGCTTTCTGAGAAACTGTTTTCTGATGTGTGAATTCATCACGCAGAGTTTCACCTTTCCCTTCTAGCAGCAGTTTGCTAACACTGATTTCATGAATTCTGCAAAGTGATATTTGGGAGCTCATTGAGGGCTATCGTGAAAAAGGAAATAACCTCTGATTAAAACTGGAAAGAAGCGTTCAGAGAAACTGCATTGTGATATGTGAATGTAACTCACACAGTTACCCTTTTCTCTTCAGGGATCAGTTTGCTAACACAATTTTCTTGAAATCTGCAATGGGATACTTCTTCGCGCTATGCAGCTTTCAGTGAGATACGATATATCCTCAGATAAAAACGTGAAAGAAGCTTTCTCAGAAACATCTTTGTGATGTGTGAATATATCTCAGAGAATTACACTTACGTTTCATGGAGCAGTCGAATAAGACTGCCTTTGAGGAACCTGAGAAGGGCTACATTGGATCATATTGAGGGCTACACTGATAGAGGAAATATCCTCAATTAAAACCTTGATAGAATCTTTGTGAGAAACTTTTTTGTGATATGTGAATTCATCTCACAGAGTTACAGCCTAGACCTCTTGAAGCAGTTTCCTAACACCGTTGTTGTTGAATCTGCAAAGTGATATTTGGGAATGCATTGAGGCCTGTGGTGAAAAAGGAAATATCCTCAGGTAAAGACTGGAAAGAATCATTCTGAGAAACTGCATTGTGACATGTGAGTGCAACTCACAGAGTTACACTTTCCTTTCCATGGATCCGTTTGCTAAGAGTTTTTCTTGAAATCTACATTGCAATATTTCTTGGCACAAGGAAGCTTATGGTGACAAAGGAAATATCCTCTAATAAAAACTAGAAAGGAGCTTTCTGAGAAACCTATTTGTGATATGTGAATTCATCTCACAGAGTTACAACCTCGTCATCATGAGGCAGTTTGCTAACCCTGTTGTCGTGGAATCTGCAAAGTGACATTTGGGAGCGCATCGAGGCCTATGGTGAAAAAGGAAATATCCTCACATAATAACTAGAAAGTAGCTTTCTGAGAAATTGCTTTCTGATGTGTGAATTCATCATGCAGAGAGTTTCACCTTTCCCTTCAGTTGGCAGTTTGCAAACACTGTTTTGGTGGATTCTGCAAAGTGATATTTGGGAGCTCATTGAGGCCTATGGTGAAAAAGGAAATATCCTGATAAAAACTGGAAAGAAGCGTTCAGAGAAACTGCATTGTGATGTGTGAATGCAACTCACACAGTTACCCTTTTCTCTTGAGGGATCAGTTTGCTAGCACAGTTTTCTTGAGATCTGCATTAAGACAGTTCTTATCGCAATGAAGCTTATGGTGACAAAGGAAATATCCTCAGATAAAAACTAGAAAGAAGCTTTCTCAGAAACTTCTTTGTGATGTGTGAATACATCTCACAGAGTTACACTTACGTTTCATGGAGCAGCTGAATAAGAATGCCTTTGAGGAACCTGAGAAGGGCTACCTTAAATTACATTGAAGCCTACGCTGTTAGAGGAAATATCCTCATTTAAAACATTGATAGAAGGTTTGTGAGAAACTTCTTTGTGATATGTGAATTCATCTCACAGACTTACAATCTAGACCTCATGAAGCAGTGTGCTAACACCGTTGTCATGGAATCTGCAAAGTGATATTTGGGAATGCATTGAGGCCTATGGTGAAAAAGGAAATATCCTCAGATAAAAAATTGGAAAAAATGTTCTGAGAAACTGCATTGTGACAGGTGAATGCAACTCACAGTGTTACATTTTCCATTCCATGGATCCGTTTGCTAATAGTGTTTTCTTGAAATCTACATTGGGATATTTCTTAGCGCAATGAAGCTTACGGTGACAAAGGAAATATCCTCAAATAAAAACTAGAAAGGAGCTTTGTGAGAAACCTATTTGAGATATGTGAATTCACTTCACAGAGTTACAATCTAGTCTTCATGAAGCAGTTTGCTAACACTGTTGTCGTGGAATCTGCAAAGTGGTATTTGGGAGCGCATTGAGGCCTGCGGTGAAAAAGGAAATATCCTCAGATAATAACTAGAAAGAAGCTTTCTGAGAAATTGCTTTCTGATGTGTGAATTCATCACGCAGAATTTCACCTTTCCCTTCTAGTATCAGTTTGCTAACACTCTCTTCGTGGATTCTGCAAACTGATATTTGGGAGCTCATTGAGGGCTATGGTGAAAAGGAAATATCCTCTGATAAAAACTGGAAAGAAGCCTTTGGAGAAACTGCGTTGTGATGTGTGAATACAAATCACACAGTTACACTTTTCTCTTCAGGGATCAGTTTGCTAACATAGTTTTCTTGAAATCTGCAGTGGGACAGTTCTTAGTGCAATGAAGCTTAAGGTGACAAAGGAAATATCCTCAGATAAAAAGTAGGAAGAAGCTTTCTCAGAAACTTCTTTGTGATATGTGAATACATCTCACAGAGTTACACTTACGTTTCATGGAGCAGTCGAATAAGACTGCCTTCGAGGAACTTGAGAAGGGCTACATTGGATCGCATTGAGGCCTATGCTGATAGAGGAAATATCCTCAATTAAAACCTTGATAGAAGCTTTGTGAGAAACTTCTTTGTGATATGTGAATTCATCTCACAGAGTTACAACCTAGACCTCATGAAACAGTTTGCTAACACCGTTGTCGTGGAATCTGCAAAGTGATATTTGGGAGTGCATTGAGGCCTATGGTGAAAAAGGAAATATCCTCAGATAAAACCTGGAAAGAAGCGTTCAGAGAAACTGCATTGTGATGTGTGAATGCTACTCACACAGTTACACTTTTCTCTTCAGGGATCAGTTTGCTAACACAGTTTTCTTGAAATCTGCCATGGGACAATTCTTAGCACAATGAAGCTTATGGGGACAAAGGAAATATCCTCAGATAAAAACTAGAAAGAAGCTTTCTCAGAAACTTATTTGAGATGTGTGAATACATCTCACAGAGGTACACTTACGTTTCATGAATCAGTAGAATAAGACTACCTTTGAGGAACCTGAGAATGGCTACATTGGGTCGCATTGAGGACTACACTGATAGAGGAAATATCCTCAATTAAAACCTTGATAGAAGCTTGGTGGGGCGAGCAAGATGGTCGAATAGGAATAGCTCCAGTCTCCAACTCCCAGCACGAAGGACACAGAAGACCAGTGATTTCTGCATTTTGAACTGAGGTACTGGGGTCATCTCACTAGTGAGTGCCAGACAATCGGTGCTGGTCAGCTGTTGCGGCCCAACCAGCGAGAGCTGAAGCAGGGTGAGGCATGGCCTCACCTGGGAAGTGCAAGGGGAAGGGAATCCCTTTTCCTAACCAGGGGAACTGAGACACACATGGTTGCATGCTCCTGTAATCCCAGCTACTTGGGAGGCTGAGGTGGGAGAATCACTTGAACCCTGGGGGTGAGTTGCAATGAGCCAGGATCATGCCACTGCACTCCAGGTTGGGAGATGGGGAAGACTGCCTCAAAAAAAAAAAAAATGCTTTTTTTTTTTTTTTTGGATGTAATCCCAGCACTTGTAGGCTGGGAGTGGCCGGATCTCAGCTCAGAGACCATCCTGGGTA